>JAKSZU010000006.1:101915254-101972310 GCA_026018925.1 Tupaia tana | reverse complement strand
GAATCATGCCTATCTTAGGTAGGAGTCATCTATGGAACCATATGTCCATTCTTACCCATCATTGGAGAGTTCCATAGCTATGATGGGTCTCCTGTCTTAGGTGGAAGGACTGAACGGTTATTGGGTTCATCAGACTCTCTTATGCATCTTTGGCTACCGATTCAGCGCCTCAGGTGAGACCAGTATAGGGGTGTTGGTCTTCCATAAGCAAGTCAATTTGTTGTTTGAGGAATGACTTGCACCTATTAAATGTAACAGGTCCCAGTGAGCAAACAATTAAAAGGCCAATGGATGGGCCGAGTAGGGGGAGCAGGAAAGGGAGGAGACCGTTCAGGCAGACCATTGGCGAGTTGTTTTCTATGTTGTTGGAGAGATTCTTGGAGTTGATGTGTCTTGTCACGAATCATGCCAGACTTGTTGGCATAAAAGCAGCAGCATTCCTGTAAAGTAAGACAGAGACCCTCCTGTTCTGCAGGAGGAGATTTAAACCTCATCTATTTTGAAGAACCACCTCAGCCGGGGAATCTAGTTGGTCTGAGATAAGACCCTCAGTGACTTGGCGTAATAACCCAAGCCCGTGGAGCCAGCAGCTGTAGCTGCGGTTAGGGGAACATAAAGGCTGAGAGTTTTGAGATTTAAGAAGGATAGCTCGGGCTAATGTTTGCCAATCAGATGGCGTAGCCAGCCCTCGGTGATAGCTTCAACTATAGCTAAGGTATACAGAGTAGTAGCTCCGTATTGGGTGACTGCCACCTTAATCTCTTTTACCATAAACCTGCTGTGATGGCACCAAACCTGTCCTTGGGGATCTGTAGTTTCCATAACAGGGAATGTCTCAAAGCCTGTCATGTGTGATCCCTGAACTAGTTTTGTTTCTTTGTCTGTATTGGTTTTTAGTTTCTCTAATTGTGATACAAAAGGTATCTGCATGGATAATATTAAACCCACAATGTAGAAAAATGCTATATGCTATGTAGACTCTTTTGCTATATCTCTGCATCAGTAACAACGCAAACACATGCAGTGGAATAAGGTTGATGATAAAAACATAACCACCCCAAGCAGAGACCATATAGGAATATGATAGACAGCAGCACATTGTCCAAAAAACTGACTTAGTTTTTACTGATTTTACCCACAAGTAGTATGTGAACTGAAGTGCAAAAATAGCAATGCCTTCATTATCAAAGGATCTAGCTACTGATCAAGATATATAACCTGGTACAATTGCAATAAAACAAGCAGCTAAAAGTCCTACTCCTTGGTTCCAAAGTAATTAGTTCCCAGTGTTCTTTTTCTAATCGAATTTGTTATTTTAATTGTTTTATTTTATTTATTTTTTGGTTTGGGTCAATAAGAGGCAGTGCTGAGGCGGTAGTGTTATAGGGTGGTGACCGTTTTTTGAAGGGTGTCCATTCAGCCTCGGCCTCTAGGATTTTCTCCTCTGAACTAGTTGATGACTCATTTTTCTTTGGGCTCTTGTAGAGGTTGTTTTTTCTTTTTTAGTTTTTTGGATTTTTTGGGTTTTGTCTCGCCTTCAGGGCTTTTAACTTCTTCCTCACTATCTAGGGAAATAAGATCCTCTCCCTGTTCTTTTTCAATTTTAGAATCCTTGGTTAGATCGACCATAGTGGCAAGGGCTTCTTTTAAGCCCTGAATGAATAGTTTGTGCTGACTAAGCTCTTGCTTGTGCTGACTAAGCTCTTATTCGTGCTGACTAAGCTCTTATTTGTGCTGACTAAGCTCTTGTTTGTGCCGACTAAGCTCTTGTCCCATTATTACCCTTATTACTTATAAGTAAGCGACTTTTTTTTTTTTTGGAGAGATTTTCACTATAGGGCGCGTGCACTCGCCAGACAGACAGAGAGAGACATAGAGACAGAAAGCGAGAAATCACCCCCCAGGGGGGGATGGTCATGTTGCAATCCCTTCTCCTCCATTTTCCTCTCGGGATCTTGGGCACGCACGCACACGCGCCCGGCGTGAGTTTAAGCCACTGGGTCTGGGACTCGAACCACAGTCGACTACATGGGAGTCCAGTGACATAGCCATTACGCTAACTGCTGGTTTCCAGTAAGTGACTTTTGTTCCTTACCGGGACAATTCTCTGCCATCCTCTGCGGCCTTTCTCGGGACGATTCTCTGCCGTCCCCTCCTTGGGTTCTCTTCACTGGATCCTTCATACTCAGGTCTCTGTTCGGGTGCCACGTGTCCCGACCCGAGGGGGGGACAGTCGAACAGGTTTCCTGAGAGAAGGAGTGAGAGCCAGGACAAGTGGCACAGTGTTACAACATGGAGACGACACAGTGTCTTCAGGGTCGTCCGTTTATTGTGGGCAGCACGGACAGCACGGAGACGACACAGTGTTACAACTCTTAAAGGTCGCGTCATCTATTGTGAGCAGCAAAGAGACGACGCGGTGTCAAAACTCTTCAGGGTCTTCTGGGTCGTCTGGCGATTGTGGGCCAGGCATCATGGTTATATACATGCTGGTGGGCCGTGATTGGTTGTAAAAGGTGGGTTATGATTGGTTGTAAAAGGTGGGTTATGATTGGTTGCTTTTGGACCAATCATGAGGTGCCGGATATGCAAATCTGAGGGATTCTAGTGGCCAATCAGAGCAAGATTTTGAAGGTGATGTTTTTGAAGGGGAGCCAATCATGGCGATTGTTTGCTCTCTGAGAAACCTCAGCAGACTCGCTGGTGCGCAGCCTCCCACAAACCATGATTGGCCATGTGGGAGTCCAGCACTTTAACTCCCACACCACTTGCTGGTCCCTTCATGATTTTCATGTCCTTCTCCCCATATTCAAGTCAGAGGCTATGTTTTCCTTGTCTTTTGTCTTTGTAACCTCAGAGCCCAGAAATAGAAACTTACTAAATATTGATAAAGTGCATAAAATCATTCATTGGTTAGTGGTTATTTCAAACACCTGAGAATTTTAAGAAGAAGATATATCAGGTTTTTTGTCTAATTTAGAAAAAGCTGAGGAATTTATATTTGAAAATATATATGGTGGGCTTGCAGGTGGCATGGTGGTTGAAGTGCTAGACTCACATGGCTGACCTTGGTTCAAGTCCCAGACCTGGCAGCTTGCTTTCTCACTTTCCTGCTCTCTCCGTCTCTCTCTCTGTTCAAATTAAAATAATAATAATTAATAAATTTTAAATATATAATTATTAAAAGAAAATACATATGCAGTGCCATCTACCTGATCTGAAATACCAGTGTGACAGATATTTAGTACCGCCGCCACTAACTAGTCATGACACTATAGACAGTCACACAAAACTTTCTAATCAGTACTTTCTTGAAGGGCTTCTTCTGTCACCCTTTTTTGACTGAATACTTTAATGTTATGGGTTGGAGGCACCAGCTCAGGATTTCAGTGGACGCATAGTCTTACGGGAAGTCCTATTGTTTAAGTTAGTCCCTATTGAGTAACTGCCTGGTGTTTGTCTGTGAACTGAGCCTGATGCATCTGGAATCTGTTTTAGTACTTGTTATTACCAATACCCTTCCATTTCTTCCAGTAAATTTTCTTTTCTTTCTTTTTTATTATTATTTTTTTTTTGGAGAAGTTTTTGCTATAGGGCATGTGCACTCACCAGAAAGACAGAGAGAGACAGAGAAACAGAAAGTGAGAAATCACCCCCCGGGGGGGATGGCCATGCCACAATCCCTTCTCCTCCATTCTCCTCTTGAGATCTTGGGCACACACACACACGCGCCCGGCGTGAATTTTAAGCCACCGGGTCCGGGACGTGAACTGCGGACGACTACATGGGAGTCCAGCGACATAGCCATTACACTAACTGCTGGTCCCAGTCACATGTATCTTTACAGTGGGTAACATTGCTTTTTCCAGCATGATTACCATGTGTATCAGTCAAGACAGTCATTACTATCCACATCAGCAGCAAATAGCTTTTTCTGTCAATTTTTTTTAATTCTTCTTATGTTATTTTTTTTTTAACATTCAATTGCTATACATCATTTGGTTTGTAAAGAGAATTTAACTAACATGAAATACTTCTCAGACCAGGACCAGCAGTTAGCGTAATGGCTGCATTGCTGGACTCCCCATGCATTCGACCACGGTTTGAATCCTGGACCTGGTGTCTTAAACTTATGCCGGGTGCGTGTGCATGCGTGCCCAAGATCCCAAGAGGAGAATGTAGGAGAAGGGATTGTGGCGTGGCCATTCCCCCTCGGGGGTAATTTCTTGCTTTCTATCTCTCTTTCTGGTGAGCGCATGTGCCCTGTAGCAAAAACCTCTCCAAAAAAAGAAAAGAAAAGAAAAGAAAAGTGAAGAGAAAAGAAATACTTCTCAGACCAGTCCAGGTGAGAATACTATACATGTTCTCATCAATAGGTAATAAACCATTTCTGTGTCCCACAAGTGTCATACCTATTTTTTCTCCTGCTTTCCTTCTCTATACTCTTCCCTTTTCCCCCTTCCATTCCACACTGTCTTCAGCGTCCATAACTATTTTCACTACTTTTATGCCCTCCAATAGTTCAATCTCTACCATAGAGGGAGGATAGTCAGTACATATTAAGTGGATGCATACAATATCTCTCTTTCATAGCCTGGCTTGCTTCACATTCAACCACTTTCTACCACATTCCAGGGTCTTGTGTTTTTGTTTTTGTTTTTGTTTTAATGGCTGAATAGTATTCCACAGAGTATATGTGCCACACCTTTTACATCCATTCATCTGTTTGTGGACATTTGGGTTGGTTCCATGTCTTAGCGATTGTGAATAATGCCGCAGTAAAGGTTGATGTGCAAGTGCTTTTCTGACTGAGCATTCTCCTGTCCTTTGGGTAGATACCCAGAAGTGGGATTGCTGGATCAAATGGTAGTTCTATTTGTAACTCTTTGAGGAACCTCCATATTGTTCTCCACAGCGGCTGAACCAGTTTCCCACCAACAGTGGAGATGAGTTCCCCTTTCCCCTTTCATAACCTCGCCAACACTTACCACATTTTGTATTTTAATCTTCACCATTCTGAAGGGGTTAGGCGGTATCTCATTGTGGTTTTAATCCGAATGTTTCTTATAATAAGGGATGTTGAGCACTTCCTCATATGCTTTTTGGCTGTTCATATGTCTTACTTAGATTTTTGTTCAGCTCATTTCCCCATATTTTAATTGGGTTAGTCATTTTTTTTTTTTCCAGTAAGCTGCTTGAGTTCCCTGTGTATTCTGGTTATCAGTCCCTTATATGAGGCATAGTTTACAAAATTATTCTCCCATTTTGAGGGTTGTCAATTCACACTAATTACTGTCCTTTGCTGTGCAGAAACTTCTTAATCTGATATAGTCCTACTTTACCTATTTTTGGGATTATTGCCTGTGCTTTGGGGGTCTTATTTAAGAAGACTTTTCCTACCCCAATATCTCCCAGAGTCCCCCCAGTGATTTCCACCAGTAGTTTTATAGTCTGAGATGTTAGGTTCAGGTCTTTGATCCATTTTGAGTTGATTTTTGTTAATGGGGAAAGATGTGGGTCCAGTTTCATCTTTCTGCAGGTGGATACCCAGTTTTTTTCAGCACCATTTGCTGAAGAGATTTTCCTTTCTGCACTGGATCGACTGGCTGGGGACCAGCAGTTGGCATAATGGCTATATGCCGCTGGACTCCCATGTAGTTGACCGCGGTTCGAGTCCTAGACCTAGTGGCTTAAACTCACGCCGGGGTGCGTGTGCATGTGTGCCCAAGATCCCAAGAGGAGAATGGAGGAGAAGGGATTGCAGCATGGCCATCCTCCCTGTGGGATGATTTCTTGCTTTCTGTCTCTCTGTCTCTCTCTGTCTTTCTGGCAAATGCACTTGCCCTATCGCCCTATAGCAAAAACCTCTTAAAAAATCAGTTGGCTGTAAGCTTTGGGGTTTATTTCTGAGGTCTCTATTCCATTGGTCCATCTGTCTGTTTTTGTGCCAGTGCCATGCTGTTTTAATTATCATAGCTTTACAGTATATTTTGGGGTCAGGGAGTGAGATGCTGCCCACTCTACTCTTCTTGTTCAGGATTGCTTTGGTAATATGAGGCCTTTAATGATTCCAGACAAATTCTATGATTGTCTTTTCTAGATCTGTGAAGAATGACTCTGGTAAATTGATTGGAATTGCATTAAATATGTAGATTAATTTGAGTAGAATTGCCATTTTGATTATATTAATTCTTCCAATCCAAGAACATGGAATATCCTTCCACTTTTGTCATTTTCAGTACCTTTTTAAAGATTTTCATAGTTTTCTTTGTAAAGGTAAAAAGCACTGTTTTCAAAGATCTCACACAGCAGGCGGTGTAGTGGTTGGAGCGCTGGACTCCCACATGAGGATCGTGGTTAGAGTCTCAGACCCAATGGCTTGAAATCCACGCTGGTCATGTGTGCATGAATGCCCAAGATCCTGAGAAGAGAATGGAGGAGGAGGGATTGTGGCATGACCATCCTCCCAGGAGTGATTTTTCACTTTTTCCTCTATCTGTCTCTCCAACAAGCACACGAGCCTTATAGCAAAATATCTCTCTCTCTCTCTCTCAAAAAAAAATTACTCTTTCTTTAGTTTCTTATGAATTGTGTGTGTGTTAATAAGCTCAGGGATCAGCAGGGGGCATGGTGGTTAAGGCACTAGACTCCATGGGAACCAGCAGTTAGCGTAATGGCTATGTCGCTGGACTCTCACGTAGTCGACCGCGGTTCGCGTCTCGGACCCGGTGGCTTACAACTCACGCCGGGCGCGTGTGCGTGCGTGCCCAAGATCCCGAGAGGAGAATGGAGGAGAAGGGATTGCGGCGTGACCATCCTCCCTGGGGGGTGATTTCTCGCTTTCTGTCTCTATGTCTCTCTCTGTCTGTCTGGCGAGCGCACGCGCCCTATAGCGAAAAACTTCTCAAAAAAAAAAAAAAAAAAGGCACTAGACTCCATGCGACTGACCTTGATGCAAGTCCTGGATGAGGTGGCTTGAAAATTATGCTGGGTGCATTTGCGTGTGTGCCCAAAATCCTGAGAGGAGAATGGAGGAGAAGGGATTGGGGTGTGGCCATCTTCCATGTGGGGGGAGGGGATGATTTCTCACTTTCCCTCTTTCTGTGTCTATCTCTCAGTTGACATATTTTAAATTGTTAGCCTGGCCGGTCTTCCTTAGAGTTTTATTATGACTGATATTTCACTAGGAGAGTGACACCGTAAGGAAACCACCCACCCATCTTGGGCCCTTGATTCTGCTACAAAATGTACTAAATTGAAAATGAAATCAAAGCAATTCCTTTTACTTACTACTTATTTATGTATTTTGGAGACATTTTTGCTATAGGGCGCATGTGCTCACCAGAAAAACAGAGAGAGACAGAAAGACAGAAAGTGAGAAATCACCCCCCAGTGGGAATGCCATGCCACAATCCCTTCTCCTCCATTCTCCTCTCGGGATCCTGGGCATGCACGCACATGTGCCCAGCATGAGTTTAAGCCACCGGGTTTGGAACTCGAACTGCGGTTGACTACATGAGAGTCCAGCGACATAGCCATTACACCAACTGCTGATCCCAAAACAATTCCTTTTAAATAAGGAGGGATATGATAAATTTTTAGGGAGCTCTTTTTACAACATTCTTTAATATACATTTGTTATTTCAATAATTTTGAAATTAGTATTAATACTTTCTCAATAACTTGCCAGAAGGCACACGCACTCGCCAGAGAGAGCAGGAAAGCAAGAAAGCAGCCACACTGCCATCCTTCTGCAGACCCCCTCCTTTCAGGGTTTTGGGCACACATGCACTCACACCTGGTTTGTTT
This sequence comes from Tupaia tana, assembly GCA_026018925.1. Lineage (NCBI taxonomy): Eukaryota > Metazoa > Chordata > Mammalia > Scandentia > Tupaiidae > Tupaia > Tupaia tana. Next base: position 101,964,501 of record JAKSZU010000006.1, on the reverse strand, counting down.
TACAAGCCGCTGGATTTGGGACTCCAACCACATGGTCAGCTGTATGGGATTTATGTGCCTTGAGCACCAGACCATGAGCTGGGTCTTAGTAATAATATTTTTTAAGCAATCAAATTAAATTAAACCTCAATTGCTATTGGGTCATCAGAAAAGTCATGATGGATTTTTTTTTCGCCTTTTTTGTGTGCTTTGAGTTTTCTTTTTTGAATTATTTAATTTTTATTCATTCATTCATTTATTGTAATTTGACAAGAGAGAGACACACAGAGAGAGAGGGAAAGTGAGAAAGCAAGCCACCAGGTCCAGGACTCGAACCGTGGTTGCCCCTGTGGGAATGTCCAGTGCCTCAACTACCATGTCACCTACTGACCCCTCATGATACGTTTTTGCATAGAAAAGAACTTCATGACTTTTCCAACGACCCAATAAATTTGAAATATGATTTCTGGCATCCCTTTTCTGAACTTAGTCCTTGCACCCTCTGCTCTTGGGAGTCTCCCATGCCATTCTCCTTGTGAACCGTTCCAGGTTAGCTGTGCCTCACTCAATGTGAGGCAGCTGTACAGGCCCTTGTAATCAGGCCTGCCTTCTCCTCCCCTGATGGTCCACACCCAGAAGGGTGTGCACACGCCTGCCTTCACTGAGTGAGGTGGACTAGCCGGGCCGGTACTGCCCAGTGACTGCTCGTGCAGCCCCATGACAGTGGCTTAAGCTGACTCTTCACGAGAGCGCCAGTGACTTCGAGAGGTTTGTGAAAATCTGAAACAGAGCCTCAAACTTAATTCCCATTTATTTAAAAGAGCTGTTGAACAACATTGCTTGGGGGTACTGTGTGTGTGTTCACGTGTGTGTGTGTGTGTGTGTGTGTGAGCTGAGGGGCAGACAGGTCGACGTGTTGGTGAGCTCCGGCACTGAAGGAGCTGCAGAGCTGCGAGGGTCGGGTCGTGGTAACAACGTGTCTGTCTAGGGGGAGGGAGGGTCCACCTGAGCAAGCACTGCTGCTGAGTGCGCCTCAAAGCTGGGACCTCTCCGAAAAAAAAAAAAAAAAAAAAAAAAGGGAACCAGCAGTTAGTGTAATGGCTATGTCGCTGGACTCCCATGTAGTCGACCGCGGTTCGCGTCCCGGACCCGGTGACTTGAGACTCACGCCAGGCGCGTGTGCGTGCGTGCCCAAGATCCCAAGAGGAGAATGGAGGAGAAGGGATTACGGCATGACCATCCCCCCCTGGGGGGGGTGATTTCTCGCTTTCTGTCTCTCTGTCTCTCTCTGTCTGTCTGGTGAGCACACGCGCCCTATGGCGAAAACCTCTCCAAAAACAAAACAAAACAAAAAAAGCTGGGAAACGCCCCAGGGCGGTCAGGAGTGCTGTAGCCCTCTCCTGTGACCTCCCCGCCATTAGCACTTGTCAGCAAGTGCCTGTTCAGCCACTGTGGGCTTAGCAGCCGGAGGGTGTACTTTGCCACCTCATATCCTGTTCTTAACGTCCTTTCTGAGAGCGTCAGCATTAGGCAGATTACTAAACTCCACTAACAGTCATGCAGGCCCAGTCCACCTGCCTTCCAAACGAGGACTAAGGACACGCAGAAGCGCCAGCCCCACCTGGGGCCAGTGGAGGCTCATTTCCTGCAGCTGTGTGTGCGGCACTGAGACTGTAGCCCCAGTAAGTTAAAGCACTGGGCAGTGACATTGGTGCAGATCTGAGTGCCAGTCATGCCACTTGCTGTGACAGATTGCAAATACAGTCTCTTAGCAGCTCAGGCTGCTCTAGAAAACCCGCACAAACCAGGTGGCTTACAAAGACCAGGGCTTTGTCTCTCGGAGCTCCTGAGCAGCCCACAAGCAGGTGCAGACAGCTGGCTTTGTTGTGCTCTGACACGGTGGAAGGCAAGCCCGCTCTCTGGGACCCACTCATAGGGCACTCACCCCAGCCAGGAGGGTGGAGCCCTCGGGGCCTAACAGCCTCCCAGGGTCCGGCACAGTGCTTAGATTTTATTTCATTTATTTTTCAAGGTTTCTGCCATAGGGTGCATGCGTGCTGGAGAGAGACAGAGGGACAATAAGAGGGAAAGTGAGAAATCTCTCCCCGAGGGTTGGCCATGCCACAATCCCTTCTCCTCCATTCTACTCCTGGGATTTTGGGCAGGCACACGCGCCTGGTGTGAGTTTCTGCCACCAGGTCCAGGATTCAAACTGTGGTCAGCCACATGGAAGTGCAACGCTGTAACCACCACGCCACCTACTGGCCCTGGTGATTAGGTTTCTACCTGAGGGGACACAAACACAGACCACAGCCCGTAGCTGCCCTCCCATTCCTGCAAACGCACAGGTGCTTCTTCAGGGACTGGGTCCGTGTCCTGCTCCCAGGGTCTGGGGCCTGCATGGCCTGCGTTAATAGTAAAATGCCAGGGAAGTGATGCCACGTGACTTCCAGGCCTGGGCCTTACATGGCCTGGCACTTTCTGTCTGTGCCCTTTTGGAGGCCCCTGTCATGTAGAGTCTAGACTATCCTGCCGGAGAGACCACGAGCGCCGAGTGCTTGGAGGAGGAGACGATGTGAGAGCTGAAGCCCCCACACCTGCCAGCACCTATGGCCAAAGTGACAGGGAGGCCGCCCTGACCATTCTGGCCTCAGGCAAGCTCCAGTGACACCACGTGGAACAGAGCTGCCCAGCCACCGTACAACCATGAGCAATTAGAAGTGGAGTTTTTAAGCCACTGAACTTTGGGATGGCCCGTTATGTAGCAAGAGATAACTGAGACTGGGTGTGTGGGTTGGTCAGGTGACGCAATGCTTCCAGCCTCAGTGTCCTCATCTGTAAAATGAGGCGGGTACAAAGTATCAGGAAGAGCATGTAAGAACGTCCGGATAAACTGCACATTGAAGTTAGTGTGCTAGTTTCTGGATCGCACTCATTCTCCGTCTCCTCTAGCTGATCTCTGGCTTTACCTGGGGCCTTCTGCTGTCCTTGAGGGAAGGAGGCCTGTGGAGAGTACCTGTAACAGTGCGGCCCCACTTCCATATTTAAACATTTTTCTCGATGTTAATTTTTCTCTGCTTTTAGCCTTTTTGCTTTTGTTACTTATTTCTTTTAGACAGGGTGTCACTTTGTCACTCTCCTCCTGCTTCAACCTCCCAGTCACTGGGACTGCATGCAGGCACATACCACCTCACCCAGCTTTTAGAGTGAGCAGGACTTGAACCCAGGTCTCTCATGTGTTCCGCCTGCCATATAGCAGGGTCAACCAGCTACTGTAGCTAGGCCAGCCATTCTTACAAAGTTTCTTTCAGGGGCCAGCAGATGGCATGGTGGTTAAGGGCGCTAGACTCCCACATAGCCAACTGCAGTTTAAGGCCTGGACCTGGTGGCTTGCTTTCTCACTTTCCCTCTTTCTCTCACTTGCTTGCTCTGTTCTTCTCTGGTCAAATTAAAATAAATGAATAAATAAATAAAGTGAAATATAATAAATAAATAAAAAGTTTCTTTCATGAGAGTGAGAGACAAAGAGAGGTACCCACAAAAGGGCACCATGCCAGGATGCTCTCCACATTCCTGATGGCCTGTCCCGACCTGGGGGACAGTCGAACAGGTTTCCTGAGGGAAGGAGTGAGAGACAAGACGAGTGGCACGGAGATGACGCACGCAGTGTTACAGTACGGAGATGACAGAGTGTCTTCAGGGTCATCCGTTTATTGTGGGCAGCACAGTACAGCATGGAGACGACGCAGTGTTACAACTCTTCAGGGTCGCGTCGTCTGTTGTGGGCAGCACAGAGACGACGCAGTGTCACAACTCTTCAGGGTCATCCGGAGACGACGCGGTGTTACAACTCTTCGGGGTCTTCCGGGTCGTCTGTGTGATTGTGGGCCAGGGATCGTGGTTATATACATGCTGGTGGGCCATGATTGGTTGTAAAAGGTGGATTATGATTGGTTGTAAAAGGTGAGTTATGATTGGTTGCTTTGTGGACCAATCATGAGGTGCTGGAAATGCAAATCTGAGGGATTCTAGTGGCCAATCAGAGCATAGTTTTGAAGGTGAGGTTTTTGAAGGGGAGCCAATCATGGCTTTTGGCATTGTGTAATTGTTTGCTTTCTGAGAAACTGGAACCTAATGACCTCGGCAGACTCGCTGGTGTGCAGCCTCCCACATATCCCCCTTCTCTGTTTTAATTTGAGAGATGAGGAAAAGGCCGGGGGGAATCATGCCTGTCTTAGGTTGGAGTCGTTTATGGAACAATACGTCCATTCTTACCCGTCATTGGAGAGTCCCATAGCTCTGATGGGCCTCCTGTGGAAGGACTGAACAGTTATTGGGTTCATCAGACTCTCTTACCCATCTTTGGCTAACCTATTCAGCGCCTCAGGCGAGACCAGTATAGGGGTGTTGGTCTTCCATCTTTATCTAGTATAGTGGACCTGGATAGGCTGCATAGTGAGTTAATTAGTTGTTTGAGGAATGACATGAGCCTATTAAATATAACAGGTCCCAGTGAGCAAACAATTAAAAGGTCAATGAATGGGCCAAGGAGGGGGAGCAGGAAAAGGAGGAGACCATTCCAGGCAGACCATTCTACATTGTTGGAGAGATTGTTGGAGTTCATGTATCTTCATTTTGTTGATCTGTGGAAGGAAAGAGAGACATCTCAGGGTTTTCATCGTCCCTGGATGGCTTGTTAGAATCAATCTGTTTGATTAATCTTTCTGGTAACCAATGAGCAGCGTCCATTTTTTAAGAATAGATGCAGACAGACCTTCTGCCCCAAATGAGGACAGGGTCCGGACCATGCCATGTATTGTCCAGAGGATCTTCCCACAAAACTGAGGCAAATTTTGTTTTGGTAGTTGAATGCCAGAAGAGTTCAGCAGCTGAGTCTCCATATTTATCAAGAGACAGGAAATTTAGGACAAAAAGAGTATGTGCCAGGGAACCAGCAGTTAGCGTAATGGCTATGTCACTGGACTCCCACGTAGTCGACCACAGTTCGCATCCAGGACCCGGTGGCTTAAAACCCATGCCAGGTGCATGTGCGTGTGTGCCCACGATCCCGAGAGGAGAATGGAGGAGAAGGGATTGCGGTGTGACCATCCCCCCTGGGGGTGATTTCTTGCTTTCTGTCTCTATGTCTCTCTCTGTCTGTCTGGCGAGCGCACGCGCCCTATAGCAAAAATCTCTCAAAAAAATAAAAAAAGAGTATGTGCCAGAAGGTTTTGTGGTGAGCCCTTAGTTTGTAAAAGCTCTCCCTTTTTTAGCTTTTGAAGAGTATTTTTTAAGGAAAGATGAGCACATTCGACAATGCCCTGTGCCTAGGGATTGTATGGGATTCCCGTAACATGTTTAATGTGAAGTTGTTTACAAAAAGAGACAAAATTGTTTCCTGTGTAACCTGGGCCATTATCTGTCTTAATTTGTTGAGGTTTAACCATAACAGAGAGTGCAGCGAGTACATGGGAAATAACATGTTTTCCAGCTACTCCAGTTTGTGCCGTGGCAAAAATGAAACCACTGAAGGTGTCAACAGTAATATGAACAAATTTGGTAGTACCAAATCCAGCGATATGAGTGATGTCATCTGCCATAATGTGTTAGGCATAAGGCCTCTAGGGTTAACACCTAGATGTGGTGTAGGCAAAAGGGTAAGACAGGCTGGACATTATTTTACAATTTGCCAGGCCTGTTCTCGAGTAATTTTAAACATGAGGCGAAGTGTGTGAGAATTTAAATGATGTAACTGATGTGCAGCAATGGCATCTGAAAGGTTTTTATCAGCTTGTGTAGAAGCAAGAAAGGAATGTTTAGTGGCAAGATCAGCGCGGCGGTTGCCCTCAGTCAGAGGACCAGGCAAGTCAGTATGTGCACGTAAATGGCCAATATAAAAGGATAGCTCTCAATTTCTAATGAGAGACTGTAGTTGGCGGAAAAGTTGTGCAGCCTGAGAAACTTGTTTAATTTGTGCCACAGTTTCTAGAAGTGGAACAGACATAGCAATATAAGCACTATCTGTATATAAATTCAAAGGCATAATGGGAAAAGCAGAAAAGACTGCAATGACTGCCTGCAACTCAACCAGCTGAGCTGATGTTGAGGAAGTGGTAAATGTAACTGTCTGATCAGAGAAGGAATAGGAAGCAGTTCCGTTGGAGGAACCGTCAGTAAAAACCAATAAAGCATTTAAAACAGGATGAAGTGAAATTTGTACAGGGAAAACAAAATCATGGGTAGATAAAAAGTATAAAAATTTATCTGGAGGAAGATGGTTATCAATAGTTCCAGTAAAGGAAGCACATGCAATAGGCCAGAAATCTGTTTGTTGGAATAGCCAATTAACTTGGTCTTTAGTATATGGCTGGATAATTGTATCAGGGTCTTTGCCAAAATAAGTAATGCTTAAATTTCGAGCCATACTGATAATATCAGCTACAGCTTGATAATAAGGGTATATGACTTTTGAAGGGGAAGATGGTAGGTGAACCCACATGATTGGAGCAGATTGCCAGGACACAGCCGTTGGTGTGACTGAAGCACGACAAATAATGAGGAGCGATGGCAGTCTATAATCGATGGCTGTGATGAATTGAGAGGCAATGGCCTTTTCTACTATACAGAGAGCTTGACGGCCCTTCTCTGTAAGTATGCGAGGAGATTTAGGATTGTCATCTCCTTGTAAGATATTAAACAAAGGTTTAAGCTGGCCTGTGGTTAATTTGAGGTAAGAGTGGATCCAGTTGATATCGCCCAAGAGTTTTTGGAAATCATTTAAGGTTTTTAACTTGTCAAGTCTAAATTGTATATTTAGAGTGGTGATTTTTTGGCCAGAAAGATGGTATCCTAGGTAAGTATATGGATCTTTAAGTTGTACCTTTTCAGGGGCAATCTTTAGTCCTTGAATGGGAAGTTGTTTTTTAAGGTCTTGAAAACATTGGAGAACTAGCTGACCATCCTTGCCTGCTATTAAAATGTCATCCATGTAATGGATGATGTATATTTGATTCCATTTGTTCCTAACTGGCTGCAATGCAGCAGCAACATATTTTTGGCACAGGGTAGGACTGTTGGCCATGCCTTGGGGCAGGACTTCCCACTGGTAACACTTCATGGGTGCTTTAAAATTAGTTGATGGGATGCTAAAGGCAAATCTTTGTTGATCTGAAGGGTGTAAAGGACTGGTATAGAAACAATCTTGGAGATCAATGATTATCTTGAAGAAGTCTAAAAGAATGGCTACCGGGGATGGCAAGCCAGGCTGTAAGGCTCCCATGGGAACCATAGTCTTATTGATTGCTCTTAAGTCTTGGAGTAGACACCATTTACCTGATTTTTTCTTAATTACAAAAATAGGGGTGTTCCATGGTGAAGTGCTGTTGACAATGTGTCCTGCCTCAAATTGTTCCTGTACTAACATTTTGGCAGCTTGAAGTTTTTCAGAAGTAAGGGGCCATTGATCAACTCACACGGGCACATCATCTTTCCAGGAGATTTTATTAGTGTGGGGTACAAGAATATCAATGGCCATTAGGATAAATTTCCCAGTCCTGTCCTATTAAATTTAGGTTTTGGTATCAAGGGATGGATGATACCTGACTCATTTTTCCCTAAGCCTTTTCCTGGCGTATAACCCTGTGTTAACATTTGTACTGTAACTGTATCGGAAGGGCTGAACATGATGAGGCTCATTTGTGATAACAAATCTCTACCCCAAAGGTTTATGGGGAGACCTTCTATAATAAAGGGTTGGATGGTTCCTTGGTTTCCCTCTCTGTCTGTCCACTGTAATACTTTAGCGCTCCTTTCTGGATTCTGGCTTTGACCAATGCCTTTTAGGTGAGTAAGGGTTGGTGTTAGGGGCCAAATTTGGGGCCAGTTGCCTTTTCTGAGAATGGTAACATCGGCTCCGGTGTCAACAAGTCCAGAAAACTGTTTACCATCTAACCATAAAGTAAGCATTGGTTTGTTTGGGGAAATTTGTTGGACCCAATAAGCATCTGAGGAACCAAACCATTTTTCACCTCGTGAGGAGGTTTGGATGTTATTTTGAGTGGAAAGCAGTGGAAGGAGTAAGAGTTGAGCTATGCAGTTTCCAGCTGTAATAGTTGTGATTAAATTTGGAGAGGAAGCCATAATTTTTATTTCTCCCTCATAGTCATTATCTATTACTCCTGGAAAGATTTTAAGTCCCTCCATAGTGGCACTACTATGACCCATGAGTATTGCAAAGGTGTTTGGAGGTAAAGGGCCAAAGATTCCAGTAGGCAAGGCCTGTACCCCCATCTCGGGAGTTAATACTGTGTGGGTGGTGGAATAGAGGTCCAGTCCTACATTTTCTGGAGTCACTCTAGAGAGGTCCGAAATGGATTGTTTGTTGGAACAGTTTGCATTGCCCCTAAAACTTGTTTGGGTCTGGGGGCCTGGGGCTGGCCCCTGTACCCATTTCCCTGAGAGTAAATGAGTGGTCTGCCATGGATATCTGTTTTGGACCTGCACTCATTGACAGGATGACATCCCCTCTGTCACTTACTGAATAACTCAAGGGGTTGATTCTGTCTCTGATTTTTAATATTTTTTGTTTTATATTGTTTTGCTATGTGTCCTGGGCGACCGCATTTAAAACAATTACGATTATTGCGGACAAGGAATTGGTGGATGGTGTACCCTTGAAGGGCAGCAGCCATGGCCAATCCCTGTTGGTATGCTGATCCGATTTCTGAACACAGATGTATATATCCTGTCAGGTCTGTCTTTTTTCTGTGTGGTCTAATGGCTGCCTGACAAGAGGCGTTAGCATTTTCATATGCCAGTTGTTTTACAAAGTCTGTACTTGCATCAGCATTACTGAATATTTTTTCTGACATGGTAATTAATCGATGTACAAAGTCAGAAAAAGGTTCATCAGGCCCTTGTCTAAAGTTAGTAAGGGAGGTGCTCAAATCTCCTTTGGCAGGGAGTTTTTTCCAGGCCTTTATGCCTGCCGTATGAATTTGTGCAAAGAGCCCTGGATCATACTGCATTTGATTTTCATTGTGTGCATAGTTTCCTTCTCCTATTAACATTTCAGCCATCCAGCTGTTATTGGCTTGGGCATTGCGGCAGGTGGTTTCCCTACAAGCCTCTACATATTCTGATTTCCAAAGCAGGTAGTCTCCACCTGAAAGTGTAGCTTGGGCTAATGTTTGCCAATCAGATGGTGTGAGCCAGCCCTCGGCGATAGCTTCAACTATAGCTAAGGTATATGGAGCAGTAGTTCCATATTGGGCAACCACCGCCTTAATTTCTTTTACCATTTTAAAGTCAAACCTGCTGTGACTGCGCCAAACCTGTCCTTGGGGATCTGTAGTTTCCATAACAGGGAATGTCTCAAAGTCTGTCATGTGTGATCCCTGAACTAGTTTTGTTTCTTTGTCGATATTGATTTTTAGTTTCTCTAATTGTGATATTAGTTCCCGCTGTTCTTTTTCTAATCAAATTTGTTCTTTTTTTTTTTTTTTTTTTTTTTTTTGGAGAGATTTTCGCTATAGGACGCGTGCGCTCACCAGACAGACAGAGAGAGACATAGAGACAGAAAGCAAGAAATCACCCCCCAGGGGGATGGTCACGCCGCAATCCCTTCTCCTCCATTCTCCTCTCGGGATCTTGGGCACGCACGCATACGCGCCTGGCGTGAGTTTCAAGCCACCGGGTCCGGGACGCGAACCGCGGTCGACTACGTGGGAGTCCAGCGACATAGCCATTACGCTAACTGCTGGTTCCCCAAATTTGTTCTTTTAATTGTTTTATTTCATTAATTATTTTTTGTTTTGGGTCAATAAGAGGTGGTGCTGAGGCGGTAGTATTATAGGGTGGCAGCCGTTTTTTGAAGGGAGACCATTCAGCCTCGGCCTCTAGGATTTCCTCCTCTGAACTAGTTGATGACTTATTTTTCTTTGGCTCTTGTAGAGCCTTAAAGTTGTTTTTATTTTTTAGTTTTTTCAATTTTGGGGGCTTTGTCTCACCTTCGGGGCTTCTAACTTCTCCCTCACTATCTAGGGAAATAAGATCCTCTCCCTGTTCCTTTTCGATTTTAGAATTAGCGACCATAGTGGCAAGGGCTTCTTTTAAGTCCTGAATGAATAGTTCGTGCTGACTAAGCTTTTGTTCGTGCTGACTAAGTTCTTGTCCCATTATTACCCTTATTACTTGTCCCATTATTACCCTTAATACTTATAAGTAAGCAACCTTTGTTACTCACCAGGACAATTCTCTGCCATCCTCCTCTGCGGCCTTTCTCAGGACAATTCTCTGCCATCCTCCTCTGCGGCATTTCTTGGGATGATTCTCTGCCATCCCATCCTGGACGATTCTTTGCTGTCCTTTCTCGGGATGATTCTCTGCCGTCCTTTCTCGGGACGATTCTCTGCCGTCCCATCCTGGATGATTCTTTGCCGTCCTTTCTCGGGACAATTCTCTGCCATCCCCTCCTGGACAATTCTCTGCCGTCCTTTCTTGGGACGATTCTCTACCATCCCCTCCTCGGGTGCTCTTCACTGGATCCTTCGTACTCAGGTCCCGGTTCAGGCGCCACATGTCCCGACCCAGGGGACAGTCAAACAGGTTTCCTGAGGGAAGGAGTGAGAACCAGGACAAGCGGCGCAGTGTTACAACATGGAGACTACACAGTGTCTTCAGGGTCGTCCATTTATTGTGGGCAGCATGGTACAGCACAGAGACGACGCAGTGTTACAACTCTTTAGGATCGCGTCGTCTATTGTGAGCAGCACGGAGACAATGCGGTGTCACAGCTCTTCAGGATCATCCGGAGACAACGCGGTGTTACAACTCTTCAGGGTCTTCTGGAGATGATGCAGTGTTACAACTCTTCAGGGTCTTCCAGGTCATCTGTATGATTGTGGGCCAGGGATCATGGTTATATACATGCTGGTGGGCCGTGATTGGTTGTAAAAGGTGGATTATGATTGGTTATAAAAGGTGGATTATGATTGGTTGCTTTGTGGACCAATCATGAGGTGCTGGATATGCAAATCTGAGGGATTCTAGTGGCCAATCAGAGTATGGTTTTGAAGGTGAGGTTTTTGAAGGGGAGCCAATCATGGCTTTTGGCATTGTGTAATTGTTTGCTTTCTGAGAAACCAGAATCTAATGACCTTGGCAGTCTCGCTGGTGCGCAGCCTCCCACATTGGCCGACCAGGATCATGGGTCGACAGCCAAGGACCTGAACCCGTGAGCCTCCCTGTGGATCCAGCATCACCTGAGCGGTGCGTTATCACTGCGAACCGAGCTGCCCTCGGCCTTTTCCCTTTTGACAGTTTAATATATATGATATCGTTTGTGTGCACATATCATAAATGTATTTATTTATTTTTACAAAATAGAAACATTTCTGTGCAGGATAGAGAAGAGGGTCTCTTCTAAATTATTTCATGTAGGTCATATAGATAATAAAAGGTTTGGCTATGGAACACAGTCTCTGCTTTTAAGTACGAGCTGCAAGCTACAGAAATCCAGAGCACGTGCAACAGTGTTTGGGACGAAGCCAGCGCTCCCGGCATTTGTCCTCTTGTTATGGTGTGGTGTATCCCTTCTTTCTCTCTTTATAAAACTTGCTAGAGAGTGCATATGCTCACCAAAGAGAGAGAAAACACCCCTGGGGGGATGGCCACACTGCAATCCCTTCTCCTCCATTTGCCTCTCGGGATCTTGGGCATGCACGCACACATCTGGCGTGATTTTCAAGTTGCGGGGTCTGGGACTTGGACTCTGTGGTTGGCAGCGTGTTCTGATACTAAAACGAAGACCGAGAAAGTGCTCCCAGAGCAGACAGGCAAGTATTTCGAGAATTTCGCTGAGATGCTGACGGGCATCACAGACTTGCTGCTCTTGAGACCACGTTTTCTCAGGCATGTAAATGCACGTGCACTCGGGCAGAGGCAGCTCAATAGGAACGTGTTTTAAAATGCTTAGAAAAACAAATCCGAAGTCAGGCCTGGAGAGGGAAGTGGAAATTCCGCACTGCCTGCGAGCAGTGAATGGAGCCTGTGCTGGGAGAGCATCTGCTCCACGGCTGCTGAAGTGCTGCATCCCACAGGGCCAGGGGAGGGCAGCGGTCCCAGCCCGGATGCTTTCTCTCCCGGGGCTCCCACACAGGTCTCTCCACGGCACGCCGGGAGCTGGGCACAGTGTCGGCAATCCACGGCACGCCGGGAGCTGGGCACAGTGTTGGCAATCCACGGCACGCCGGGAGCTGGGCACAGTGTCGGCCAATCCACGGCACGCCGGGAGCTGGGCACAGTGTCGGCCAATCCTCGGCACGCTGGGAGCTGGGCACAGTGTTGGCAATCCTCGGCACGCCGGGAGCTGGGCACAGTGTCGGCAATCCACGGCACGCCGGGAGCTGGGCACAGTGTCGGCCAATCCACGGCACGCCGGGAGCTGGGCACAGTGTTGGCAATCCTCGGCACGCCGGGAGCTGGGCACAGTGTCGGCAATCCACGGCACGCCGGGAGCTGGGCACAGTGTCGGCCAATCCTCGGCACGCTGGGAGCTGGGCACAGTGTCAGCCAAGGCGATGGTCTTTGCTGGAGGAGCTCCACCAGGTCTCCAGGGCTGCCCTCCAGCCAGCTCCACACCGGCTTTCCCTTTGTCCTTCTCCCAGAGATCCCTCAGAGCCCTGCCATGGCTTCTCAGGGTCCTAGACACAGTTTTCTAGGCTTAGGTTAGTAATAGCAGGGTGGGGTCAGCATATAGCATAGCGGTTACATGGCTGGACTCCCACATGACTGGCCACAGTTCAAGCCCCAGACCTGGTGGCTTGGAAGTCTTGCCGGGCATGTGTGCATGTGTGCCCAAGATCCCGGGAGGAGAGCAGAGGAAAAGGGATTGTGGCATGGCCATACACTCCCCCCACCACCACCCAGGGAGTGATTTCTCAGTTTCCCTCACTGTGTCTGTGTCTGTCTCTGTCTCTGTCTCTCTGGTGAGCACATGCACCCTAAGGCACAAATCTCTACAAAATAAACGAGTACTAGCAAGGTCCCCTCCAGTGCTGTGTTGCCCGGTCCGGTGTTTGATTTTAGCCGTGAGCTACTCTAACTCCAGGAAAGAATCTAATGAAGGAATTTCATTCTTAGGGACTTGGGGAGGGTATCTGTAAGGAGAGACCCTTCCAATGTCCACCAAATCATATCTTTTAAAAATTCACTGAGATATTCAGTGTATTTCTTCATTCATACATCATAAGCATGCGCTCCTTCTATAAAGGAAAAAGTGCACTTTTTAATATAGAAAAATTCATACTTGAAATACAGTACAGAATTCTTTCATGTGGGATCGCCCAGCATTTCCCGTCCGAGGAAGGATGTTCTTTTCACCCAGCCTTTCCCATCCAAGGAAGGATGTTCTTTTCTTTTCTTTTCTTTTCTTTTCTTTTCTTTTCTTTTCTTTTTTTTTTTTCTTTTAGAGGTTTTTGCTATAGGGTGCGTGCTCTCGCCAGACAGACAGAGAGAGACAGAGAGACAGAAAGCGAGAAATCACCCCCCAGGGGGGATGGCCACACTGCAATCCCTTCTCCTCCATTCTCCTCTCGGGATCTTGGGCACACACGCACACGTGCCAGGCGTGAGTTTTAAGCCACCGGGTCCGGGACGTGAACCGCGGTCGACTACATGGGAGTCCAACGACATAGCCATTACGCTAACTGCTGGTCCCAAGGATGTTCTTTTCTTTGTCCCAAGCAGGACTACAAATGTCAATAAAATGCTTCTAACCGGGCAGTACTCTTACTCTAAACATCATCATTTATTTGTTATGATTTGAAAGTGTTGCCAGGTCAGTTTAGAAAATGTGACAGAAGGGACCAGCAGTTGGTGTAATGGCTATGTTGCTGGACTCTCATGTAGTCAACCACAGTTCAGGTCCCGGACCTGGTGGCTTAAACCCACACCGCGTGTGTGTGCGTGTGTGCCCAAGATCCCGAGAGGAGAATGGAGGAGAAGGGATTGCGGCGTGGCCATCCCCCCAGGGGGGATGATTTCTCACTTTCCGTCTCTCTGTCTCTCTGTCTCTCTCTGTCCTTCATGCGAGTGCACGTGCCCTATAGCAAAAACCTCTCCAAAAAAAAAAAAAAAAAAAGAAAAGAAAAGAAAAGAAAATGTGACCAAAGAGCTAAGTTCACGCCCGTCTTTAGTCCTCACCCGCCTCCCAATTACGCGCAGACCATCCGGGCTCTCCAGCTAACGCTCGCGGGTAGTTCGATCTCGGGACCTACTCCAGGGGCCGAGGTGGTGGTGCGGTGGTTAAATACGAGGCTCTGCCAGGGCACCCACACTGAAGGCTCTGGGTTCGCATCCCGAGACCTCCCTCAGCCCTCTAGCATGGGGTGGAGGAGAGGATTGCAGGGCCAACCTCTGATGGGACCCAGCCTCCGTGCCGGAGTCAGAGGCCTCCACCCCCGTCCTACACTGCAGAGCTGGGAGCTCCCCGGCCCGGCCTGCTGAAACCCCCTGGGTGCACGCACATGTGCCCAAGACCCTGGGAGCTGGAGGCCTGGGGGCCGGGGGTCGTAGTGCAACAGGCCTCGGGAAGGGCGTTTCTCCTGCTTCATTCAGGCTCTCGCCCTCTCACCAGCAAGAACAACCAAAGGAACTGTTGCAGGGTGCTGTCTCTCTCTGTCTTTGTCTCTCTTGCTTATGGAATAAATAAATAAACTTAAAAAGAAAAGAAAGGACCTATTCCCCAATTCCTAATTTGAACAACGCTCTTTTTCTGTTCAATTCTATTTGCTTCTTTACATAAAAAAAAGGAAAAAGAAAGCAGCCTCAATCTATCCTTTTGTCTTCAGATAAGACCTCACAGATGCCATCCTGGGGAGTGCCAGCCCGAGTCTGGCTGTGCGCACAGGTGGCCACGTGGGAGGAGCAATCGCAGGGCGATGAGTGACAGGACACTCGCTTGGTTTCCAGGTGTACTGTGGAGTCCCTCCCATCACTGGCGCTCTCTTTTTATTGTTTTCTTCCTTCCCCAGCCATCTTTTCTGCTTCTTGTATACACAGGAAGACCTTCTGTAAGACATTCTTTTTTTTTGGGGGGGGGAGAGGTTTTTGCTATAGGGCGCGTGCGCTTGCCAGACAGACAGAGAGAAACAGAGAGATAGAAAGCGAGAAATCACCCCCCCAGGGGGGCTGGTCACGCCACAATCCCTTCTCCTCCATTCTCCTCTCGGGATCTTGGGCACGCACGCACACGCGCCCGGAGTAAGTTTAAGCCACCGGGTCCGGGACGCGAACCGCGGTCAACTACGTGGGAGTCCAGTGACATAGCCATTATGCTAACTGCCAGTCCCTGTAAGACATTCTTCAGCCTTACCTTTCTAGGGTAAGTAATTTCCCTCTCCTAGTTGTCCACGTGGGTTCTAGTCCCCAGCTTTAAACATTAGCTGTGGAGGGCCAGCAGGTGGAGTGGTGGTTAAGGTGCTGGGCCCCACGTGGCCATGTGGTCTAAATCCTGGACCTAGTGGATTAAAAAGCATGCTGGTGCAGGCCCACCCAGAATCCTGAAAGGAGAATAGAAGAGAAGGGGTTGTGGCATGGTCATCCCCCACGGGGTGGTTTCTCACTTTCCCTCTCTCTGTCTCTGCTATAGGGCCATCACATGTGCCCTGTAGCAAAATAAACAAACAAAATTCTAAAAAACAAGTTTTAAAAATTAGCTATAGGGCTAGCACATGGCTTGCTAGTTAAGACCGCTGGATCCCCCCATGGCCAGGTGGCAGTTTGAGTTCCAGATCTGGTGGCTTAAAAAACACACTGGATGCACGTGCATGTGTGACCGAAATCCTGAAAGGAGAGACAGAGGAGAAGGGATTGTGGAATCACCATTCCTCACAGGGTGCTTGGAAAACATTACAGGCACAACTAAGGCGGGACACGCTCCATTAGGCAGGGCCTTCTCTCTCTGTCTCTGCCTCGTGATCTGTTTCTGGTGATCGTATGTCACCTCTGGCAATGAAAACATGGAACGTTTGCTGCAAGCCATCTCTGTGAGTGGAAGAAATCAAATGCAATGTTTCCAGTTGACGAAGTCGGAACCAAACGTTCTAAGTAGCCTTGGGGAGACCTCACACGGTCACCCCGCCTTGTTTTCAGGCACCCTCTCCTTGCCCATTCGTGTGGAAAGTGAAGGCTTTACAGTACTGATTTTTTAAAGTGATGATTTTGTAATGCCAGAAAAAATTAGAGATTTTTAAAAAGAATTATTTAATTTATTATTATTTTTCAATTTAACCGGGAGAGAGGGAAAGTGAGAAAGCCAGGTCTGGGACCTGAACCTCAGTCAGCCACGTGGGGAGTCCAGCGCCCTAACCACCACTCCAACAGCCCTGAGAAGAGATTCTTAATATAGAAAAACAGCGCTCCCTATAGCAAATACACATATATACACATATATATATACACATATATACACATCTACACACAGGGCTGCACTGTTGGCAGATCAGCTGATCCTTGTCAGTCTCTTCTCTTTCCTGACATAATTTTCGAAGGAACAGCATCTGCAGGAGAGCTGGGCTCTGGCTAGGCACACTGTGTAGGTATCCCAACTCTGGCAGCTACCAACTTCACATCGGAAAAACCTTCCCGGGCTAAACATTTTGTTTCAATATCAAACTTAAGCCAGACCCAAGAATACTGTCTAAAAAGCAAAGAAAGGCGACAATGTCCTTGAGTGAAAAGGAATGAATAAATGTTTCCTTAGGCGCACAGCCCCTTCTGACACTGAATGGCAATGCAAATAAAATCCCTGAGGTCTTTTTTGTTTTTGTTTGTGCTATAGGGTGTGTGTGCTCACTGAAGAGGCAGAGAGAGACAGAGACAGAAAGTGAGAAATCACCCCCAGGGAGAATGGCCACACCGCAATCCCGTCTCCATTCTCCTCTTGGGATTTTGGGCATGTACACAGCGTGAGTTTCAAGCATTCTGGTCCGGAACTTGAACCATGGTCAGCCATGTGGGAGGCCAAAAACGTAACCATTATGCCTTCTTCCGGTCCCCTCCTGAAGTCTTTCATTTTTCAGACTTGACAAACAGCCCTTCAGTTATGATATATACAAGCCTTAGCTTATTATTATTTTTTAATTTTGCTTTACTCTCCAGCAGGTGTGTGCACTCTCTGGAGATAGAGAACGTGGGAACCAGCAGTTAGCGTAATGGCTATGTCACTGGACTCCCACGTAGTCGACCGCGGTTCAAGTCCCAGACCCGGTGGCTTAAAACTCACGCCGGGCGCGTGTGCGTATGTGCCCAAGATCCCGAGAGGAGAATGGAGGAGAAGGGATTGTGGCGTGACCATTCCCCCTGGGGGGTGATTTCTCGCTTTCTGTCTCTATGTCTCTCTCTGTCTGTCTGGCGAGCGCACACGCCCTATAGCGAAACCTCTCCAAAAAAATAAAAAAAGAGAGAGAGATAGAGAACGTGAGAAAGCACCCCCCCATACCCCCCCCCCCCCCCGGGAGATGGCCATACCCAATTCCTTTTCCTCCATTCTTTCCTTGGGATTTTGAGCATGCACACATACACACCTAGCATGATTTTCAAGCGGCCAAGTCTGAGACTTGAACTGTGAAGCCAGCCAGTTAAGGATCCAGCTGACTTAATCACCATGTCGCTGGCTGGCCCAGGACTCCAGCTTTTAAAACCTTAGCCTTTGTTGATTGTAGGACAAAATGGCCCAGCTGCAGTGGTGCAGGCAGATGGACCTGCTGTCAGTGCTGGAGCCACACAGAGACCCGTGCTAGCATCCCTGGGCGACCGGTGAGACTGCACGTACCCTTGGCCCTGCTGGCAGGAGGCAGATGGGATACTTGCCTTGTGACAGGACTCTGTGAAGGACACTTTTTATCTCTCTCAGTCTCTCCAAAAATAGAAAATAAAAATAAAAAGATAGTAGAAATATGTACCCTTTTTGTGTGTATATACACACACACACACACACACACACACAAACAGTTTTTTGCTATAGGGCACGTGCACTCACCAGAAGGACAGAGAGAGACAGAGAGACAGAAAGTGAGAAATCACCCCCCAGAGGGGATGGCCACACCTCAATCCCTTCTCCATTCTCCTCTTGGGATCTTGGGCATGCACGCACGTGTGTCCAGTGTGAGTTAAAACCACCAGGTCTGGGACTTGAACTGCCGTCGATTACATGGGAGTCCAGCGACATAGCCATTATGCCAACTGCTGGTCCTTGTGTGGTTTATTTTTACACATGAATTTGAGTAACTAGGCCTGGAGAGAAGCAAAATATGCCTTTCTTGGGGTGATCAAGTGCAGGGGTTCCTTCTATTTGATTTTGACAGTGAGAGATAAAGTTTAGAATTTCGTGAAGAGCTTTCCATTGGTCTGCCCAAAAAGGCAGGACGTGTGTGTGGGGGAGCTTGTAACAGCTGAGGGGGCTTGCATATAGTCACAGGATACTGTCCCAAGGACAGAGTGTCTTAAGAGTCCTGTTGTCACTAAGTCAAATGGTCTGTTAATGATGTGGGCATGACTCACCCATCCCAAGGATACTATGCCAGGGACAGGATGTGGGAAGATTTCTGTTACCAACTGGGCCAGAATGGTCCATAAATGTTGTGGGCGTGACTCACCCCAGGCCCTCTGGCGGGGATTTTAGAAACAGGGAAAAGCAGTCAGACTTCTGTCCTCGTTTACGTGGTGGTCAATGCAGTCTCTCAGAGTGCTCTGCTTTAAGGTAGTCCTGGCTTTCCTTCCTCCTCCTCCTGTTCCCCATGTCTAGCCTCCCTCCCCCTGGCCAGTAATAGCCAGATTCAAGCCCCACAGGATTCCTGAGGAAGGGCAGCAAAGCCACAGTCATCCGCTGGCTGTCTTCCAGCCAATGCCTGGGACGGGGCAGCTGGCTTCTCTCAGAACACCGTCCCTTGGTGGGCCGCCCATGGTAAATCCAGGCCCGCGGACTGTGGGCAGGAGCATGAGACCCCATGTGTTGGGCGGTCTCAGAGGTAGCGTCTTCCATCTCTGAGAGTCAGAGCAGACATGCACAGAGAAAATGTGGGGAGGATGTGTTTGTTTGAATTCTAGCCAATTGAATGTATCTCAGAGTTTTCTTTTTAAGATCTATCTGTCTAAAAATTCCTTGGGGGATGAGCCAACCATAAGAGACCGTCAGAAAGCATTCACAGGGAACATGTGGTCTTCCTCATCTGTCAGAGGAGGTGGTTGGACGAGATGATTTCTAGCCATCCTCCAGTGCTACACCCATCTGTTGAAAAGTCCTGGTGAGATCACAGTGAACAGGCACCTGCAGACTGTCAGAGACAGAGGTTCAGGCAGAGGCGAGGGAAGGAATGCCCAGGTATGGACATGGTGTGTGTCGTATTGCCAGGCCTCCCTCACCCTGCTGCCTAAGGTCTGACCTAGGGCTCAGAGGGCTGCCCGCCGTACTGGAAACCGAGGGTGGAGGTGCGATCAGGACCACACTCCACAGCAAGGGAAGGAGCTGAAGTGCCTGGGCTGTGTCTGAGCTACAGACTTGTGGTCATTAAGGGATGCACTGTGTCACAGTGATGCGGACGTATGCCACTGGATAAGTGACTTAAATGCATTGAACCTTGGTTTCCTCCTCTGTAGGTGTACCCTTCTTTATAGGATCACTGGAAGGATAAAGCAGTGTAAAAGCCACATGTGTGCGTGTGCATTGGTGTTTTACACAGGGTCAGTGTCATGATTTTCCTGCCTCAGCCTCCCAAGCAGCAGAGAACACGCGCATATGCCACCACGCCCAGGTCTGCAGAGTGCTGGTGTTGCAGAAAACCAGACACTGAGGAATGGAAAGCAGCACTTGGAGAGATTAGGAGAGCTGTTTATTACGCCAGCAGGCACGGAGGAGTTAACACTAAATCTCAGGCCCCCACTGGGGGTTGGACAGTCTTTTATGGGGAAATTGGGGAAGGGTAGGGCTCAGGACCTGCCCTACGCCGCGTGAAGAGAGGAGGCAGAGAAGCAGGAAGACTCATCTATTCATGGTACTAATCTATTCAGAGCACTAATCTGTTCAAGGTTTTCAGGTTACCCTGTAGCCCCAGGGAGGGGCTGTAAGTTTGCCGGAGGGCAGAAACCTTAGACAGCTCTCAGCCCTGAGTTCACGAATTCAGGGTCTCTCCCTATCACTATGCTGCCCACACGGGCTGCGAGCTTGTGGTGCCCCTGCTGCAGCCTGCCGAGTAGGGCACCACAGGCACATGGCACCACGCCTGGCTCCTTCAGACAAGAGTGTTGCTATATTGCCCACATCAGCTGAGTGAGTTCATGGTCCTCCTGTCCCAAGGAGCTAGGATTACAGGTGTGCAGCACCACATCCGGCTTTTTAGGAATCAAACCCAGGCTCCTATGTGGCCTCAGCTTCCTGGCCCTTACAGCCACTTCTAAGTTATTACTGCTGTGCTGCTATTGTTGGCGTGAGGTCACTGGCCGAGAGACTGATGAAGAGGCTCCAGTACAAACCATTGCAGTGCTCAGAGAGCCATTAGCCCAAGAGCTGTAATAACTGCTGGCTGGCAGGAGCCAGGCATCAACAGCTGTGATAAGGAAGGAAGGAGTCTCAGTAACGAGGCCAGGCATTGGTTTGAGGGCCAGTAACACACAAATGGCCACCCTCCCCACCCTCGACTGTCCGCCAGGTTGTATGGCCTAGATGTGGACTGTCATACAGTCGTTACCCAACTAAATCTCAGGTCCACCTGACCCAGTCTGGCTTCCTTCATCCTTCCTTCAAGAAAACTCAAACCAGTAACTCTCGAAGGCCACCAAAGGACATCTCACACTACTGCTTTTCATCTTACCTCAGAGCCTCAGAGTGGCCTTGCCGGAAGAAGGTGGGAGGAGGCAAAACAAGAACGAGAGGCTCCTTCTTGGGTCTATCAGTTCTGATCTCACCTCTAGTCTCTCCTGTTCAAATCCCACATTCATAATCTTTGGAAAAGAGCACCTGGAAATTGCATTTCTGTTTCTAACTCTTTCGCATTCTTATTCCTTCCCCTTTTAATTGTTATTACAGCTAATTATTCTCGGCCCCGCCCAGCAGAAAACTTGATAGACTAAGGAAAAGGTTTTCTTCTTTTCTCTTCACATACTTTTAAAAAATGAAGTTTATTTTATTTATTATTATTATTATTTAATTTGCTATGGGACACACATGCTCACCAGAGAGAGAGAGAGAATATGAGAAAGCAAGCCACCAGGTCCAGGACGCAAACCTTGGTCCACCATGTTGTAGCCCAGCGCCTTTACCACCATGCCACCTACTGACCCCTCCTTGTATAATTTTGAATTTAAATGCTACTATCAAATTAATGGGAAAATTAATCCACTAATACTGGGAGTGATATAATCTAATGGTTAAGCACATGGACTTTCAGGTTTTTTAAAAAATAATGATTTCATTTTATTTACTATTTTTTAAAAATTTGCTATAGGGCACATGCCCTCATAGAGAAAGTGAGAAAGCAAGCGGCCAGATCCAGGACTCAGACTGCAGTCAGCCACGGGACATCCAGCCTCTTCACCACACCGCCTGCTGGTCCCGGGGACTTTCGGTTTCTGTGGGTTGGTCTGACTCTGTTACAAGATGATCCTGCTTAACCTGTAGTCTCAGTGTGTTCCTCTGTAAGATATAATAACACCGTCACTGGGCACAGGCCTGCTCATCACACAGTGAGCAGATTTCTGGGACAACGAGAATTTGCTTAGAGGAAGGCTTCATTACAGAAGATACGACCAGGAATGCAGTAGAGTCTGGGATTTTTCTTTTTTTTTTTCCAGAAAGACAGAGACAGAGAGACAGAAAGTGAGAAATCACCCCCCAGGGGGGATGGCCACGCCGTAATCCCTTCTCCATTCTCCTCTTGGGATCCTGGGCACGCACACACACGCACCCAGCGCTGAGTTTAAGCCACTGGATCCGGGACTCAAACCGCGGTCGACTACATGGGAGTCCAGCGATATAGCCATTACGCTAACTGCCAGTCCCAGAGTCTGGGATTCTTACAACGCACAGCGCGGTCTCCTTAACTGAGGGGCAAGCAGGGCTTTTAACGAGGCTTAGGAATGCGACAGTGTGAGGGTGGGGACAGGAACCCAGGAGCTGTCCAGAACGGGTTC
Organism: Tupaia tana; assembly: GCA_026018925.1. Taxonomy (NCBI): domain Eukaryota; kingdom Metazoa; phylum Chordata; class Mammalia; order Scandentia; family Tupaiidae; genus Tupaia; species Tupaia tana. The sequence continues at coordinate 101,942,337 of JAKSZU010000006.1, read as the reverse complement.
GGTGATGTCCACATGACCTCTGCTAGTGTGGATGAGCTCCCCTGAGCCGCGTCACCCGACGAGCGATGAATCTAGGTTCCGACGTGACGGTCCCGCGCGGTGCGCAGCGGGCACTCTGGGTCTCGGGAGCCGAGCTGTCTTAAAGAGCAGCCAGATGCCACGCGCGAGGTGGCCTTCCAGGCGTTCTTCGTGCAACGAAGTCCTGTCCTGCTGGGGTGGACGGCCACGGTCGTGTTGGGAGGACGACGCTGGCGTGTGAGGCAGGCTGGAGGCTGGACAGGGTGCACAGGAGCGCGGGGCTCTGAACTGTCCTGGCGGAAGTGGGACGGGCGTGGGACAGGCGTGCAGGGAGGCCGCGGGGCTGCGGGCCTGGTCCGCAGGGCGGCGGGAAGGAGAGCATGTTCCAGGTAGCCGAGGGTGGGGGGCGGTCGGAGCGGCGGGGAAGAGGCGGGCAGAGCGGGCTCGCCCCAGCCCCTGTAGACGCCGCGCCCTCGGGAGAGGTGGGCACAGGCGCGAGCGCGGCTTAACGGTGCAGGTGGAAACAATGGACGCCAGTCTGGACCCGAGGAGCTCCGAGAGCCGGAGGAGGAGCGGGACCCGGCGTCGCGGAAGGCTGAACTGTGGGTGACAGGAGGGCCGGACCGAGGAAAGGAGCCATGGCCGCAGAGCGGGGGACGAGAGGCCCGGGGAGGCTGCCAGGAGGTGAGGCTGGACTGGGAGGGGGTGCCGTCGGGGAGCCAAGCCCTGTGGACTTGGTTGGGGCTTGGACAGCAGAGGCTGAGTTACGCCTCCCGGCGGCTCAGGGCGCAGTGGAAGGTGCAGCGCTCAGGCAGCAGGCTGGACTGGGAACCCACCTAGAGTTAGGGTGGGGATGGGGCGGCCATGACAGAGGCCCTGTGACAATGGGAGCAGGGTTTCTAGGGCAGGAGCCCAGCAGGTCACGTTGCCCGCGGGCTGCTTGCGCGCGCTTCCCGCCTTGCACCAGGGCCGCAGCTGTGGCTCGCGGGTGCAGCATGGGTCCCTCGGGCATCAGCAGCAAGGGCTTGCAGCAGGGACACCTGGGCTCTGGGCGCAGCGCTGTCCGGATTTAGCATGCACCAGAGGCCAGCTACCTAACCGACTTTTCTTCCACCGCCTGCTCATGAAGTGGGATGACAGTAAGACAGACCTCACGGGGTCCTGAGAACTAAACTCATTCATGAATAGCATACCTAATAACGTCTGGTTGGGGACCAGCGGGTGGCGGTGGTTAAGGAGTTGGACAGACCCACATGGTTAACCACGGTTCGAGTCCCAGACCCAGTGGCTTGGTTTCTTGCCTTTTCTCTCTCTCTCTCTGATCAGATTAAAATAAATGAATGAATAAATAAAACTAAATAAACTAATTCTTTAAAAAATGTCAGTAGTGAAACCAGCTCCTGAGGAGGAAAAGATGAGGTGTCAGGGCCAGCAGGTGCATGGTCATAAGGTGCTGCACTACCACATGGCAGCCCGGATCTGGCGGCCTGCTTTCTCACTTTCCCTCTCTCTCTGGTGAGTGCATGTGCCCTGTAGAATATTAAAATAATAATTGATTAAATAAATGCTTCTTTTCCCAATGTAGTGTTGGAAAGGACTGCCAAGTGCAGTGGACGTGTGTATTAATGGGGTGCTCGTGCTCCCTCGTTCTCCAGTGGGAAACCGACACGGAGGCGAGTGCTGATCAGAAGGTGCCTGGATTCAGGAGGAGGGCCTCTGTGGACGTCCTAATGGTTCCCTCCGTGTGGGAGCACGTGGGCCCTCTTGGCCATTGCTTAGGTCACGGCGCCTGTCGTGAGTGCGTTTCGGGCCTGAGTGTACACGTAAGAGGCTGAGGTGGCTTCAGTGTCTCGCTACCCACGGGACTGTCTCACAGGGAGTGTGCTACCTCTGTAAGCTGCTGATCTCGGTGCTGTGTCGGTCTCTTTGTTCATGTACGTGTTCATAGATGTGCTACTTTAGCTTTCAGTGCCTTATCTCCAAATCTGGTGGGCTCCCTCCTGTTCGGGGCTCCCTCGGAACCCCTCCAAATAGACACCGAGGTACCACCCAGTGGCTGCTGAAACCCGGGACAGCACACCAGCTGATCCAGCCAGGACATGAAGACAGCTACGGAGAACTCCATGCTTTAGTTACGACCTCTCCTCCCACTCTAGTCAGCTCAGCTGCTACAACCAGGGCCGCGGGCTGGGTGATTTCACTGTACAGTCGGGAAACTGGGAGTCCACGCCTGAGGTGCAGGCCGGTTTGGTTTCTGGCCCTCTTCCCGGCCTGCGGATAGCCACCCGCTCCCTGTGTCCTCGCGTGCTAGAGAAAGACCTCTGGCCTCGCCCTCCCCTTCGCACACAGTTCTATCAGATGGGGCCACCTCCTGAGCGCAGGCACCGCCTCAGCAGTCACGTGGGAGGTTAGGGCTGCACCACGTACATCTAGACAGTGGATGGGTCTCACAGTTTAGCCCCTAAAATCTCCCCTCAAAATACGAATAAGAACCCTGGCCTGGTGGCTAAGGAAACCAACCAAGTAGTTCAAATCCCAGCCCAAAGGTCTGAAACACACGCCAGGCACATGCACATACATGCGTGCCCCAGATCTCAACGGGGTGGAAATGGAGGAGCGGGGTGGTGAGGTGCCCGAGCCCTGCGTGGAGCGTGGGGTGTGCCCTCTCCCTCGCCTCCCGCACGCTCTCTGGCAAGGACATTTTTTTTTTAAGTATAGCTTTTTTCTCTCCCTCTGGCAATTAAAAAAGTGTAGTTTCTTTCCCTCATTGCATCAGTGAAGGAGAGCTGATGGATGCGGGGATATCTAGATAATGCAGCATCAGAGAGGATCAGTCCTGACCCCAGATAGCGCAGGTTACTAGCCAGGCTGGGAAGCAACTCCGCCTGCTACCACCTTGTTATTCTAGGATAAGGGAACCTAGGGCTTCAAAAACGTTCCGTTTGGCAGTAAATGTTACTTAATATCTTTTGGACTGTGAATAATTGAAATCTTAATCTAGAAAGTTCAACCGTATTTGATTGGAATTAACTTACTTCTTTACAGAATGTCAGACGCGGTGGATGGGTTCCCCTCAAAGTCTTCCTTGGTATGGGATTTCCTCAGGAGGGGGTCTTGGTGGGCTCTCAGGAAACCGGCTCCTCGGTGACTTGCCACAGCCGGTGGTGGGCTCTGGGCCTGGCCCAGGGAGGGCTGAACTGCGGAGCTCTGGAAGGCCTTTCATGTAGCCAAGGGCTGAGGCCTGGCAGGCCTTGTGGCCCTGTCGCTAGTCCCCCGGGAAGGGGAGTGACTGCGCAGGAGGAACACCAGAGAGGAGCCTGGTCTGGGCTGCAGGCTGCAGCGGGAACACGGCCCGCCGGTGCAGCCGGGTCGGGGCCGCCTCCTGGCACCCACTGCAGGGTGAGGGCGAGGCCAGGGAGGTGCCAGCTCACCGTTGTAGTGCGGACAGGCCTCTGGCCTAGCCGTTCTGCCCTGGTTTGAGAAAGCCGTCCTAGAGCCCCTGAAAGGCGGGGGTGCGCCGCTCAGGCTGGCGGTCGGGCCTGGGACTAGAACACACATTTGCAGTCTCGTTACCGCGTAAGGACGGGGTGCTAGCCCAGCTGCACACCTAAGTGTATCGGGAAGTACTGATAGGTGGTGAGAGGAAGAGCGGGTTCCACACAGCCCGGATATTACGTTTATTTGGGGAGCGGATCTCGCAGAGGCGCGCGCAGGTTCTGTGACCTCCCTGCATGAGCCTCCCTGGAGGACTGCTGTGTGCATTCCCGATTAGCAGAGGGGTCGCGGGGAGACCGAGGCCGCCCTCTGCTGACACTCCACCATCAGCGTGGCTAGAGTTAAGACTCTTTTTTTTTTTTTTTTTTTTTTGGAGAGGTTTTTACTACAGGCTGCATGCGCTCGCCAGACAGACAGAGAGAGACATAGAGACAGAAAGCGAGAAATCACCCCCCAGAGGGGATGGCCACGCTGCAATCCCTTCTCCTCCATTCTCCTCTCGGGATCTTGGGCACACACGCACACGCGCCCGGCGTGAGTTTAAGCCACTGGGTCCAGGATGCGAATCGCGGTCGACTACGTGGGAGTCCAGTGACATAGCCCTTACGCTAACTGCTGGTTCCCAAGACTCTTTTTTTTTTTGGAGAGGTTTTTACTATAGGGCACATGCGCTCGCCAGACAGACAGAGAGAGACAGAGAGACAGAAAGCGAGAAATCACCCCCCGGGGGGATGGCCACGCCGCAATCCCTTCTCCTCCATTCTCCTCTCGGGATCTTGGGCACGCACGCACACGCGCCCGGCGTGAGTTGTAAGCCACCGGGTCCGAGACGCGAACCGCGGTCGACTACGTGAGAGTCCAGCGACATAGCCATTACGCTAACTGCTGGTCCTGGGGTTCTAAATTCTACATTGAATAATGCAGAGCATGTTAGCATAGCGTTGGTAATCCTTACAGGGCTTTCAGGGATCAAGATACGGGAATCTGAGTGTACTGGAGTAATTGAAGGAAAAAGCCCAAGCTACCTGTCAAAGTGACTTCAGAATGAGCTTCACTTTGTTATATCCATAAAGTAGACCATGTCAAGTGCCATGTGTGTCGGTTTAAAAGCCGCGCTCAAAGCTGGCAACTTTACAGCAGAAGCACAAACACAGCACAACATTCTGCTTGGCAGACAGGGTTCGTTTTCCATACTGATCCATTAAATTGAAAAACTTGATTTTCCTGCAAGATGTCAGCAGTGCGTTTCTCCCGTGCAGAGAAGTCAGCGGGCACTTTCCAGGCAGTTCCCGATCAGCAGCAGCTTGTAACCACAGTGGTCCACATTAGCGTTTGGGAATGTTCTTAGCTGTTCTAATCACGTATTAGTAAAACAGCACAAACTTCTCATGGCTGTATAGCTTTTTTTTTTTTCTTTTTTTGGAGAGGTTTTTGCTATAGGGCGTGTGTGCTCACCAAACAGACAGAGAGAGACAGAGAGATAGAAAGCGAGAAATTACCCCCCAGAGGGGATGGCCACACCGCAATCCCTTCTCCTCCATTCTCCTCTCGGGATCTTGGGCACGCACGCACACGTGCCTGGCTTGAGTTTAAGCCACCAGGTCCGGGACTCAAACCGCGGTCGACTACATGGGAGTCCAGCAACATAGCCATTATGCTAACTGCTGGTCCCTTTTTTTTTTCTTCTTCTTTTTTTTTAATGGCTGTATAGCTTTTTCAAAGTAAACAATTTGTTTAAATGGGCCAAGGGTATTTAAGCTGCTTGTAAATGTCCTTTCTGTGATACGTTAAAAATTATTTTCAGAAAACTTTGAGAATCATACATGTAATTTGTCATCCCTATAACGTAATTCATTATCGTGACGAATCATTGGGACCTGGGGAAAGCGTGTCTCTGTTCCCAACATCACAGAAACAAACGCCAGCTAGGAAGGGTTAGGGCACAGGGGACTGAGTACCACGTCGTGGGCTGCAGAGCCCTCAGAGGCGCTGGTGGAGGGCAAGTCCATGTGAGGACCGGCCTGCATGGTTCTTGTCTGCCCCCACCAGGAAGAGAAACCCTCCTGCAGCTTCCTCCTGTGGCTGGGGGGCCACCCTCTGCTCGGAGTCCCCTGCCGGTCCCAGTGCGCGTGACGCCAGACCCCTGCCTCCACCTCAGTTCCCCTCATCCCTCCCCAGCACACGCTGATCAGCATCGTCTGTGGTTTTAAAAAATCAGATGGTGGAGGGTTTTCTGTTTTTTTAATTTGCTATAGGGCACATACACTTGCTGGAGAGAGAGTGAAGGAAAGAGGGGTAAGAAGTGAGAAGTCTTGCCTCAGGGATGACCACGCTGCAGTCCCTCTTCCTCCCTGCTCCTCTCGGGATTCTGGGCACGCACGTGCGCACAGCATGGCTTACAAGCTGCCGGGCCCAGGACTCACACTGCATAGTCGCTACACAGCCATCCTGTCTGGCCCAGTTTTGTGGATTTTTGTGGAGAGGTAATTGCTCCAAACATTAGTCCCGGGAGAGAGTGTTGAGCTCATTTTGCACTCTTACTGGATTACAGAGGGGCGCTTTGAGTTTCCAAAGTTTCACAATAGGCTGGGAGTTGGGGTTTCCCAGCAAGCCCACTCCCATCACTTTGGGAAGGCCCATCAGTTAGGAATGTGTTATTTATTTATTTTTTTTAATAACTTATTTATTTTGTTCCAGGACTAACATCTTTACCCGTTTTCCTGGCCGTGACTCCCCTCCAGGCCGGGATCAGCTGCGTGTGGTACTGAAAAGCAGGCTTCGTCCTGGTGGGTGCTCCTGCCTGGCACTGCCTGTGGGCACCAGGCCGGCTGGCCGTGCTCCGGTCTTCCTGTGGACGCCTCCCTTCAGAGATCTCCGAAAACCCCTACGTGACAGCTCGGTGTTTTTGGAAATGTCTTAATTCCGCCCTTTCATTCGATGCGACCCCTTGGAATCTGGAAGTGGCCGCAGTGTCCCTAGCACCCAGCACTGCTCCTAAAAGTAGGTGTGTTACGGTTCCCGTCCGCGTGTGAGACCCATTCTCCACTCTTCCGAAAGCCCCTGTGCTGTGCTCTGCGAGTGCATGCCATGCACCTTGGTCTGTTTTGGTTTTGTTTTTAAAAAGTATTCTGAAATGGTATTTTCCTTATTTTACCTTTTTTTCGTATTTTACAGTTCTTTGGTTTTTATTCTTTTCTTTTCTTTTTTTGCTTCAGGGCAGGTGTGCCAGAGAGAGGCAGAGAGGGAAAGAGAAAACCTCTGTGGGGATGGCCACGCTGCCCCTTGTCCTCCATTCTCCTCTTGGGAGTTTGGACACACGCACATACACACACGCACCCAAGCTGGTGGGTCCAGGACTCGAACCTCAGAGTCCACGCCACCTCCTGTCCCTCCTTTTCATTCTTTTTTTCTTTTCTTTTCTTTTCTTTTTCTTTCTTTTTTTTTTTTTTTTTTTTTTTTTTTTTTGAGAGGTTTTTGCTATAGAGCGCGTGCGCTCACCAAACAGAGAGAGACAGAAAGCGAGAAATCACGCCCCAGGGGGGATGGTCATGCCACAGTCCCTTCTCCTCCATTCTCCTCTCAGGATCTTGGGCACGCACACATGCCCAGCATGAGTTTTAAGCCACCGGGTCCGGGATGTGAACCACGGTCAACTACGTGGGAGTCCAGCGACATAGCCATTACGCTAACTGCTGGTCCCCCTCCTTTTCATTCTTAATGCTGCTGTTCTGTATTCTGCAAAGTACTCTTGACTTTATTTTTCAATTCTTATATTACAGTTTCAATGTCTGTTGTTTCCAAGAGCTTTTTATGTTCTTGTTATGCTCTGAGTGTTATTATTTTTTTTGCATTTCTTTTTTTTTTTACTATTTTTTTCTTTCATTTATTTATTTTTACATTTTTCCACATTTACTTTACACAGCAAAAAATTTTGGCTCATACTCCATAATTCTTGACAGTTTACAAACAACTTTCAAAATTTCAAAATACTGAATTTTACAGATAATGTTCAAAATATGTCTTATAATTTTGTATAATTTTATAACTCTATAACAACAGAAGCAGTATGGTTTCAAATATATATATATATATATATATATATATATATATATATATATATATATATCTGAGTGTTATTTTTTTAAAAGCTTAGCTGTGGCCTGTGAGAATTGTATCATCTATTACCTCGATATGGACGTCCCTGGCAGTTTTCCTAAGTTTTCTTGTGTTCCAGCATTGTTTCTGTTTTCTATATGTTCCTTTTTCCTTTTTTTTTTTTTTGTCTCTTTTCTGTTAGATGCCATCTTTAAATATCTGTGGTTTTTGGCTGTCTCCTCATTAAAAAAATTATTTAATTTTATTTGTTGTTATTATTAGTAGTATTTTAATTCACTAGAGAGAGACGGGGTGGGGGGAAGGTGAGAAAGCAAGTCACCAATTTCAGGACTTGAACCATCAGCCATGTGGGAGTCCAGCACCTTAACCACCACGCCACCTGCTGGCCCGTCTCCTCGTATTGAAAAGTAAGACACGGCGGAGCTGACTCAAGCCATGGTGTGTGTGTGGTAGTAAGATTCACCTTAGGGTGATCGGATGGCCTGACCCCCCCCCCCCATATATAGGTCTATTTTGTGCTTTTTGGGTTTTGTTTTTGTTTGGAGGGGGGGCAGGCACTATCCCTGGATGGACATCCTTTGGTCTCCTGTGTGGGGATATAAGGCCGGGGCCAAGCTGTCACAGCTGTCGGGGAACGGGCTGGGGCCTTACCACTGCTGTGAACTTTCCCCTACCCGCCATTTCAGAGTGATGCCCAATCCCGTGCGTCGTGGCCCTGAGCCCAAAATCGACCTGGGACCGACCCCTGTAGGAAGTGAGTACCTGGGAGCCAGGCAAGGTATAGCAGGAACGCCAGGGACCCGTGTGGGGGGTCCTGAGTTTGTACCCCAGGACCTCCCTGAGCTGGGTGGGCACTCACCCCATCAGCGATGCCGGCCAGCCGAGACCGAAGGCCCTGATCAGGGTGCTTCTCTCTGTCTCTGTCTCTGTCTCTCTCTCTGAAGAAATAAATGAACTGTATGTTTGTTTGTTTTTAAGAGAGATTTTTGCTATAAGGCATATGCACTCACCAGAGAGACAGAGAAACAGAAAGTGAAGATCACCCCCCGGGGGGTGGCCACACTGCAGTCCTTTCTCCATTCTCCTCTCAGGATCTTGGGCATACACGCGCACGCGTACCTGGTGTGAGTTTTAAGCCACCAGGTCCAGGACTCGAACTGTGGTCAAATACATGGAGTCCAGTGATGTAGCCATTACACCGTCTGCTGGTCCCTAAGTAAACCTTTATAAGAGGAAATGAACTTCTAGTGTTGTGCCTGATCCGGGGTGACAGGTCGGGGATGGGAGCGAGGAGGGCGCCTCCTGTGCTCACTCTAGCGGAAGGCTCCTGTCTCCAGGCCAGCTGGCTCCTCGGCGCTCCAGTCTCTGAGCCTGTGCAGGGTCCTGCCTCGCCCTGGCGTTCTCCGATGTGCCCAGGCCACTCGTCCCTCTGCCTCACACCTTCCGACACTGGGCTCTGGTCTGCCCTTCTGTCCTCCTTGTCCTGCAGTTGATTCTTGCTGCTCATGATAACCACACTCTATAACAAAGTCGCAGCGAACACTGAGCCAGTGAGCACTGAACCGCTGCTCTTAGAAGTACAGGGTAGGGACCAGCAGTTAGCGTAATGGCTATGTCACTGGACTCCCATGTTGTTGACCACAGTTCTAGTCCCGGACCCAGTGGCTTAAACTCACGCTGGGCGCGTGTGCTTGCGTGCCCAAGATCTGGAGAGGAGAATGGAGGAGAAAGGATTGCAGCGTGGCCATCCCCCTGGGGGGTGATTTCTCTCTTTCTGTCTCTCTGTCTCTCTCTGTCTTTCTGGCGAGTGCATGCGCCCTATAGCAAACACCTCTCCAAAAAAATAAATAAATAAAATAATTAAATTTAAAAAAAGAAGAAAATAAGTAAACACACTCTATTCAGTGATTTTGTAAGCTATCGCTAAACATGACCACTGTTCAAAGTAAGGGCCAGCAGATGGGAAGGTGGTTAGGGTGTGGGACTCCGCGTGGCTGACTGCAGTTCCAGTCTCAGAGCAGCATGAAAATCACACCTGAGCATGTGCCTGTGCCAGAATCCCAAGAGAATAGAGAAGAGAATATAGAGTACCCATTCCTCCAGGGGATAATTTCTCACTTTTCCTCTCTCTCTCACTCTCTGTCTCTCTCCAGTGAGAGCACAAGTCCTATGGCAAAAACCTGAAAAAAAAAAAAAAAAAAAAGCAAGACAAAATGCAGTGACACACACCTGCGACCCCAGCTGCTCAGAGGGCTGCAAATTTAAGGCCAGCCTGGGCAACTCTGTAAGACTCTGCTTCTTTTTTAAAAAGTAAAATATGGGACCAGCAGATGACATAATGGTTACGTCACTGGATCCCCATGGAGTCGACCGTGGGAGTCACAGACCCAGTGGCTTAAAACTCACAGCGGGTGGAAATATGCCCCAATTCCCAAGAGAAGGGATTGCAGCGTTGCCATCCCCCCAGGAGGTGATTTCTCGCTTTCTGTCTCTGTCACTCCAGCAAGGGCATGTGCCCTATAGCAAAAATAAACTCTTAAAACATAAAACAGGGCCAGCAGATGGTATAATGGCTATGTCGCTAGACTACTACTTGGCTGACCACAGTTTGAGTCCCAGACTGGGTGGCCTGAAAAACCACACCAGGTGCATGTGTGTGTGCGCCCAAGATCCCAGGAGGAGAGTAGAGGAAGAGGGATCAAGGCGTGGCCATCTCCCCCAGGGGGTGATTTCTCACTTTCTCTCTCATTGTCTCTGTCTCTCTGTCTTGCTCCAGTGAGTGCACACACCCTAAGGCAAAAACTTCTAACAATAAATAAATAAATAAAATCATTTGTCAATTCAAACAATATAATTAAACTCAATTTAAACTTTTTTTTTTTTTCACTCTAGCTTTGTTTGCTGGAGGCTGAATTATGAGTAGAAAAAATTTAAACTTTAAAAAGTAAGTCATAAAGGCTTACAATTAAGAAAAGTATATTAAAAACAATGGTCATAAACACTCAAACTCATCCCTTCCTAACTATTTTACTGTATTTTACTGTTGTCTATACTCTTGGGTTTTTTACATCCCTTTTATCTCTTGCGGAAACCATATCATAATACACCACTGCATGTCTCGTCCTAATCTCGTCACTAAATGTCACATCCACGAATGACAGAGAGAGTTTAAAATCAGCCATGGCAGGAGGATTCGTCCCATGGAAATCAGCAAACGCTCCAGGCCGGGCTTTTCCTTCGCAGCGAGGCCGTTGTTAAAAACTCCCGGCACACCACGGGCTGTAAGTAACTACGGTTTAATGCTGCCATTCGGGACTCACTCATTTATATCTTGTCTTCCCCGGTCTCCAGACGTCTAAGTAAACGCTGAGAAAGTAGCAGGAACTTGTCTGCACAGCAGCCTCGCGGTCTCCTTATCCGCACTGTCACTAGCATTGGCACCGGGAGGACCCAGAGACTGGGAAGGGGTGAAGAAAACAGCGGCTCCCCCTGCGGCCTGACAAACCCGGTCTCTCACCAAGTCCAGCGCCTCGTGAGGCTCGGAACCGAGTAACAGCAGAAGTGAACCGACAGAGGCGGGGGGGGGGGGGGGGGGGGGGGGGGGGGGGGGAAGGAGGCAGTTGCTAGATCCCGCGATAGGCATTAGGTATTTGGGTGTGCGTTAAGCAGAACCCAGAGGAAAGGAAGACTGGGAAGAGTGGCAGAAGATCTGGGTCTGTCCTGCAACGTATAGCAGACTCAGCCACATGAGCTCAGGGGTCCTGTAAATGAGCTTGGAATGGCCAAAGCTTCTGTAGTCAACAGACGGGGGTAGGAAGTTATCGGTATCGGGCCCAGAAGGTAGTGCAGTAGTTGAGGTACTGGACTCCACATGGCAACCATGGTTCGAGTCCCAGGCCTGACAGCTTGTTTCTCACTTTCTCTCTCGTCCCTCTCTGGTGAGCACACATACCTTATAATATATTAAATGAGAATAGTAAATAAATACATAATTTTTTTAAAAAGTAATCATTATCTGGCTAGAATCCTACTGCCTTCGAACTCTTAATGTGTGTGAGTGAGAGACAGCTGCCTGTGTAATGCATCACTTCTCTGACCAATGACCTTGCAAGGCTGTTTCTCTGAGCAGCTCTAGGGAAGTGTGTTGAAATCACTATTCCAGGAAACTGGGAGGAAAACTCATATATAAATTTATTTTGCACTTTCTACTAGCTGTAGACCTTTGTGTGGTTCAAATTACTGAAACATAAAGCCAGTAATTATTTTAGAAGGTTAAAAGCTAAGTCAGATTTAACTTCAGTGTACAGAACCCGCTGAGGACATTGGCAGCCATGTCCCTGGGAAGGCAGTGGGGGGTCAATGCAGGAAGTGAACACGCAAAAGGGCCACGCTGTCCTTCCTGGCTACTGTCGTTTTCATACAAACTGGGTTAGTAGGCTAAGCACGTGCTGATTCAAGAGACTGCTGGGGAAATCGGCCTGCACGGGGCCTAGGTTTCTGGAACAGAACCAGCCCTCCGCCCCCGGCTCAGGGCTGCCGCTCCCTCCGCTTCTTTCCGAACTCGGGTGTGGGAGCCCGGGGTACCGTCTCTGAGGAGGAAGGGCTGCCGTGGGGTTTATTTCATAAAGTCCTTCACAGACGGCACCCTGCTTCAAGTGCTGCCCTTGAAATAGGCGGAAAGGCTTTGTCCAGTGTTCCAAAGGCAGCCGAAACTGTTTTCCTGAGTCGTTGGGCATAATTTAATACAACCAACATTTTTACAGATGATGCGGTCAGAGTTTTTTCTCTTCCTTTTCATTTTTTATTTTATTATATTGTTTTTTATTCATTTATTAGGTTTTTACAGAGGTTCTTGCCATAGGATATGTGCACTCTCACCAGACAGAGACAGTGAGAAGGAAAGTGAGAAATCACCCCCGGGGGATGGCCACGCTAAAGTCCCTTCTCCGTTCTCCTTCTGGGATTTTGGGCAGGTGTGCACACTTGCCCAGTGATTTTCAAGCCACTGGATCCAGGACTTGAACCACAGTCGGCCATGTGTGAGTCCAGCAACGTAACCATTATGCCATCTGATAGCCCCTTATTTTTCCAATGCCAGAGGTCACACGTGCACACAGGAGTGCGAGAGCGTGCACACCCTCCCCACAGGGCCTGGCGTGCCATGGTCCCTTCTGCTCCCGTTCTCCATCCTGTCGGGACCCCAGGCATGCACACACATGTACCTGGTATGTTTTGGGTTTTGCTTTTATTTTTTTAGAGAGATATTTTTGCTATATGGCATGTGCACTCACTGGAGAGACCGAGATAGAGAGACAGAAAGTGAGAAACCATCCCCCAGGAGTGAAGGCCACGCCGCAATCCCTTTTCCTCCAGTGTCCTCTCAGGATCTTGGGCATGTACACACACACACCCAGCATGAGTTTAAGTCACTGGGTCTGGGACTACGTGGGGGTCTAGCGATATAGCCATGATGCCATCTGCTCGTCCCCTGGTGTTTTAAAGCCACCAGGCAGGCAGGAACATGAGCCTGGTGGGTCATGCGAGGTCTGGCACCTCTGGGCAGCACCTCACTGCTGCTACGGGGAGGCCCCTTTCTCCCTGTGACTAGTTTGTGTCCAACTTGGTTTTGGACTGATGTTGCATTTGCTTTTTGCTTTCATGGACAACATAAAATCATTCTTTTAAATTACTTTACCTAGTCCAAAGTATCGGTAATATTACAGAATTCATTGATTTCGGACAATCGATGAATTCATTGCCTTTTTTAAAATTGAGATCTAATTAACAGAACATATAATTTACCATTTATTATTATTATTATTTTTGGAGAGGTTTTTGCTATAGGGAGCATGCACTCACCAGAAAGACAGACAGAAAGCGAGAAATCACCCCCTTGGGTGGGTGGCCACGCCACAATCCCTTTTCCATTCTCTTCTCGGTATCTTAGGCATGCACACACATGCGCCCGGCATGAATTTAAGCCACCGGGTCCAGGACTCGAACCGAGGTCGACTACATGGGAGTCCAGCGACATAGCCATTATGCCAACTGCTGGTCCCATAATTTACCGTTTAAAAGTATGCAACCATTGGTTTTAATATACTCACTATGTCATGCCGCTAACACCACTGTCTGAGTACAAACGTTCCCATCACCCCAGAAGAAACCCATGCCCTCTGCAAGCATGCCTTCAGGTCTCCTGGATATACACCTAGGAGTGGAAGTGCTAGGTCACATGGTAATTCTTTATTTTTTTAATAAGATTTTTGCACTCACTGGAGAGAGACACAGAGACAAAGTGAGAAGGCGCTCTCTGGAGGGGATGGGCACGCTGTAATCCTTTCTCTTGGGATTTTGGGCACATGCACAAAGGTTCAGCATGCATTTCAAGCTGCCATGTCTGAGACTCGAACCGGGGAGTTGGTCGTGTGGAATGCAGGACCTTAATTACCACGCTACCTGCTGGACCAGTCATGTGGTAATCCCACGTTCAGCTTTCTGAGGAGCAGATAACCGTTCCTCTGAATTCATGCCTGTCAGTCACGTGCCCGCGCCCTCAGTTGTTCAGCTCTCCCGGAAACGTACACCCTGTCTGCTGGGCGTACCGGGGTGACGTTCCCTGAGAGGCGTGTATATTGGCCTGTGCTGGCCAGCAGAGCCCCAGATGAAACTTCTTTCTCTGCAGGATTCCACATGATTGTAGCTTTTCTTTTTTTCTCCTAAAGAATTATTTTATTTTTGCATCCCGGATCCGGTGGCTTAAAACTCACGCCGGGCGCGTGTGCGTGCGTGCCCAAGATCCCGAGAGGAGAATGGAAGAGAAGGGATTGCGGCGTGGCCATCCCCCCTGGGGGGTGATTTCTCGCTTTCTGTCTCTCTGTCTCTCTCTCTCTGTCTGGCGAGCGCACGCGCCCTATAGCAAAAACCTCTCCAAAAAAATAAATAAATAAATCACCTCTTCAAAAAAAAGAATCATTTTATTTTATTTAATATTATATATTTTTAAATTTGACCAGAAAGAGAGACAGGCAGCGAGAGGGGAAAAGTGAGAAAGCAAGCCACCAGGTCTGGGACTCAAACCGTGGTCAGCCATGTGGGAGTCCAGCACCTTCACCACACCACCTGCCGGCCAGGTTGTGGCTTTTCAAATGCAGATACTGGTTTCTCCTCAATGGGCCTCCTTGCGGCCCTGGTGTCCAGAGAAATCGCTGATCTCCCCGACAACTAAGTAAAGCCAAAGCAGCAGTTCCCTAAGTGAAAGCACGCCACGGGGGGCTGCGGGCGCCACGCGGGCCATGGGGGCAAGCCACGGCTTGCTGTGTGAGACGCGGTCCTTCCCCAGGAAGGCTGTAGATGTGAAAACAGTTTTAGAAGTTTTAGAAAGATGCGTGTCAGACAAGAGCAGGAAAAGGCAAGTCACAAAATAAAAATAGCAATGGCCCTCGTGTAAGCAAAGACCAGTTCAACATCTAGCTGTAAAAAATAAACTGAGACAAACATTTTAATCTATTTTTTTGAATAGGTAAGATATGCCTGTGGCACAAAATTCTAGAATATAAAAAAATTTAGAACCAGCAGGTGGCGTGATGGTTAAGGTGCAGGACTTCCACATGGCCTACCGTGGTTCAAATCCCAGACCTGGCGGCTTGGAATCATGCCAGGCATGTGTGAGCGCGTGCACACGTGTGCTTTTATCCCCTAGCATTTTTTTATTATTCATTTATTTTTGTATTGTCAAAGGGTGTGCATGCTTACTAGAGAGAGGAAGAGAGAGTGAGAGAGAGAGAGGAAGAGGGAGAAAGCACCCCTCGAAGGGGGGTGGTGATGCTGCAATCTTTATTCCATTCCCCCCAACCTGTTCCGACTTGGGGGCATGCACACACATGTGCTGGGTGCGTTATTCAAGCCACCAGGGCTAGGCCTTGAACCAGGGGGTTGGCCATGTGAGACCTGGCTCCCCTACGCACTAAGTCATGGGGCCAGCCACCCCTAACATTTTTCAGTGAAAGGCGTGGAGCACACAGCAGAGTCCAACGTCGACCTGTCTCGCTATGCAGCTGCAGCACAGCTCACTTTACTGCCCCTTCTTGACAAGTGCTAGGAAAACACGCCGTCTGACCCAGCAGTACCTCCTCAGACAAGCGTCTTTACGGCCTTTAGGGCAACACTACGCTTCAGATTCTGCACACACACTCATCCTCATACTCTGACCATGTGGGATGCAGCTAGGTCATGGGCTGGCCCCTTACAGCATTTTTATGAGGACAAATTACAGAAACAATCATTAAATAGATTTTTATTTTTGGAGAGGTTTTTGCTGTAGTGCGCGTGCACTCACCAGAAAGACAGAGAGAGACAGAGAGCAAGAAATCACCTCTGGGGGGGGGGGGGGGTTTGGCCACACCGCAATCCCTTCTCCTCCATTCTCCTCTCAGGATCTTGGGCACGCACGTACATGCGCCCAGCGTGAGTTTAAGCCACCAGGTCCAGGGCTCGAACCGTAGCCAACTATATGGGAGTCCAGTGACATAACCATTACGCCACATGCTGGTCCCACATTAAATAGACTTTTAAGTTGCATTATGTGATATCTATACAGTGGATACCTTGCAGGTATTTTTTTTTTTTTTTTTTTTTTGAGAGGTTTTCACTATAGGGCGCATACGCTCGCCAGACAGACAGAGAGAGACATAGAGACAGAAAACGAGAAATCACCCCCTAAGGGGGATGGCCATGCCGCAATCCCTTCTCCTCCATACTCCTCTCGGGATCTTGGGCACGCACGCACACGCGCCTGGCATGAGTTTTAAGCCACCGGGTCCAGGACGCGAACCGTGGTCGAGTACGTGGAAGTCCAGCGACATAGCCACTACGCTAACTGCTGGTTCCCCCTTGCAGGTATTTTAAAATGTGCAAGACTATACATATGGAAAGAGGTTTGCGAATTTTTACTGCATAGAACACACAGGTTATAGGACAGTGTGTTCAGCCTAATCCCATTTAGGAGGAAGACAGGCAGCTATGGAACGTAGACTTCTATATGCGTAAAGCACGAGCGTAAACGTCATCATATCAACACACACAGACCTCTGCCTGTCAGTGCACAGATGTACCTGGAACGGTGTCCATGAGTGACATGCTGGGGCTCTCGGCGGCTTCCGGGGCAAGTACGGCTGTGGGTACTGGTTTCCACCCGCTCTGCTGCATAGGCACACGGCAGGTCTGGAGTTCGAGGGCCGGCAGGACGGAAAGCTTAGCTGTGCCCACAACAGCACTTACAGAAATGACGTCCTGATCAGAAAAGGGGCTTGTGGACACAGGGTGATGGGAGAACGGAACAGAATCATTGATGACGCGAAATTACAGAAGGAGGCCGTGTGGCCTCCCCCGACAGGAGCTTGAAATTGTAATTGGAGAGGAGCACATTTCTTTTACCACATCAAAGAGTGATTCTTTTATTGATGTTAAGGATCCTGAAGGCCTTCGAGTATTTTACTATTTAGTACAGGGCCTGAAATGTTGAGTTTTCAGTCTCTCGGGATTACACTTCAAGATTAAACCAATTTAAAGTGTATACTTTTGAAATTGTATATTTAATAAAGGGTTGGGTAAGGGAGGGTCTATTTGTCATTTACAATATCGGCATTTGGATGTGAAGCCAACAAAAATCATTGTGTATTAAACTGAAGATAAGGAAATACATCAACAGGCTTTCTAGTTATCCTCACATGGGTCCAGGAGGGGTGGGTAGTCACCACAAACAAAATTTTGCAAACAAAAACCCCCTTTGGTTGGAATTTTGCTTCAATAAAATATATCAAAGCCTATGTTTTTAACAGGAAGTAGGATTATAGATTATTTTTTCCATTTAAAAAATTATCTACTATTTCACATATTAAAATAAAATTTATAGAGAGCATATATTTTATTTTTCATCAAAAAGTGTACAAATGAGGGGCCGACTGGTGGCGTGGTGATTAGGGCGCTGGACTTCCACATGGCTGACTGCGGTTCAAGTTCTGGATCTGGCAGCTTGCTTTCTCACTTTCCCTCTGTTTCTCTCTGGCCAAATTCAAATAATAATAACAAAAAATAATTAAAATAAATATGAGGAATTTTCTTTTTCTTTTTTTTTTTTTTTTTTTTTTTGAGAGGTTTTTGCTATAGGGCGCATGCGCTCGCCAGAAAGACATAGAGAGAAAGAGGGACAGAAAGCCCCCCCGGGGGGATGGCCATACCACAATCCCTTCTCTGTTCTCCTCTCAGGATCTTGGGCACTCAACGCACATGTGCCTGGCATGAGTTTAAGCCACCGGGTCTGGAACTCAAACCGCGGTTGACTACATGGGAGTCCAGAGATGTAGCCATTACGCCAACTGCTGGTCCCGATATGAGGAATTTTCAACAAATTCATGAAAAATGCATGTTCTGAAAAAACTATACATGTATTTCAAAAAAAGAATTTGCATAAAAAATAAACTCATACTTAAAAAAAGTAAATGATAGAATGGAAAGAATATTTCTCGTGGCATCGTTAGCACCAGATAGAACTGTTAAATGTGTTAGAAGTCGATTATTCAGGTATTTCAGTGCCATCTGTCCAGTCCCTACCACGTGTGAGGCTCCAGCCCACGCGCTGGGGCCCGGACAGAGGTCAGGGGCATGTCCCTGCTCTCACAGTGACACATCAGCTGTCATGAGAGCAGAAGACTGGCACGGAATTGCTACTTTTCTTTAAAATGATCAGATTTGGGGGGACCAGCAGTTAGTGTAATGGCGATGTCACATTTTCACTTCCCTGAGAAATCGGGCCATTTTTTTCAGTGGAGTGTGTGCTCACCAGAGAGAGGGGGAAGGTAAGAACCCCTCCGGGGGGATGGCCATGCAGCATCCGTTCTCCTTTCTCCTCTTGGGAGAAGAAGGGGCACACACACGTACTGGTATAATTTTCCAGCCGCTGGGTCGAAGACTCAAACCACGAAGGCCATGTGGAAGTCCAGCGCCTTAACCACTACACCACCTGCTAGCCCCAAAATAGGGCCTTTGTGATAAGATCTAGAGGTTCAGAAAGCAGGTCTAGAAAGGTCGTTTCCAGTTAGCCACATCCCAGAAGTGTGGAAGCAGCCGGCATTCTCAGGAGCATGGGCAGACACGCCGGCGTGCAGGGGAAGTGCAGTCCACACTGCTCTGTGCCCCCCAGCCCACCCCCACCCTGCTTCTCTTCCAGCCTGAGGCCATGAAGGGCCCATGACGGATAAGTGGGTGTTTGCTGCCCAGCTGCACTGGCACACGCTGGACGCTGTTGCTTGGCAGGCGTAGGCCGTGGGGGAAGCCCAGGTTCAATTCCCTGCCCACCTGTGCTCCCAGAGGCTCGGGAGGCTGAGCAGAAGAGCCACTAGATCCTGGCCAGGGTGGGCAACATGGTGAGACCCTTTCGAAACACCAGACACACACACACACACACACACACGCACACACACACACACACACACACGCACACACACACGTGCGTGCACAAAATTGGTTTTGGTTACCCATCAGCAGTCACTAAAATTGGTCAAGATCCTGAACTCCTTAAAATCCCTATGCAAGGCCAGCAGTGCATGCAGTCACTGGAAATAGGGAGAGACAGTGAGAGAGAAAGTGAGAAATCACCCCCGGGGGGATGGCCACACCACAATCCCTTCTCCTCTATTCTCCTCCTAGAATCTTGGGCACGCATGCGCACATGCCCATGGCTTGGTAGTTAAGAAAGCTGGATCCCACATGGCTGACTGCCTGGTTCAAGTCCTGGACCCAGTGGCTTGATAAACACGCTAAAGTTTGGGCCCAGAGTCCGTAGGAGGGAGAGATGGAGGAGGAGGGGTTGCAGCATTACCACCCTCCACAGGAGCTGCTTTTTCGGCTTCCCCTCACCTCTCTCCAGTGAGTCCACACACCTTCTGGAAAAAAGAAAAAATTTCCCTAGGCAGTAAGCTTCAAACTTTTGTTTAAAGGTGTGGAAACTCATTCAAGTAAGTCTTGTTTTGAAGAATTATTTATTTAATTTTATTTATTATTATTATTTATTTTGCTATAAGACACACACACTCGCCAGAGAGAGACAGAAAGTGAGAAAGCAAGCCACCAGGTCTGGGACTTGACTGCAGTTGGCCATGTGGGAGTGCAGCGCCTTCACCACCACGCCACCTGCTGGCTCCCTCAAGCGAAGCCTTAATCTGTAAAACAAACAAGCAGGGTGGAGCACACTCTCCTGTCACCTCCCGCTCCCTTGCTACCCTCGACGCCAGGACTCTGCCGGGCCAGCCCTGTAGTCTGGTGGCCAAGGGAGCTGGGTCCCTGTGCTCACTCCAGCTTGCACCCCACCTCCCGTGGCTGGGAAAACACTCCAGGCACATGCGTGTGTGCCCCAAACCCCAACAGGCTGCAGAAGTGGAGGAGAAGGGACAGCTGTGTCCGTGCCTGCCGGAGGTGCCTTCTCGGTCTCGCTGTCTTTCTATCTCTCTGGCAAACGCACACGAGGGCACTGCCCCAGGAGAACCTTCAAAACAACCAATATTCATGCCGAAATAGCCTTCCTGGGCTGCTGCAGCCCTGATCCTCGAACTAGCTCCCCCAGAATGCTCTGCAGGACTGCGTGCAACACCCACGAGTTTCCCACTCGGCAGTTGGGCCTGGGGCTGAGGGTGCTCGTTCCCCCCAGGCCAGGTGCTGCCGGCACTGCTGGGCTGAGGAGCGCGTGCTCAGGGCCTCACCTCACACTGCTCCCACTCAGCGGGCCGTGAGAATTCCCCCGTCAGGTAACGACTGGGTTAGGAATCGAATAGGTTTCTTCTGAACTTTGTAGTGTTTAACATGGTACACTGCATTTTTTTATTTTTTAAGAGAGATTTTTGCTATAGGGCATGTGTACTTATCAGAGAGAAAGTGAGAAATCACCCCCAGGGGGGATGCCCATGTCACAGGCCCTTCTCCTCCATTCTACTCTTGGGATTTGGGGCATGCACACGTATGGGCCCAGTGTGAGTTTTAAGCCACCGGGTCCAAGACTCAAACTGCAGTCCACTACGTGGGAGTCCAGCAACCTAACCATTACGCTGTCTGCTGGTCTCTACATTTTGGATTTCTAAGAGAACAATCTTGTGTTCTCAGAACCTCCTTTCCCTCTGACTTTTTCTTTTAAGAAAGGGCCAGGCCGTGCCGCAGTGATAAAACTGCCTTTGCAAGGCAGACCCGCGCTGGAGGGTTGCTGCTTCCCGGCTGGGCACCACCTTGACTACGCCAGGCACACGTTCCCATGGTCCTGGGCGATCTGAAGCTGGGCGTGGATTGCCGTGTCGGGACCCTGTCAGGGTGCTATACCTCAGTCTGTCTGTCTCTATCTCACTCACGAAAGAAGAAAGAGAAAGAAAGAAGAATGAGAGAGGAAAGAAAGGAAGACAAAGAAAAAGAAAAAAAGAAAGAGAAAAAAGGAAAAGAAAATGGAACATAGAAAAATGGTATATGCCAGGGACAAAATCCAGAAAACCCCACACCGAGTGACAAAACTGTACATGTCAAGTTTGCCTCCGCTGTTCCAACAGCGTGCCTTCCTCTGACTTCGACCTAAGGAACAACTTTTACTTTGGGAAACCAATTAATCCTCGTAAAGTATTTGGAGCGAGCACTAGACGGGGAACGTAATCTGCCCAGGGCTACAGAAGACACGTGTTCCAGGTGACCCTGCGGTGGTCTACTGCAGGGAGAGTGCTGGGGCAGCTCTGTTTGCTCGGCCCCTGGTTTCACTCCTCATAGGCCTCTCCATGAGGGAGTGAGCACTGGGGAGTTAGGAGACCTTAGCTCTGGGCCTACCTCTGCCCCCTCTCCATGAGGGAGTGAGCACTGGGGAGTTAGGAGACCTCAGCTCTGGGCCTACCTCTGCCCAGCTAGCCTCTCCATGAGGGAGCGAGCACTGGGGAGTTAGGAGACCTCAGCTCTGGGCCTACCTCTGCCCCCTCTCCATGAGGGAGTGAGCACTGGGGAGTTAGGAGACCTCAGCTCTGGGCCTACCTCTGCCCCCTCTCCATGAGGGAGTGAGCACTGGGGAGTTAAGAGACCTCAGCTCTGGGCCTACCTCTGCCCAGCTAGCCTCTCCATGAGGGAGTGAGCACTGGGGAGTTAGGAGACCTCAGCTCTGGGCCTACCTCTGCCCCCTCTCCATGAGGGAGCGAGCACTGGGGAGTTAGGAGACCTCAGCTCTGGGCCTACCTCTGCCCAGCTAGCCTCTCCATGAGGGAGTGAGCACTGGGGAGTTAGGAGACCTCAGCTCTGGGCCTACCTCTGCCCAGCTATCCTCTCCATGAGGGAGTGAGCACTGGGGAGTTAGGAGACCTCAGCTCTGGGCCTACCTCTGCCCAGCTAGCCTCTCCATGAGGGAGCGAGCACTGGGGAATTAGGAGACCTCAGCTCTGGGCCTACCTCTGCCCCCTCTCCATGAGGGAGCGAGCACTGGGGAGTTAGGAGACCTCAGCTCTGGGCCTACCTCTGCCCAGCTAGCCTCTCCATGAGGGAGCGAGCACTGGGGAGTTAGGAGACCTCAGCTCTGGGCCTGCCTCTGCCCAGCTAGCCTCTCCATGAGGGAGTGAGCACTGGGGAGTTAGGAGACCTCAGCTCTGGGCCTACCTCTGCCCAGCTATCCTCTCCATGAGGGAGCGAGCACTGGGGAGTTAGGAGACCTCAGCTCTGGGCCTACCTCTGCCCCCTCTCCATGAGGGAGTGAGCACTGGGGAGTTAGGAGACCTCAGCTCTGGGCCTACCTCTGCCCAGCTATCCTCTCCATGAGGGAGCGAGCACTGGGGAGTTAGGAGACCTCAGCTCTGGGCCTACCTCTGCCCCCTCTCCATGAGGGAGTGAGCACTGGGGAGTTAGGAGACCTCAGCTCTGGGCCTACCTCTGCCCAGCTAGCCTCTCCATGAGGGAGTGAGCACTGGGGAGTTAGGAGACCTCAGCTCTGGGCCTACCTCTGCCCCCTCTGCATGAGGGAGCGAGCACTGGGGAGTTAGGAGACCTCAGCTCTGGGCCTACCTCTGCCCAGCTAGCCTCTCCATGAGGGAGTGAGCACTGGGGAGTTAGGAGACCTCAGCTCTGGGCCTACCTCTGCCCAGCTAGCCTCTCCATGAGGGAGTGAGCACTGGGGAGTTAGGAGACCTCAGCTCTGGGCCTACCTCTGCCCCCTCTGCATGAGGGAGCGAGCACTGGGGAGTTAGGAGACCTCAGCTCTGGGCCTACCTCTGCCCAGCTAGCCTCTCCATGAGGGAGTGAGCACTGGGGAGTTAGGAGACCTCAGCTCTGGGCCTACCTCTGCCCAGCTAGCCTCTCCATGAGAGAGCAAACATTGGGGGAGTAAGGAGACCTCAGCTCTGGGCCTACCTCTGCCCAGCTAGCCTCTCCATGAGGGAGCGAGCACTGGGGAGTTAGGAGACCTCAGCTCTGGGCCTACCTCTGCCCCCTCTCCATGAGGGAGTGAGCACTGGGGAGTTAGGAGACCTCAGCTCTGGGCCTACCTCTGCCCAGCTATCCTCTCCATGAGGGAGCGAGCACTGGGGAGTTAGGAGACCTCAGCTCTGGGCCTGCCTCTGCCCAGCTAACCTCTCCATGAGGGAGTGAGCACTGGGGAGTTAGGAGACCTCAGCTCTGGGCCTACCTCTGCCCAGCTAGCCTCTCCATGAGGGAGCGAGCACTAGGGAGTTAGGAGACCTCAGCTCTGGGCCTACCTCTGCCCCCTCTCCATGAGGGAGTGAGCACTGGGGAGTTAGGAGACCTCAGCTCTGGGCCTGCCTCTGCCCAGCTAGCCTCTCCATGAGGGAGCGAGCACTGGGGAGTTAGGAGACCTCAGCTCTGGGCCTGCCTCTGCCCAGCTAGCCTCTCCATGAGGGAGTGAGCACTGGGGAGTTAGGAGACCTCAGCTCTGGGCCTACCTCTGCCCAGCTAGCCTCTCCATGAGGGAGCGAGCACTGGGGAGTTAGGAGACCTCAGCTCTGGGCCTACCTCTGCCCCCTCTCCATGAGGGAGCGAGCACTGGGGAGTTAGGAGACCTCAGCTCTGGGCCTGCCTCTGCCCAGCTAACCTCTCCATGAGGGAGTGAGCACTGGGGAGTTAGGAGACCTCAGCTCTGGGCCTACCTCTGCCCAGCTAGCCTCTCCATGAGGGAGCGAGCACTGGGGAGTTAGGAGACCTCAGCTCTGGGCCTACCTCTGCCCCCTCTCCATGAGGGAGTGAGCACTGGGGAGTTAGGAGACCTCAGCTCTGGGCCTGCCTCTGCCCAGCTAGCCTCTCCATGAGGGAGCGAGCACTGGGGAGTTAGGAGACCTCAGCTCTGGGCCTACCTCTGCCCAGCTAGCCTCTCCATGAGGGAGCGAGCACTGGGGAGTTAGGAGACCTCAGCTCTGGGCCTACCTCTGCCCAGCTAGCCTCTCCATGAGGGAGCGAGCACTGGGGAGTTAGGAGACCTCAGCTCTGGGCCTACCTCTGCCCCCTCTCCATGAGGGAGTGAGCACTGGGGAGTTAGGAGACCTCAGCTCTGGGCCTGCCTCTGCCCAGCTAGCCTCTCCATGAGGGAGCGAGCACTGGGGAGTTAGGAGACCTCAGCTCTGGGCCTGCCTCTGCCCAGCTAGCCTCTCCATGAGGGAGTGAGCACTGGGGAGTTAGGAGACCTCAGCTCTGGGCCTACCTCTGCCCAGCTAGCCTCTCCATGAGGGAGCGAGCACTGGGGAGTTAGGAGACCTCAGCTCTGGGCCTACCTCTGCCCCCTCTCCATGAGGGAGTGAGCACTGGGGAGTTAGGAGACCTCAGCTCTGGGCCTACCTCTGCCCAGCTAGCCTCTCCATGAGGGAGTGAGCACTGGGGAGTTAGGAGGCCTCAGCCCTGGGCCTACCTCTGCCCAGCTAGCCTCTCCATGAGGGAGTGAGCACTGGGGAGTTAGGAGGCCTCAGCCCTGGGCCTACCTCTGCCCAGCTAGCCTCTCCATGAGGGAGTGAGCACTGGGGAGTTAGGAGACCTCAGCCCTGGGCCTACCTCTGCCCAGCTAGTCTCTGAGCCTCAAATCAACCTTGGAAACGAGGCTGTTTGGCTGGGGAGGGCAGGGGTCATGGGTGACTCCCACATGCCTTAGCCCGCAGGGCTGTGTAGACCAGGATGAAGGAGGTTGGTTATGCGAGGCTAGTGCATGGGGCGTGCCCTGGGGAGGTGCTGGGCTCACCCTCCTCATATCTAGAATGGAAAATGGTCCTAGTTTCTGCAGAAGGGTCGTAGAGACAGAGAGGTTCAGCAGTAAAGTCTCACCCACAGAAAAGAGCAAAGCAGGGTTTCTTTCTTTCCTTTTTTTGTCTTTAGATTTTTTGCCATATGGCACATGTGCTCACTGGAGAGAGAGGGAAAGTTAGAAATCACTCCACAGTGGGGATCACCATGTTGCAACCCCTTCCCCTCATTTTTCCTCTCGGGGCTTTGAGAATGCATGCGTACATGCGCCTGGTGTGTTTTTCGGGGTCTGGCACTCAAACCACAGAGCCGGCCACTTGGGATCCAGCACCTTCACCGCCACACCATCTGGTGGCCCCACAGAGGCAGGATTTTCCTTCTCTCTGAGTAGAAGGGATGCCCCCCACTCTGCCTGCAGCTATTAATGCAGTCACCGCCCTGCTGCTTAAATGGCTTTCATCTCTAGCATTTCCTGCGGATCCTTTCAGATCAGATTAATTTTAGACCAGATCTTGCTGGGCTGCTTGGGAGCTGGCAGGTTTCTGCACCTGCGCAATCCTCAGTCTCCTCTGCAGAAAGGAGGTAATAACGGCTTCTGTCTGCATTTCTAGAGGACTGTGCCACCCGCAGGGCACGAAGAGTGTGCTCAATAAATAATAACTGCTAATATGTTCTCAAGGTACAATCACTGTACGTACGATGTTTTGTTCTGCCTTTTGAAAATTACTATTTACTTAAATTTATTATTATTATTTTTCTTTTAATTTGCTATAGGGCACCAGAGAGAGAGAGAGAGAGTGAGAGAGAGAGAGAAAGTGAGAAAGCAAGCTGCCAGGTCAGGGACTTGAACCATGGTCAGCCATGTGGTGTTCAGTGGCTTAACCACCATGCCATCTGCTGGCCCCTGCCTTTTTTTCTTGAACAGTTTACCAATTTCTTCTGTGGCCAAGGCTCTCCGTAGTTATTTTGGGGCCGCATGTGTTTTTACTTAGCAGAAACAGTTACTACCCATCTCTTCAGCTATGACTGATATTTAGGGCCTATTGTTTATTAACTGCGGTAGGAAGAGCATAGATTTCAGAAGTGGGACATGTCTGAATTTAAAATCTCTGATTCTACTGCTATTTGATTTCTTGGATTACTTGTATGAATTTTTTGGAAATAAGAATCCTCTTGCCAGGTTGTTCTGAAACGGCACCCATAAAACATCTACAAAGCAACACCACCGTAAAGTTCCTACCACTTGGCCAGGGCGTCAGTGTCAAGACACGTCAGTCCTCTGTCCTCTTTGCCAGACGGGCAAGGCTCGGGTGGGCAGTTGAAGGCACGCCTCACAGTGGCATTTGCTCCTGTCTCTGGAAGTCTCGATGCTTCCGCGCGGTCTTGCTGGGCTCGCCCAGGCCCGCCCTCTGCTCGGCTGCTGCAGGACATCAGCCATGTTGATTCTGTGTCAGGTGTAACCCGAAAGCTCCTACTTCAACACGATCTTTCCTCTTCATTTTTTTTTTTGGAGAGATTTTCGCTATAGGGCGCGTGTGCTCGCCAGACAGACAGAGAAAGACATTAGAGACAGAAAGCGAGAAATCACCCCCCAGGGGGGATGGTCACACCACAATCCCTTCTCCTCCATTCTCCTCTCGAGATCTTGGGCACGCACGCACACGTGCCTGGCATGAGTTTTAAGCCACCGGGTCCGGGATGCGAACCGCGGTCGGCTATGTGGGAGTCCAGCGACATTGCCATTACGCTAACTGCTGGTTCCCTCCTCTTCATTTTTTAATTTGTTTTTCTATGAGTGAAAATGACTTCTTTTCTTTTTTCTTTTTCTTTTTTTCTTTTTTGGAGAAATTTTTTGCTATAGGGCACATGCGTTTGCCAGAGAGACAGAAAGCGAGAGATCACCCCCCAGGGGGGATGGCCACTCCACAATCCCTTCTCCTCCATTCTCCTCTTGGGATTTTGGGCACGCATGCACACGCGTCCGGCATGAGTTTTAAGCCACCGGGTCCGGGACGCGAACCACAGTCGACTATGTGGGAGTCCAGCGACATAGCCATTACGCTGTTGGTCCCGAAAATTACTTTTCACACACTATTTTGAATCAATAGCTGTATTTAGGTTGATTTGAAAAAGAGAGAGTCTAATTGTGCTTTCAGTAGTGAGAGCAGACAGTGCGTGGCATCTCGGAGGTTTCCCGGTGCTGCTGGTTTGAGGAG
>JAKSZU010000006.1:101892754-101910254 GCA_026018925.1 Tupaia tana | reverse complement strand
ATGGCCATGCTGCAATCCCTTCTCCTCCATTCTCCTCTCGGGATGTTGGGCACGCACGCACACATAACCGGCATGAGTTTAAGCCACCAGGTCCGAGACCAGAACCACAGTCAACTACATGGGAGTCTAGCGACATAGCCGTTACGTCGACTGCTGATCCCGATTGGTGAGTTTTTTAAACCATCAGAGTCAGGATTTGAACTGCAGTTGGCCATGTGGGATCTGGCTCCTTTAACCACGAGGCTATGGGGCCAGCCTCCCCAATTCTTTTATTTCTCCCAAACTTATTTCTACTAGGCCTTGCCCAAGTATCCTCTTTCTATATCTTTCAGACATGAGTGCCTGACATGCTTTCTGGATCTGGGACGAACTGCTTAGCCTAAGTGGCATGGTTGGAGGGACACGGACATGAGAGCTGTCCTCTGTCATCCTGACCGTCACTGGGAGCGTACTCTGGGTAAGGGTGTACCGGGAACTCCCTGCACGCCCTGCATCTGTCACTGAGAGTCCGGAGCAGCACCGCTGTCCCTCCCTTGTTCTCCAGCCTGAGTGCCTGCTGTTATGGGCCTGGTCCAGGAACTCGGGACAGGCTTCCTCTCACAGGGCCCTGGTAGACTCTGGAGTGGAGACCACATCTAAGCCATGGTGAGGGTCGAACAAAAGTCTGTGTCTAAAATAGTGAGCACGGCCCAGGAAACACAGGCACTCCGAGTGTCCCCGAACAGCAGAGAGCACAGGTCCCAGCTCCTCAGGAAGTGGAGGCTGGGGGAATACGCCACGGCAGGGCCTGCCCTAGAAAATACGCGGAATAAGCCACGGCAGGACCCTGCCCCGGAAAACACGTAAGTACGTGGAATGCCATAAGAAGAATCCGGCTCTTTATTGTACTAGCTCCATGCCAGATTTCGACTACGCAGTGGACAGCACATGAACAGGAAGTGCAAGTCGACCTTCCGGAAAGTTCTCAGCTGGCTCTGCCAACCTAAGAGCACAATATCTGCAAATGACTCCAGGCCATAGTGTAAGTGAAGCAAGGAAATTATTTAAAACATAAGTTTTATCCTGGAGTTAAAAAGTCCGGATGGTTTTTGGAAAAGTTTTTACTAATTATTGTGAAGACAGACTGAGTCCTGCTTAATACAGAATGTTGATTTACTGATTTAAAGAATCCAAGGGGAAGACATATTCACATATTTTCTAGGAAGGCCAGCAGGTGGCGTGGTGCTAGACTCTCACATGGCTGACTGCGATTCGAGTCCCAGACTTGGTGGCTTGAAAATTATTCTAGGCACGTGCATATGGGTGTCCAAAATTCCAGGAGGAGGGTGGAGGAGAAGGGATTGTGGCATCCCGCCCCCCCAGGAAATCACCAGGGGGTGATATCTCACTTTCCCTCTCACGATTTCTGTCTCTCTATGGAGAGTGCATACACCCTACAGCAAAAATCTTTCTAAAAAAGTGTTCCCTAGGAAATGCCAAATTAAGAGACTATCAAGGGTCCAGCAGGTAATGTGGTAGTTGGGGCACTGAACTCCCACATGGCTGGCCTCGGTTTGAGTCCTGGACCCCATGGCTTGAAAATCACACTGGGTGCATGTGTGTGTGTGTGCCCAAAATCTCGAGAGGAGAATGGAGAAGGGACTGTGGAATGGCCATCCCCCCTGGGGGGCAGGAAGGGGTGATTTCTCACTTTCCTTCTCTGTAGCTCTCTGTCTCCAGTGAGCACACGCACTAAATGGTAAAAATCTATTAAAAAAAAAGATCTCCCTGAACAAGAAGCACTTCTGCTGAAGCGCAGGAATAGGAGTGAGTCCCAGAGCAGGAAATTGGCCGCACAGAAGCCGACAGGCCTAGGACGCGGCCTCCCTGTTCTGGGGAAATGCTTCCAGTTGTGTGCTTCCTTTTATCTAGGGTCGTGACTGGCATTTCCAATGACTTCCTGCCTCACTCACAGCGTGGCCTGGGGCTATTTGCAGATACTGCACTCTGACATTGGCAGTGCTGGCTGCGAGAGCTCCCAGGAGGATTAGGCCAGTCCCCCGCTCCGGGAGGCTTCTGAGCACCGACACGTGGCTACCGAGCTAGTGCAACCGTGCAACCGAAGGACCGAATGTTTTTATTGTAATTAATTTCAATTTCTTTCTTTGTTGGGGGGTGGGGTGGGGTGGGCTGGGTCTTGCCGACGTAGTTCTCCTCCTACGGTCCCTGAGTAGCTGGGACTCGGTGCCCTCTGCCCACCTGGTCACCGTGTGGCCGGGTCAGCTGGAGCCTGGCCCTCCTGCCTGTCCCCTCCGCTGGGATTAGGACACTACCCTGCAGGAGACTGAGCCCGGCGCGCACTGGCCCTGCCATGGAGCGCAGTGTCTCAGCAGCAGCCTCCACTGGGCCTGCGTTCCATCCGACTAGCTTAAGGTAAACTTGAACAGCTGCGTGTGACTAGCAGCCACCACCTTCAGGAGTGCAGTCCGACTACAAATTCGAGTCCGCAGGGTTACAATTAGTCTCAAATTGAACAGAGGAAGTTGGTTCTTAGAAACTCTGGCTTTGCACAAAGCTTATATAGCAGTATCTCATTTAAGTTTGAGATTTCAAAACCAAAATCTTTGTATACAAATTAGGTGATTTAAAGTGTTCCTCTTTCTTTCAGTCTTGAGTTTTTGTCTTATCCTTTTTTTTTAAAGAATTTATAAATTTAACTTTATTTATTCATTTATTTTATTTTATTTTATTTTGACCAGAGAGAAACAGAGAGAGAAAGAGAGAGACAGACAGACAGAGAGAGAGAAAGCAAGCTGCCAGGGCTGGAATTCGAACCATGGTCAGCCACGTGGGAGTGCAGTGTCCCCAACCACCACACCACCTGCCAGCCCCTGTCTTAACCTTTGATTTTTTCTGTATTTAAGTTGGTTACTACAATCCAAACATGACTTTTTAAAATAATTATTTAATTTTATTTATAAATTATTATTATTATTATTTTAAATTTGCTGTAGGGAACATGCACTCACCCAGAGAGAGAAAACAAGAAAGCAAGCCACCAGGTCTGGGACTCGAATGGCAGTCGGCCACGTGGGAGTCCAGTGCCTGACCGCCATGCCACCTCGGGCCCCTCTAATATGCTGTGCAAGAAGCAGACAGAGGCAGAGAGAGCGAAGGCACAGCCTCAGCTTGGCCCCTGTCTTTTTTTTTTTTTTTTTTGGAGAGGTTTTCGCTATAGGGAGCATGCGCTCGCCAGACAGACAGAGACATAGAGACAGAAAGCGAGAAATCACCCCCCAGGGAGGATGGTCACGCCGCAATCCCTTCTCCTCCATTCTCCACTCGGGATCTTGGGCACGCACGCACACATGCCCGGCGTGAGTTTTAAGCCACCGGGTCCGGGACGCGAACCACAGTCGACTACGTGGGAGTCCAGCAACATAGCCATTACGCTAACTGCTGGTTCCCAGCTTGGCCCCTGTCTTTGACACCTCTTCTGAAACTTCCGAAGTGCTTTCAACCTGCAGTGGGAGAGCCCAGACATTCCTTAGGAGGCACGTCAAGGACGATGAAGAAATATTACAATTCATTTTTTTTTCTTCATAGCTTCTCATATCCCTGCCCCATGTCTTCTTAGTCTATGACTCACCTTTTTACTTTAAAGCCTTTATTTTAAAGGACACAGAGGCACATTTGTCCACAGCAGTGCCGCTTGGCTTTCCCTTTTGCACATCAAAATTCTGTTTAGACCTGGTGGTTGGGGGAGCCAGATCCCACAGGCCAACAAGGGTTCTAATCCTGGCCCCAGCAGCTGGAAGAACACCGGACATGTGTGCGTATGTGCCCAACTCCTGACGGGTGGAGGAACGGAGGAGACTGCAGCAGGGCCGTGCCAGCTGGGGGTGCTTCCGCCCGGTCCTCTCACCGTCTCTGGTGAGTTCACGTGCCCTCTGGCAGTATTAAAAATTAAATTAAATTAAATTAAATTAAAAAATAAAGACACCATTTTAACTTGTAAAATGTAATGTTTATGCCCCTAAGGAAAGCTGTATGTACATTAGCTGAAGACCATATTTGCAACTTTATCCTCTTCACATATAAAATGTCAACTGGAGGGGGCTTGGTTGTAAGGCGCTAGACTCCCACATGGTCAACTGTGGTTCAAGTCCTAGACCCAGGTCTTTCTGTCTGTCTGCCTTTCTCTGGTGTCTGCATGTGCGCTATAGCAAAATTTAAGATAAATAATACTACTAACAAATAGAACAACTCTTCTAAAAAAAGGAAAAAAAGTTCAACGGGAATATTTGAAATCCGGAGGCTTCTGGTTGATCAAAAACCAGTGGAGAAATGACTCATGCATTCATCGTTTACTATTTACCTGTTACTTACCAGGTACCGTTCTTGGGACTAGGAACGTAACAGTGAATAAAACAGACAAATCTTTTCATCCTCATGGAGTTTAAATTCTTTTTTTTTTTTTTTTTATGTGGTTGTTATATTTTATTTTCCAAGTAATACTGATTAAAAATATTTACACACCTACTTTTAAGTCCACAGTTTAGCACTCGTATTTGTATGGCTTTAAAAGTTATAGCACAAGATCTTTATGTTAAGGTTCAGGGGAAAAAGATTCATTCAAAACAAAGCTTGATATATTATATACATGTTTGTCTCTGTACTTTAAATACATTAATTTTTAAATGATGCTTACCTTTTTTTCATCTGGTGGTAAAATACTAGTGCAACTTTTCATCAAAATAAAGTTTACCACAGATGTAAATAAATTTTCCCAATTGAAAATGGCCCTTCAGCTGCCATTAAATGAAATTTCTCAGCCTCACTTAAAAAAGAATTGGTGGTTGTCATTATAAACAAAAATATGAAGTACTACAGCATCGCCTACGTTGCTGCTTACAACATCAACTTTGAGAGAACCAGAGATGCTTTATAGAAGTTTAATTGGTTTTGAAAAGGCACATGGTGTGGAGCTATTTTGTTTTTGTTTTTTTTTACATTCTGTAAATTGTCACCACCACCACCACTCTTTCTTTTGTAGAGATGGCAACTGTGACTACTGGGGTAGACAAGAATGTTCAAACTAAAGAAAGCCAGAAGCCAAAATTTAACTGCACAGTAACAATGCACTTTTCTTCATGCAGCTTGTTTCCTATATATTCAATTTTCTAACATGCATTAGAATACATAAGCTTGTATTCTAATGATTTTATGTTTGATTTTACAATATGAAAAAAGTTTGAGGAAGGACGTGACCTGGGAAAAAGGGAGAACCCTCGCCACAATGAAAATAGATACATCCGTACCCAACTATATAGTAAGAATATAATCCTTTAAGTTTCCAGAAATATACTTCTCAAAGCTCCCCATTCCTGCACGGGGCGGGTGATGCTCTTCTGTGGCAGTAAGTGGGGAGAAAGGAAATCAGTTTATTTTCATAGAAACAGTTCAGCACAACAGGAAACAGTTAACTTTGGTCCACTTGTCTGTTAGCTTTAGGACAGTCACACTGCCCTTATCAGTTCAAAACCCAACATGTAAATTTAAAAATATATTCATTTGTTATTTCATTCTAAAACTGACATAGCTGTTCTGTCCTCATTCCCTTCCTTTTCATCTGCTTGGGAATCCACTGTTGGTTTGGTCTCTAAGCCCTCAGCATCTTCGTGCTCTTCCCTGGCAGCCTCAGCTGCGTGTGCTTGGCTAGGTTCTCTTTCCTCTTGGTTCATGATTTCAGGAGTCACATGATCCAAGTCTGCTTCTAGAAGCTCAGTTTGTACTTCCATTGGCATCTGGTTTACCCGTTCCACATGCAGCTCTTCTACATGCACTTCAGTACCCTCTTCAGTCTGAATTCGACCCACCTCTAGGTAACTCACTTGGACCTGCTCTGGAAGCTCACTTATATGTGAATCGTGCACTTGGCTGTCCTGGAGCAGATCTGGATGAACTTGTTCCACAGTCACTTGTGCTGAGTCCACCTGAACCTGAAGCAATGGCAGCACATGCACCTTCCCAACTTGTTCTATAATCGTCATTGACGTCACAGGTTCAGTTTGTACGTGCGTTTCTACTGAAAGAACTTCTTCAGTTACTAGACGTTCTGAAATATTGTGAGTATCACTGAGATGCCTCCTTAATTCATTTCCTTGCATAAACCACAAGTCACATAAAGTACAATGGTTGGGTTTATCTCCAGTGTGTATTACCAAGTGATCTTTGAACTGGTCCCAGCTGTTAAACACACTGTTACAGACCTGGCATTCATAAAGCTTCTTTCTTCCCTTTTTTGCCCCCACTCCAGTTTGACATGCAGTGAGGTGACATTTGAGAGTGCTGTTTCTAGCAAATCGTTCGTGACAATTTGGACATTCAAAAGGTTTTTCACCTGTATGTTTTCGAAGATGCTCTTTAAAATGTCCAAAATGGTCAAACTGTTTCTCACAGTACTGACAGATATGAATTTTTTTCCCAGTTCTTTGCTTCTTACTGACTCCACCTTCTTCGAGGTGGTAACAATTTAGGTGCTGTTTCCATGCGCTCTCCCGTAGATACCTTTTATTGCATATTTCACACTTGAAACTCTCAGTGGAGTGTGATTTCATGTGTTCCTGTTTGCTTGTGGGGTCAGATGCACAGCCATCTTCTTTAATCTGCCCTTTTCTATCACCTTGACGGTACTTGCTGGTAATGTCCGCCAGCAGTGCAAGAGCGGAATCATCAGAGGAACCTGTGCTCTGAATGTACTTTATAGACTGCTTGGCAGAAGCCACTTCCTCTAATGTTTCGATGCCTTCATCTTCCACTTCAATTGTGCCTTCAGCAATCTCCACCTCAATTTCAACAGGTTCTGATTCTGCAGATGGCAATGACTCAGTGATAACATTGGAAGTTTCTGCAATCTTCCTTTTTTTTGCCTCACTTTTTCCTGTGGCATTTTCCTCTAGTGGAGCTGAGTTTTCTTTGTTCCTGACTTCAAGAGCTTTGATAGCTTCTAACATTTGTAGAAACTCTGCTGCTTTCCATACATCATTGGCTTCTTCTTCACCTTGTATCATTAATTTTGCAGTATATGTGAATTCAATTAAATGACGAAATGCCATTTTACTAACACCTTCTATCTCCACCAAAGGTTCCTGAGTAAACTCCTGAAAGAATTTGTAGAAGAACTTACTACAAGCAGCCAGAACAGCTTTGTGGGCCTTAAAATGGTGTCCGTCGACAATCAAGGTGATGTCAGTAAACCGGTCCTGCTCCCGCTGTTCATTCAATCGGTCCAGGATCATTTTATGATGTTCAGGGAACTCCTGAAGGCATTCCATCGTCTCTTCGGCCTCCATGGCCGTCGGTCTGCTCTAGCTTGCGGCCCGCCCTCTCTCTTCTCTGCTCCTCCACGCCTCTCCTTCCATGCCCTGCCTTCCCGGGGCGTAATTCACCCCACACCTCTCCTGGCTCCTACACCGCGGTTCGCCTTCCATTTTCCCCGCGAGATATGGGGCGCTCGGTCTGCTCGGGTCCAGCTGGCGAACGTGGCTTGCTCGGACACCCCCTGGAGTTTAAATTCTTAAACCTGGTAGCACTTTACAGAGGACTTTGGCAACATCTAGAACAGAGTGGAGCACGCCCTTCAGCCAGAAACGCCACATTAGTCGCATGAGCTCAGGAAACGTGCCGCAGACAGGGGAGACGTGTGGGACCTGCGATGGAGAGCCCCGGAAGCAGCCCTGCGGTGGAAATGGCTATGCCAACGGCCGCAGCTGGACAGGCTATCGGACCCGCTCCTTGCCCGCCCTGGGCTAGTGCCCCGTATACGTGAATTACCCTGATGCTCACAGCGACCCCGAGGGGCACTGCTATTAGTACCTCCGTTTTACACGTGAGACAATCAGGAAACAGGTGTGCAGTAACTAGTCCAGATGCCTGTCAGCCGAGTGCGTGTGCGAGTGTGTGCGTGCGTGTGTGTGCGTGTGTGTGTGTGTGCATACACTGAGAAGCGTCAGGTAATGACATGCAGTAGAACAGAGTTTCTGAAAGAAATACACTTACATCGCCATAAATAAATCTCAGGAACAGCCGTGAGTAAAAACACTGAGTTGAAGAATGAACAATGTAACAACATTTATCTGAAGTTTTAAAATATACAAAACAATACTATAAATTGTATATGAATTTACACATGAACAAGAAATAAAAACAAGGTCAGGAAGCATAAATATCAGCTGTAAAGTGGTGAGGAAGGAAAGGGGGTGGGTGGAGGAAGGTGTGAAAGAGAAGGCAATACGTTTTTGTTTTTGTTTTTGTTTTTGGAGAGGTTTTAGCTATAGGGTGCATGTGCTTGCCAGAAAGACAGAGAGAGACAGAAATCACCCCCCAAGGGGATGGCCACACCGCAATCCGTTCTCCTCCATTCTCCTCTCGGGATCTTGGGCATGCACGCACACGCACCCAGCATGAATTTAAGCCACTGGGTCTGGGACTCGAACTGCGGTCGACTACATGGGAGTCCAGTGACATAACCATTACACCAACTGCTGGTCTCAACAATATGTATTTTTTTTAAATAATTATTTATTTAATTTATTTCATTTATTATTCTTCAATTTGAAGAGAGAAAGAGAGAAAGCAAGCCACCAGGTCTGGGACTCAAACCATGGTCGGCCATGTGGGAGTCCAGTGCTTCAACCACCATGCCACCTGCTGGCCCCGGCCATATGTATTTATAATGTCATATTAAAAATTATGGGCACAGGGACCAGCAGATGGCATGGTGATTATGTTGCTGAACTCCTATGTAGTTGACTGCGGTTCGAGTCCTGGACCTGGCAGCTTAAAACTCATGCCAGGTGTGTGTGCATGTGTGCCCAAAATCCTGAGAGGAGAATGAAGAAGAGATTGCGGGATGGCCATCTCCTCTGGGGGGTGATTTCTCGCTTTTTGTTTCTCTGTCTCTCTGATGAACACACATGCCCTATAGCAAAAATAATCTCTCTTAAAAAAAAATTATGGGTGCCAAGGACACAAGTGAACATCTCTTCAATCTGGATAATGATACACATGTGTTTATTATATATGCTATAATTTTCAATATTTAAAGTACTTATTTTAGTGTGAGTAGGGGAAAAAAAGAAAGAAGAGAGAAAGAGAGATTTTTGACAAGGCCCTGCCATGCTGAGGTCCCTCCGCCCCAGCCTCCCGTGAGCTGGAGCCGCAGGTGTAGTGCACCGTGCCCACTGCACACCTTGCCCGGGGAACCAAACCCAGGCCTTTGTGAGCCTCAGCCCTGCCCTGCCGGGCCCTCCCACGGTACCTCTGCAGCTGGGCCTTAAGGTATTTCTTAATTAAAAAAAAAAGGCACAAAAATAAAAACAAAACAACTCAAGGGTGGTGATTTCTTACTTTCTGTCTCTCTCTGTCTCTCTCTGGTGAGCGCATGCACCCTATAGTAAAGATTTCTCTCAAAAAAAATACCCAAAAAACTCAAAATAAATTTTGTCTGAGGCAAAAACATGTATTTATTTATTTATTTATTTATTTTTTTTTGGAGAGGTTTTTCGCTATAGGGCGCATGCGCTCGCCAGACAGACAGAGAGAGACATAGAGACAGAAAGCGAGAAATCACCCCCCAGGGGGGATGGTCACGCCGCAATCCCTTCTCCTCCATTCTCCTCTCGGGATCTTGGGCACGCACACATGCCTGGCGTGAGTTTAAGTCACCGGGTCCGGGACGCGAACCGCGGTCGACTACATGGGAGTCCAGCGACAAAGGCATTACACTAACTGCTGGTTCCCGGCAAAAACATTTAAAATGAACACGGTCACTCACATCAGTAACCCCTTAGAGGGCACGTCTCCTGTGGTAATCGAATTCGAAGATCTAAAATGTCCTTCTGGAACTGCTGTTCCCCTTAAGCCTACGGAGCACCTGCTTGCTTCCCGGTGGGAAGCGATGTCACTCCTGGCTAGCTGGCCCAGTCTCTCAACACAGCTTTCCAGATGTCCCCGGGCCAGCTGTGGCTCCGCCAGGGCGTTGGACAGCCCACATTTCGGCTCTCTGTGGACAGAGGGTCCCTGCAGGAGCGGGCACGCCCATAACCCCAGAGGCTCGCTCCTCTCCTCCCCACCTCTGCTGAGTGTAGTCCATTCCTACCCGTGGCTCTGCGTGCCGTGTGCTGACCTGGCACTCGGAGTCCTGCACCGCACTCGTCACCTGGTAGCTGTCCCCACTACCGCTCTGGTCTACACAGCTACACCATCGGTCACCACGCTGGGCTGGGGAGGCTACCTGGACGTTCCCTTCTCAGTCACCCCCAGCCGTCACTGAGGAGCAAGGTCCATCCTGACCGTCCTCACCGCCTCCTCACCCCCACCTAGGCGACTGCAGTGGTCTCCAGCGGTGTCCCTCCCTCCCGCTGGCAACAACAGGTCCTGCCACCCCTCCTGCCTAAATCCTTTCTCGCTCCCTTCACAGCTGGAAGGCCCAGCACACATGGCAGGGCCGGCCTCTCCAGCCTGTTCTTCCCGCCGACATGGTGGCCACCAGCGCAGCCAGCAGGTTCCTCCTGCTCTCTGTGGGCCACCCTGTCGTCGTCCAAGCCCACGCTTCCCCACGCTCGACCCTCCGCGCGGGAAGAACACCTTTCCCTGTCCTGCCCCAACGCCAACCTGTGCTTCCTAACGCCTGGAACGCTCTCCTTCCGAATTCTTTCTGAAACAGCTCACCCTAGCCTTGACACCCCTTCTGTGTCTTACGAAGCACATGTGCGCCCGTTGACCTTTTACCCCACCTACATTCACTTTTAACTTGTTTTCTCTCCTTCCTACTAGACCCGAGGTCAGCCACGAAAGCCCGCGGCCACGTGCAGACCGCTCAGTCTCCCAGTCTGCTTCCTGGAGTGCAGACCGCCCAGTCTGTGCATCGTGGCTCCTCTCGCCACCGCGGCAGAGGACAGCGTGACAGGGACCCCGGCCACAAAACCGGAAGTGTATGTGCGTGGCCAGTCGCAGAAACGTGTGCAGGCCTGCCTGGACGGAGTCCCGGAGCAGAGCTGCCTCAGAGTTCGTTCTCGTTCGTCTTTGAACCTCGACCCCAGGTATGCAGGAGTAAATAAGCGGGTCACTGCGGAGTTAGACATGGCGTGAGAGGAGGGAGGACTTCACGAGAACTTGTCATTCCGTTTCTCCTTTCCTTCTTGCACAC
Organism: Tupaia tana; assembly: GCA_026018925.1. NCBI lineage: Eukaryota > Metazoa > Chordata > Mammalia > Scandentia > Tupaiidae > Tupaia > Tupaia tana. The sequence continues at coordinate 101,899,063 of JAKSZU010000006.1, read as the reverse complement.
CCCAATTTGTAGCCAGAAACTAGAACGAGATGAGTTGAGATTGGGTTTTGGGGTTGGGGTTTGCTTATTGTTTTGTTTAGACGAGTCTCCCCGCTGTGGTCCTCCTGCCCCAGCCTCGGGCCGGGACTGCAGGTGCGCACCCACACCTGGCTCTGCCCTAGACCAGGTCTTAGCGTGTCACCAGAAGAGTCTCAAGCCTGGACGCCCCTGCCCCGGTCTCCTGAGGAGCTGGGAGCACCCACACACTCGCCCAGCCTTCAGGCTGTCAGGGAGCAGTCTGGGCCCCACGCGGTCTCGGCCTTCAGGAGGGAGGGTCGTAGCAGCACTGGCTGTGCATGGGCCTCATTACGGTTTAGATATCTTCTAGAACGGATGCCGGACTCCAGTCCTAAGTTTCACACTGGTGGTCCTCTGGCAGCGTGGCATGGTCACCCAAGATTAAAGCACGTTCATTCAAACATGCTGACTCTCACTGCCCAGGGCTGCCTGGGGGAAGGGGGCTGAGGAGGGGACCACCCATTTGTTACAGGGCTGCTAAGTGATTCCAAGAGCTTCGGATCTGCTCCAGCAGTCCTGAAGATCGAGGGCTCTGAGGCAGCTCAGAGATCAGGGATCGAAGTACACAGCGCGCCAGCAGGTAGCCTGGCGATTCCGGCCGGACCTCTTGCGGGTGACCAAGGCTGGACAATCTCACCGGGCGTGCGTGCACTCAGCGTTGAGAGGAGAATGGAAGAGGGGACTGCAGTGTGGCCATCCCCCCAGGGTGATTTCCCACTCTCCCTCCTCTCTCTCTCTCTGGCGAGTGCACGTGTCCTATAACAAACTAAAAAAAGTAAGATTAAAAATTAAACCCCAAAAAACTGTAAATGGTGGTAGTATATGCACTTGTAAGATACAAGGAAATTGACATTTTGGAAAAAGTCTTACAAAAGTAGAAATGGCCACGTATCGTATATGTCTCTCCTGTCTAGGCACAAGTGTAAAAGGTGAATTTCTGGTTGAAGTGTATACTAAACTCCATTTGTTTATAGCTTTTTTCATTTATGGGCCTCATTTTTTATGTTTTCTTATACTCTATTGTATATCTCTAAGGAGGCAGTCAGGGCCGGCCAATGTCATGGTGGCTAAGGCAGCCAGGTCTCACACGGACAATTGCACAGTCTGAGGCTCGGGCCTGGTGGCTTGAAAAAACATGCTGGGCCCATGGCCACCTGTGCCAAATCCCCGAAGAGAAATGTGACATGGCCATTCTCCACGGGGGCTACTTTCTTACTTTCTCTCTCTGTCTCTCTCTATGAGTACATGCACCACAGGCAAATTTTTAAATAAATAAATAGTTTTTAAATTAAAGAGGTAGTGTGAGCTCTCCCTTCACCAGTGCCATGTGCAAGTCCCTGCCTCCTTGACAGCACTTCCTGTTATAAGACCAACGTTTTGGCAGTCTGGTAGTGAGAGTACCCAGGCGTTGTAATTGGCATCTTCCTTATGTGTAGTGAGACTGAGAATCTTGTCACATCTTTATCAGCCACCCAGGTTTTTTTCTCCTGTTGAATGTTCACAAAGAGTACCCATTCTTCTATCAGGCTATTTTTCCTTGCATTATAGAAATTCTTCACCCATCTCTATACTAATCTTTGCTATATCTCAGATTACATTAATGACCTATGAGGAGTTTTTTTTTTAATTTGAAGATAATTTATCAATGCAATTTATGCACATGGTCAGAAAATAAATTGGTACAGATGAGTCTGACAAAACACAAGTCCCTGCCTGGCCTCTCGCCTCGGTCACACCCAGTCCCCAGAGGCGATGCGGACTGCCCCTTCTGTTACTCTGGGTCACGTGCTATGCCTCCCCTTCCCACATGCTGCCCTGGAACGTCCTACCCCTGCTGTGGAGAGGCCGAGAGCCGCACAGTCCCAGCCCACCTCTCGTTCTCTCCACTCCCCATCCCAGACAGCCGTGCGCCCAGAGCCTGCACTGTCACCACCACCTCCCTTGCTGCGTACTCCAGGCAAGGACCCTGAGTGCCTGTGTCACGGTGAACATCTTCCTTCTCTGTCTGAAATGTGTTGAAATTTAAGTAACCTCTCTCCTTTTATCTTAACTATTGTTTCATTTGCTTATTTACTTAATTGTTTTGTATTTCACTTTACTTATTTTACTAAAAAGCGATGATAAAAGTAAAATGTGGTGGGGCCAACAGGTGACATGGTGGGTAATTGCACTGGACTTCCACACAGCCGACCCCAGTTCAAGTCCTGGGCCTGGAGGCTTACTTTCTTTCTCTCTCCCTGGTGAGCCCACATGCTTTATAGCAAATTAAAATAATAATAATAATAATAATTAATAAATAAAACTAAATAAATAATTCTTCAAGAAAGGGAGGGATGCATTTCTTTCATGCAATAGCTGTATCCAGAAATGACCAACTGTAGCCCAGAAACCTGTTTTTTTATAACTTGTTTATGATTTTTTACACTTTGAATATTTGTGAAACTGAAATTAGAGTATTCTAAATTACACTTTTGTGTAACTCGAATTGAAAAGTTAGGGGCAAAATGAGCTTTGACATTGTAGCTTTGTTCTTTGTCTTTTGGGATTTTTTTTGACAGAAAGATTTTTGCTATAGGGTGTATGCATTTGCCAGAGAGACAGACAGGAAGTGAGAAATCACCCCCAGGGGAGATGGCCATGCCACAATCCCTTCTCCTCCCTTCTCCTCCATTCCCCTCTCGGGATCTTGGGCACATGGAGGAGTCCGACCCGGCTGGGACCCAGGATCTGTCTGAGCCCGCCCGCTTCCAGTCAGTTCAGTACGTTGGCAAGGCCGCTACTGTGTGCCCCCGACCTAGGATTTTGCTCCAGAAACTGTGGCAGCCTTGCTGGGAAGCAACCCCCCCTCTGGCTCCCCAATATACTACTATAAAAGAATTACATAGCTCTCTTATACATCCTGAGTATATGATAAAATTTTCCAGGAAGTCCCTTGACCGCTCCCCTTTACTCTGATCACTTACTGTTAATTACAATGCTTTATCTCCATGGTCACAAAAGAGGGTGGGCTGAAGTTCTTTCTAGGCAGAAATAATCTTGACCTTTGGAAGGCCCTTCAAAATGCATTTAAGGTAAACTTAATCTTTTCTTTACTTAAAATAGGATTAGGCCAAAACTGGCCCAAGACACCTCTGCCCTCACCAAGTGAAACAGATAAATATATTAGGACTCCTCAGGTCAAGTTTTAGATCCCTACAAAACTGTAAAAGTATCATTCTTTGTTAAGATCCATAGGAACTAATATCTATTCTTGAGATTTTCTTTTCTCAGCACCATTCCCGGTAATCACAAGATGGCTGTTGCGCCGCATCAGCTGATAATCATCTCTGCTTACCGGAACCGCTTTCCAGAAACTGCATTCCATGGAGACCCACCTACAATTGCGGAACTGCACGAGACCCACCCTTAATCCAACCCTGAATAGAATCTATGTTCCCTATTGTTAAAAACTTTATGAGCTGATAATTGAAACACGTAGCCCCTCTCCCTTTACTTGCATGTATCACATTTTCAATAAAAACGCACGATGATTCCTAGCAGTTGTCACTCCTCAGAGAGTGATCTCTGGGGGTGTCCGGCATAGGACGTGCATGAAAAGGCACTGAGGCCTTTGTCTTCTGTTCACCTGCGCCGCCTCCATCAAGATAACCCACCCCCGCCGAGGCTGGACCCCGGCAGGCGCACGTGCATATGTGCCCATTGTGGGTTTTAAGCTGCCTGGTCCAGAACTTGAACCACGGTCGACTCCGTAGGAGCGCAGTGACATGACCACACCGTCTGCTGGCTTCTGTTTGTAGCTCTTTAACAAGAAACGGTTTCCACCAGGACCAAGAGCCTCTGTTGAGAATTTTTACAGAAATATAAGTAAAACCTATTACTCAAAGGAATGGCTCCTTAGAGCTCAGAATGGCTTCACTGGATTTTCCTGCTCAGTTTCCTTATACGTTAAAGGAAAAGGATAGCCAAAGGGGGAAATACGTCTACACACAGAGAGGAATAGCCGTGCGCGTGGAACCGTGCCCTTCTGAGCTGAAAGCATCGGCCTTCAGGCACACGTTAGTTCCGCTGCCTGGTGACATGTCCACAGAGCGAGCATGACCGGCTCGGCCAGCTCTTCCGCTACCAACTGTGTCTGCTTCTTTCTCACTTGGCGATGTGCGCTGGTGGCAGTCCATGGAGACAGCTGTGGACTGCCTCTCAGGCCACGTGTAGCACCGATGACTCAGAGCTTCAGTGACCGCGGGCCCCACCAAATGTTCACCGTGGTTACTGTTAGGGAAGAGGGTTACGTGTGCTGCCTTTTTTCTTTTGTTTGTCATCTACCTTCCCCACAATGAATATGTATGTTCTAAAACAGCACACAAACGTTTTTTGTCTTTTTTTTTTTTTTTTAAGTAGGTGCCTTATGGGGCCAGCCAGGTGGCATGGTGGATAGGGTGACTGGATCCCGCGTGGGATTGTGCAGAGTCCTAAGCCCAGTGGCTTGACAGACACACTGGGAGCCTGTACATGCATGCCTAAGATCCCAGAAGGACCAGTGGAAGAGAAGGGATCACAGCGTGGCCATCCCACTGGGGAGCGCTTTTCCACTTTTCCTCCTTCTCTGTGAGCACATGTGCCCTACAGCAAAACTAAAATAAGAAGAATAACAAGCAAATGACACCTGGTATGACACTATTGTTTCTGAAGTAGCGCCTCGCTGTTCTGTTTGCTTTGGGATGATCCTTCCTCAGCATCACTTTCTTCGGGACACGCTCCTTGCCCCAAGCAGTTAATGCCATCCGCCCTGTCACTGTGACCATAGGCTCGTTGGTGTTTGGAGGTCCACGGGTCACTCCTACTTCCTGAGCCTTCCAGGTGCTACACTCCGCGGGGAGATTCAAAGAGGTACCTGTGGGAAAATGTCAAGTAATGTGGGGAGCCCTGTCCAAAGAGCGTTCAGTGGGCCAGACGGTGGCATGGCGGGAGCTCAGCTCTGTGCAGATGACCCCATGGGGAGGGTCCGGGTTCGCGTCCAGAGATCTCCCTGAGCAGCGGAAGACAGGTGCACACCCGAGACCCAGGGCTGGGCCGAGGCTGGGCATGCACTGCAGGTGAAGATTCTGCAGGAGTGCCTGTTTCTCTCGCTCATGAAAGAAAAATACAAGGTTTAGGGACCAGCAGTTGGTGTGATGCCTGTCACTGGACTCCCATGTAGTCGACTGTGGTTCGAGTCCTGGACCTGGTGGCTTAAACTCATGCCAGGCATGTGTGAGTGTGTGCCCAAGATCTCGAGAGGAGAATGGAGGAGAAGGGATTGCGGCGTGACCATCCTCCCTGGGGGGTGATTTCTCACTTCCTGTCTCTCGGTCTCTCTCTTTATGGCGCTCTCTGCTATAGCAAGTGCATGCTCCCTATAGCAAAAAAAAAAAAAAAGTTAAAACATTTTTTAAAGTATTTTAAAGAATGACTACATCTAGCTTCTGAGAGTGCATGAGTTGTTCGGTGGAAAGCAGTGTGACAGAGGAGGTGTGTGTGGCCACCGGGTGGTGCACGCCTCAGAGGTCAGTACAGGACTGGCACTGGCTACCAGGAGTTTGTGGTCAGCTTGGGAAGATAAGGCTTGAATATATAAAATAATTTTAAAAAGAGAAAAACAGAAGTCCAGTACACTCCTCAAGCTGTCACAGAACTGTGCCCCACCACCGAATGGGCAGGGGTACTCCACGTTACAGAAGGGGAGACGTGGGCCTGGGCGGTGGCGGGACTGCGGAGCGGGAAGGATCTAAGCCAGAAGTGGGAGCGCTGAGGCATCTGCAGTCCTGTGCAATGGGAATCCTGGAATGTTACTGCTTTTTGCTTGTTTGTTGGCTTCTTCTAGAGCGAGAGAGGCAAAGAAAGAGAAAGACAGCCCCCCAATGAGGTCATGACACCAAGGTTCACCCTCGCTTCAGTCAGCCCCAGATCATGGGCACTAGCATGTCTGGCAAACTCAGAGAAGTCCCCAGATCTGAACCTAGAACCTTCCCATGTGGGCCAGCCTGGCAGAGCATCTTGTTTTACCACTGTCCAGACCTTTGACTGTTATTTCTGCAACAATCCATTGATCAAAGCAAGACTCAGGACCAGCCCAGTTTCAGTGGCAGGGAAGCATCCTCCGTTGACGGGAGGAATCGCAGAGACACTCTTCAAAGGGGCATTGCATAGGGGTGACTCTCCGAGGGCCGTTTCTAACAGCCTGGCAAGTGCTTATAGAAAACCCTGTGATCCGGT
>JAKSZU010000006.1:101665254-101887754 GCA_026018925.1 Tupaia tana | reverse complement strand
AAGTTGAAAATAGGTCTCTGTGTGGATTTATTTAAGTAGTACCATTTTACCATTTTAGCACTTCTCTGGGTCAAATGCCCGTCACACTCTTCTCCTATCTGCAGAAACGACTTGCTGTTGGTCTGCCGCCAGCTGAGTGTGGGAGAGTGGTGAGTGAGGTCATGACCCAGCTGGGCGCAGAAGGGAGTGGGAAGGTCTCCTTCGAGGATTTTCAAGGTGCCGCATGCAGCTCATTCGAGAAATTCGGAAGGAGGAAGGAGACCTCTCTGTGAGGTCAGACAGCTCTTACCAAGACAAGAGGCTGAGGGGCAGAATTGCTTCCTGGCCTACGAGCAGCGACAACAGCTTGGGTAAGTACAGGGGTAGCAGTTCCGTGGCGCCACGAGCCCTGCGTCACAGCCTGGAGATGGGGGCGTCTCCCAGCCTGCTGCCGGCTCCTTTTGGGGCTGCTGTCCTGAGTGACTTTCCGTGGCTGGCTCCTCACGGTGTCCTCGTCCTCCGGTTCTGTCCACTGCTGCACACTGCCTAGCTTATTGCTTTCTCTATTTCGGTTCTTCCGGGGTCAATGCATTTGAACAGCTAGAAAGGAGGGGCGACTGGGTAGGAAGGCTAGCTACATCAGCAGGCCTTAGACACGTGGTGCTTTTCAAAGCTTAGTGCAGAGGTTTTTTTAAAGCTATTTTAAATTGACACTGGCAGGTGGCATGGTGGTTAAGGTGCTGGACTCCCACATGGCCAACCACGGTTCAAGTCTTGGACCTGGTGGCTTGTTTTCTCATTCTCCCTTTTTCTCTGTCTGTAACTCTCTGGTCAAAATTGAAGAATAATAAATTAAATAAAAAATAACTCAATCATTAAAAGAAAATTCAATGTAAAAATTGTTTAAAGATCATTTTCCTATTCATAAGTATTGCATTTTTTTGAGAGGTTTTTTGCTATAGAGCGCATGCACTCGCCAGAAAGAAAGAGACAGAAAGCAAGAAATCACCCCCCAGGGGGGATGGCCACGCCACAATCCTTTCTCCTTCATTCTCCTCTTGGGATCTTGGGCATGCACGCACACACGCCTGGCGTGAGTTTAAGCCACTGGGTCTGGGACTCGAACCATGGTCGACTACATGGGAGTTCAGCGACATAGCCCTTACGCTAACTGCTGGTCCCGAAGTACTGCATTTCTTACTAGTACAAGATAAGCAATCAGAAAGAAGGTTCTTCTTTTTGTTTTTAACATTGATTTGTTTATTTATCTATTTATTTGTTGTGATTTTTCAAGCTTCTGGGTCTGGAACTCGATCCGTAGCTGGCCGTGTGGGAATCCGGCACCTCAGCCACCACGCCAGCCTCTAGAAAGAAGCTTCTTAATGGTGTCAATAATTGGGTCAGCCCCATGGCTTCCTGGATCAAAGAGCTGGATCCCACGTGGCCAGCCATGGTTCAGATCCCAGCCCGGCAGCTTGGAAAACATGCTGGGCACGTGGGCTTATGTGCGCAAACCCCAGAAGGATGGAGAAAAAGAGACAAAGGGTTGTGGCATGACCACACCCACTGGAGGTGCTTCTCCGCCCCTCTCTGGCAAGAAATAATAATAGCATGGATGATTATTGTGACTGGGTGCTGGGAACATGAGGTTTCCTGTACATGTCTTTGAGTATTCTGCTACACATACATTTTTAGTGTATTTACAATTTTATAGAATAAAAAGTTAAAAAGAAAAGAGACATCTCGGGGCCTGCAGGTGGTGTAGTGGTTAAGGCACTGGACCCCCAGATGGCCAACTGCAGTTTGAGTCCCAGATCTGGCTGTTGGAACTCACACCACGTATGCGTGTGTGCCCCCAAATCCTGAGAGAGTGGGGGAGAAGGGATTGTGACGCAGTCACCCACCTTGTGGGGGGGGGGGGGGCTTCTCACTTTGTCTCTTCAGCAAGCACACATACCCTATAGCAAAACTCTCTCAAGAGAAAAAAAAGTAAAGAGACATCTTTTTTTTTTGGAAAGGTTTTTGCTATAGGGCGCGTGCGCTTGCCAGAAAGACAGAGAGAGACAGAAAGCGAGAAATCACCCCCCCAGGGGGGATGGCCACACCACAATCCCTTCTCCTCCATTCTCCTCTCGGGATCTTGGGCACGCACACACACGCACCCGGCGTGAGTTTAAGCCACTGAGTCCAGGACTCGAACCGCAGTCAACTACGTGGGACTTTAGCAACATAGCCATTACGCCAACTGCTGGTCCCGGAAAGAGACATGTCCAAGTGTGGCCTGATGAAGAGTCAGAGGAAAGCACTTGCATTTTCTGTGACCCTTCCAGTCCTTCTGTTTCCTTGGTCATGTCTCCTGACCCCTGTCCCGTCTCTGTCTCAGCTGGCCAGGGCCTGTGGCAGGAAGCAAAGCCACGGATTCTTTGTCCGCATTCGTTTTAGATGTCCAGTGCACACTAGTTACCGTGGGTTATTGTGCAGTGCCCTGCAACACACACATGCACACACACGCACACATGCAAGTACATGCACACACAGAGACATACACGCACACACACGCACGCACACCCTGACCAGTCCACCTGGCAGGGAATCACTGGTGTTGTTTATGACCGAGTAACTGAAACCATGGAAATGCCATGCGCCGTCCACCCCACTACGTTCACGGTTCCACTTCGGCATCACGCCAGACGTCTGGGAGCGGCGTGCTCTCGGCAGAACAGGTAGGGGTATTTAACTGTGAAGTAACACTTTCCTGAGCATAAAGGTAACAGATGTTCAGTGCTGAGAAACGAAGGGGGTCAAGGTGATCGTCCTCGTCTCCCAACCCAGAAACAAGCACAGCCACGTGGCCTCCAGGGCGGCGCCCCGTGCAGCTCCGTGTGGGGGCACGTGTCCCTTTCCCGTTTTTACCAGTTCCTTCACATACTTGCTCTGTGGTTTTGTATCTTGCCCTTTTGCCTTTTCCTTTTCCTTTTTTTTTTTTAAAAAAAAGTTCATTCATTATATTTTCTACGAGAGGGAGACAGAGAGAGGGGCCCCGAACACACTGTGCACTTGCTGCGCCCAGCCGCTCACGCACGCCTGGGTGCCAGGCCAGGTGCAGACAGCGACCTCCGACCTCCGCTGAGGGCCCAGCTGCCCCTCCACCGGGCCCCTTCTTCACGTCCTCTGCGTGCTTCCCCTCGTGTTTGAAAGCGTGCTCTGTGATGTTCACGTGACAGAAAATGGACACTTAGGAGAGAGCTGCTAAATGCGGGGAAGAGTGGGATTCTTTCTAATTTTTCTGCCATCAACACGGCTTCCTATACAGACACACAGAAGCAGACACACACACTTCAGTGGTTCAGGAAACTGCAGAACACCCTGATTGAACACCACGTGCACCGCGATGTACAGATACCGTTAAAATAGTGTATGAACGTGCGTCAAGTGTAGATAGAGCAGGAATACTTTTATGGAAAAGCATCATCCTGTTTAATTGCCCAAGATGTATTTAAATATGTAGTAGATGTTTATAAATACTCTAAAAGGCCTTGCTGCCCACCATCTGGGTTAACTGTCCAGCAGGCCTGCCCCTACCCGACCAAGGTGGAGACGCGGTTCCCTTTCATCCTCTTATAGGAAGGAGAGGTGACTGAGAGCAGAGTCAGGGCAGTCGTCTGGGGCTGAGGAAGTGCCCGAGGCTGTCAGTTCAGGCCTCAGAGGCTGACGGTTCGGATGTGACTCCTGGTCCTGCCACTCACCGCCCACCTGAAAGGCCACCTGGCCTTTCTGTGTCTGTGGTCGGCAACCCAGCTGCTGGAAAACCGCCTGCTGTTCAGTCTAACAGCAACCAGCACGTTAAAAACCCACGGGCCGAGTGAGGCCGAGGTCAGGACACGCCCTCGCCTTCCTGGGCCATTGATCTGCCCACGGGCTCTGTTTAGAGAGAGGGCTGGGAGCCTCTCTGGACCCCACCCCTGGCCCTCGGACTATACCTGCCCCTAACCCCTAAGGCTTTGTGAAGAGTTTGTCTCCCTTGGTGCACTCTCGCCACCTCAGTCCCCACCGCGCACTGCCTGTCCTGGTTACATCCACGGTGGCCGGTCCAGTGGTCCATTTTCTGTCCTTACCTAGGGCCTTGGCATTCGGCGCTACCAGCCACCCTCGTTCACACTGCACTTCAGTCTCTCAGGCTTCCTTGGCTCGGCCTCCCGGGTATCCAGACACACGAGCACCACCGGGCCCGGCCGTGGGCTTTGACCAGGAATCAAACGGGCCTTCCCAGGGTCTCGACATCACAGCTCTGGGTCTCTCCTGCCATTTTGCCTTCTCCCTCTCGGCCTCTTTTTTTCCTCCTTTGTCTTTGTACCAGCTCCAAATTCAGAGATGCCTTGGGGCTCCTGGTTACTTCTTCCCAGATGATTTCATGCAGTCCCATGGTTTTAAATACCACTTTGGGTGTCAGCATGGTGGTTTGGGCACTGGACTCCTGTGTGGACGACTGCAGTTTGAGTCCCAGGCCTGGTGGTTAGAAACTCATGCTGGTGTGTGTGTGTGTGTGTGTGTGTGCCCAAAATCCCAGGAGGGAATGGAAGAGAAGGAACTGTGGTGTGACCATCCCCCCGGGAGGTGATTTCTCACCTTCTCTCACCCTGTCTCTGTCTCTCTCCAGCAAGCGCACATGCCCTGTGACAAAACCTCAAAAACAAATAAACACCATTTTTGTACCAGTGACTCCCAGATACTCATGTCCACCTCCCCGTGACCTCCAGGACCAGGTCAAACACTGCAATGCCTGGATATCCCATACACCTCCTGGGGGCCGGGCAGGGCCCGCTGGTAAACCCTCGACTCTGAGGAGGGCCAATGGGCACGGTTGCTGGTTGGCACGGAGAGGCCCCAGTGCGTGCTGGGCAGCCTGCCGAAGAGCCAGGCTGGCGGAGGTCAGGGTGGGCCGAGGGTGCAGACTGCTCTGTCTTGGTCTCTCTCTCACTCATGGGGTAAATAAAGTTTAAAAAAGAAAAAGGGACCTTTGGTTCCCTTCTTGCCCTTCCTCCCAGGCTCATCTCCCTCGGGCCCATGTGGGAAACATCCCTGCCCATCGCCTGCTCCGGCCGGCAGGGCTGCTGCCCCTCGTCCACGCACGCCCAGGCCCTCCGCTTCCTCTGTGCTCCGCCATCAGCCCTGTCTCGACCACCGCGCCTGACCTGCCAAGCGGCCGGCAATTGCTCCCCGCCCCCAGCGCCTTCTTTTGATTCTCTACGTTTGATTCTGTTCTCTGTAGACAGCTGACTTTTTTTTTTTTTTTTAAGATAGATTTTTTTGTTATAGGGCATGCACTTGCCAAAGATACAGGCAGAGACAGAAAGCAACAAATCAACCCCCGGGGCGGTATGGCCACACCACAGTCCCTTCTCCTCTCGGGACTTTGGGCACATAGGCACACGTGCCCAGCGTGAGTTTCAAGTCACCAGGTCTGGGACTAGAACCACTGTTGACTACATGGGAGTCCAGCGATGTAACTATTACACATCTGCTGGTCCCAGACAGTGGTCTTTTAAAGTTACCCTAGGGACCAGCAGATGGCATAATAGTTACATCACTGGACTACCATGTAGTGGACCGCGGTTCCAATCCTGGACCCGGCGGCTTAAAACACGCCAGGCATTTGTGCATACGTGCCCGAGATCCTGAGAGGAGAATGGAGGAGAAGGGATTGCCCCAGGGGGTGATTTCTTGCTTTCTGTCTTTTTGTCTCCCTGGTGAGCACATGCGCCTTATAGCAAAAATCTCTCCTAAAAAAATGAAAATAATATAAGCTAAACCTAAGCATGTCTAGAATGTTCTGTAGCTTCCATATCAACTTGGAATAAAGCCCAGATTCCTCACGAGTCTGGCCGGGACCTGCCCCTCCAGGTGGGCTCCCCTCACTCACTCCGTGTCCCCAGCCTCACTGGCCTTCCTCCAGCGAGCAGATCCGGCCAGCCTCCTGCCTTCGCCTGGGCTCCTTCCTCTGGCCTGCCCCTGCCTTCTGTCCAGCCTTCCCGATGCATGGCTGACTCTTTCCCACTATTCAGATTTCAGCTTAACTACCTCCAAGGGGCCCTTCCGAGCCACAGAAGCCTCCCCTCACGTGCTCTCAGGAGCTCTGATTACGTCGCGCTGCTTTTCTGTCTCTCCCTGGGCTCAGTGAGATCCCCACTGGAGGCCGGCCCTGCAGCACAGCGGCAGCACCGTGCTCTGCAGTGCCGAAGCCACACGGGAGGCCCCACATCATGTCCCCGCTCCCTGTGACCTGGGGTGTGCACACTTGTTGACGTGCCTAGCTCTCTGAGACAGGGTGCGGGGCGGGTGGGAGGAGTGCGCAGAAGGACCCCGCTGGGAGTGACGCTCTTTTTTCTTTTTTCTTTTTGGAGAGGTTTTTGCTATAGGGCGTGTGCGCTCTCCAGAAAGACAGAGCGAGACAGAGAGACAGAAAGCAAGAAATCACCCCCCAGGGGAGATGGCCATGCCGCAATCCCTTCTCCTCCATTCTCCTCTCGGGATCTTGGGCACGCACGCACACGTGCCCTGCGTGAGTTTAAGCCACTGGGTCCAGGACTTGAACTGCTGTCAACCATGTGCGAGTCCAGTGATGTAGCCATTACACCAATTGCTGGTCCTGGGAGTGCCGCTCTTTCTAAAGACATAAATCAATAAATAAACTGGGGAAAAAAACAGTACAGTCCCACTGGAGTTCTGATGGCCTTGATCGTCTGGGGTGTTGCCGTGTCCAGACGAGCAGTCCAGGACTGTGGGAGACGCTCGGCGTGCTGGCCGGGTGAACGAAGGGGCAAGCAGTGTTCTCGTGCTCTTAGGGGTACACGGGCAGGCAGGCTACAGCACAGAGGGCCCGAGACGGCACTGTGCAGCCACCGGCGTGTCGCAGTAATAGCAGCGAGGTTCACAGTGGGCGACTTGGGGTCTGTGAACAGGAGTGGGAAGGCGCGGGGTTCACGTGACTGCCCTGGGGCGGGGAGTACGAGAAGGCTGTTGTGGTGAGAGCCAGGGAGAGGCTGAACTGCGAGCTGGGCCCCGCCTGGTCGGCCTGCGGCGAGCACGTGCGCAGAGGGCGCTGGGCCGGCAGACGTCAGAAACCTGTACCCCAGCCTGGCAGAGGGGCCCCACAGTCGTTTCTCCCAGGGTGTGTGTTTCTCGTTTTGATTTTTTTTTTTTTAACAGAACAGTGATTTTAAGGGATGGTCATACATATGAAGAAAGAATTGTCAAATAAATTTAAAAACTTTGGGTTAAACTAAGTGAATAGTTTTGTTTAGTGCAATGCATCTGAGTGTTTAATATGCTTTATGTTTCCTGTGACTCTCCAGGAGAAGAATAAAATATATGGCATTTCCCAGACTTAATGGACCAAAAACTTTTACTCACGATGCCTTTTTATAAAGGTCTTGCATTCTCTGCTCAAAAATGTATTGTGGGAGGGACCAGCAGTTAGCATAATGACTATGTCGCTGAACTCCCATGTAGTTGATCACGGAGCGAGTCCTGGCTTAAACTCACACCGGGCACGTGTGCGTGCGTGCCCAAGATCCCGAGAGGAGAATGGAGGAGAAGGAATTGCGGCGTGGCCTTCCCCTCTGGGGGGTGATTTCTCGCTTTCTGTCTCTCCGTTTCTCTCTGTCTTTCTGGAGAGCGCACGCGCCCTATAGCAAAAACCTCTCCAACAACAACAACAACAAATATAGATGATATAGATATAGATAGATATAGATAGATATAGATAGATATAGATATGGGGAGAATTAAGGTATCTGAACAAGTAAGTCATAATGCATTTCTATATCCATTTTAAGTCATGTTATTTTGTAATATGTGCCAGGTTCACCACTGAGTTGCCGTGGGACCTGGGCTGTCCGCGACTGTATTCTGAGCTGCAGTTCCCCTGTCTGTGGGGTACTGGCGTACTGCTCTGTGACCGGGGCAGGATCTGGTGCTGTAGTGTGTGGCAGGTTGTGCACAGTGCCTATTCACAGTGGGCTTTCAGTCATAGCGGTGTTATTAAAATTATCATGTCCATCTCTAATCCGTGCAACTAACTCTCAAGTTTGGAGTCGAATCCTCTCTGTAAAGAAAAGGGACTGAGACTCTAAGCCATAGGACAAGTAAGGGTGGAGAGCCCTAAGAAGTCGCCTATTGAAAGACGTTATTCTGAGCCAGCAGGGGGCGTGTCAAGGCACTGAACTCCTTCATGGCCAACAGCAGTTCATGTCCCAGGCCTGGTGGCTTGTGTTCTCACTTCCCCTCTCTCTGTCTCTCTCTCTGGTAAGCACATGTGCCCTATAGCAAATAAAAATAACAATAATGATGATAAATAAAATTAAATAAATACATTTTTAAAAAGATTTTTGCTACAGGATGTGTACTCTCACTGGAGAGACAGCAAGAAATCACCCTCCAGGGGAATGGCCACACCACACTCCCTTCTCCTAAATTCTCCTCATGGGATCTTGGGCATGCACACACATGCACCTGGCATGAGTTGCAAGCAGCCAGAGCTGGGACTCCAACTGCAGTGGACTATGTGGAATCCAGTGTCTTAACCACTACACCACCTGCTGGACCCAATAATTCTTTTTAAAAAAAGAAAGAAAGAAAAAGGTTATTTTGAGTCTCTTGCAACTCTTTTTTTTTTTTTTTTTTTTTTGGCTTTTGTCGTAGGAAGGTATGTACATTTGTCGGAAAGAGACAGTGAGAGGAAAAATGAGAAACCACCCCCCAGGGTGGATGCACACACATACCCAGTGTGAGTTTCTTTTCTTTCTTTCTTTCTTTTTTTTTTTTTTTTTTTGGAGAGGTTTTTGCTATAGGGCATGTGTGCTCACCACCAGACAGAAATTGAGAAATCCCTCAGGGGGATGGCCAGGCTGCAATCCCTTCTCCATTCTCCTCTCAGAATCTTGGGCACGCACACACACGTGTCCGGTATGAGTTTAAGCCACCAGGTATCGGACTCGAACCACGGTCGACTACACGGGAGTCCAGCAACACAGCCATTACACCAACTGCTGGTCCCAACCCAGTGTGAGTTTCAAGCCACCAGGTCTGGGACTCAGAATGCAGTTGGCTACATGGGAGTCCAGCACTGTAACCACCAGGCCACCGCTGGCCTGAGTCCCCCGCAACTTTAACTTAGAAATGAAACTTTGTCTTGATGACCAAGATCCACACTAGAAAGAATGCTGCAGTCCAGAGGCCCCTCCAGGAAACTGCAGATGCGTGGTCCTGGGGCCGGAGGCGGGCTCAGGGCAGGCCCCGTCTGAGAGCCCATCTCTTTGGCAATTACGTGGTACGTATGTTACACCCAGACAGGTGTGATGTTTTCTATGTGAGACCCACGCCCCAGTGGAAAACAAACCATTTAGATTCATTTTATAATTGTTTATAAATTTCATTGTAAGAATCGTGCTTTTCATTGTGTAGGAAAGACTAGAGTTACAATAAAATCCTATCATTAGACATTTACATATGTTAGCAATTCCAACAGTGCCTTTATGTAAACGCACCTCCTTAAATAGCTTACTTCCACCAAGCTGTGAATTTCCTCGTGATCTGCACACACTTGTGTGCGATGTGTGAGTGACATGCACAAGGCGTGCATCAGGGCGGTGACCACGGGGGGAATGCCGGTCACCCGAGAAGGCGGGTGCCGTCCTGCAAGCCCGGGAGGGAACCTCACGTCTGCGCTCCGCAGAGCTGTGGGGACACTTGCTTTTCTTCCTCCGTCAGGTCTCAGAAAGTTCGAGAACTTATTTAAGTAAGATCCCCAGGGTTTTAAAAGATTGTTTAAAGCGGACATTGACGCCTGCTAATTAGTGCAACAGAAACATAATTGATACCAAGATAGAACGCTGGGTGCGGGTGAGGTTCCTAATTCCTGTGTCTTCACTGGAGGTGGATCCTCACCTGGTATGTCAGCCTTTGTGACATGGCGACAGTGCCCCGCAGTCCTTGAGAAACAGGAAGGGCTGAAGCTTCTCAGAAAAGCTAACCCAGAAGTTTCCTTAAGAGGAACGCAAAGTAAAAAGTTTGATCAAATGCACAGGGTCGGCCCTGCAGCACCGCAGCTCAGTCCCACGTGGCAGGCCGTGGCTTAAATACGGGCCCTGGTGCCCGAAATCCAACGGAGGAGAAATGAGGCAAAGCAGACCGAGTATCCCCATGCCCGTTGTGGTGCTTTCCCTGCTCTTGTTTCTGTCTCTGTCTCTCTAGAGAATGCACACAACCACCCAGCACACACACGTGTGCGCACGCACACGCACATGGTTTAGACGGGAAAGACCCCAAACCCTACCAGTCTGAGCGTGGAAAGATTAAGGAGATATCCTTATTCCTTGACAATTTTGAAGAAACAAATAAGCAGCTTCCTGAATTTTGGCTTGGTATTTTGTTTTAAAAATTTAAAACCAGACCATCAGGTGGCGTGGTGGTTAAGGTACTGGACACGCCCACATGACTGACTATGGTTCAGGTCCTGGACCTGGTGGCTTGCTTTCTCACTTTCTCTCTCTCTCTCTGGTCAAATTAAAATGAATGAATGAAGTTAAATAAATAATTATTTAAAGAAAAAAATTTAAACCACAACTTATTTTTTAAATTATTTATTTAATATTATTTATTATTATCATTATCATTTAAAATTTGCCATAGGGTATGTGCACTCACCAGAGAAAGAGAGAGAGAGAGAAAGTGAGAAAGCAAGTTGCCAGGTGTGGGACTCGAACCATGGTCAGCCATGTGGGAGTCTAGCACCTTAACCAGCATGCCACCTGCTGCCCCCGACAATTACTTATTATATATACAACCCATCTAATTGTGACACATCCTAATTTTTCATGAATGTTACTCCTAAAAAAAATTTTTTTTTCGGGACCACCAGATGGCGTAATGTCACTGGACTTCCATGTAGTCGACTGTGGTTGGAGTCCTGGACCGGGCGCCGTAAAGCTCATACCAGGCGCGTGTGCATACATGCCCAAGATCCAAAGAGGAGAATGAAGAAGGGACTATAGCCGGACCATCCTCCCAGGGGGTGATTTCTCACTTTCTGTCTCTCTGTCTCTCTCTGTCTGTCTGGTGAGCGCACGCGCCTTAAAGCAAAAACCTCTCAAAAAAAAAAAAAAAAAAAGAAAGAAAGAAAATCAAAAGTGGTTAAAGTCTCCAAGGGCTCTGGATGAGCAATTAATAATTAACATAGAACTTTTTAAATAAATTGCTCATGAGAGTGATTCACTGTTAAACGCACAATCCAGCTAACATAAAACCAGACAAATTACAACTGTTTTTAGCCCTGATTGAAAAGAATATTTCAAGAGTTTTTTTATTTTGTTTATTGTTTTGTTTTATATACTCTAGCCCCTGTTTCATAGGGAAAATAACATGTTTATTTAATTTATTCTACTCCTTTTTTTTTAAAGTTTATTATTTATTTCTTCCATGAGAGAAAGACATCTGAGCCTCCAGACCCACCCATGCTGTATCCAGCAAGTTTTGGTCCCCATAGCACCTACAGGGTCATCAGGAAAGGCATGATGCATTTTTGCATAGAAAACACCACGTGGGGGGCAGCAGGTGGCGTGGTGGTTAAGGATGCTGGATTCCCATGTTGTCTACCACGGTTCGAGTCCTGGGCCTGGTGGCTTGCTTTCTCACTTTCCCTCCTTCCCTCTCTCTCATTCTCTCCTTCTTACTCTGTTCCTCTCTGGTCAAGTTAAAAAATATAAATAAAGTTAAAATAACAATAATTCTAAGGAAAAAAAAGAGAGAAACACATCATGACTTCCCCAACAACCTAATAGCCCGGGGCCAGCGATTACCTGGTGGTTCAAGTTATGGCTCCTTTCTCAAAGGTGTGGCCACTCGCGGGCTGTCCTGCAGAGTGGCAGTGCAGGGCCCTGCCCGGGCGCCGACCCCACAGGCCCGCCATGGACTGAATCCCAGCCCCAGGGGCTTGACAAGCATGTGGGAGCGTGGCTGGCTGCCCCAATCCTGACAGGCTGGAGAGGCAGGAAAGAAGATCGCAGCACTGTCACTCCCCATCGGGGAAGTTTCTCTCTCACTCTGGAGAGCCAACTCTGGCAATAAAAAAGAGTAAAAGAAAGAAGACACGTGTTTGGATAGAGGTGACTTGGAAAACACCGAGTTCAAATAGCGAATTCCGGGTCAGTGTTGCCAGGACTCACTGTCCTTTGCCACGTGCTCACCCTGGGTCCCACAGTCTCGGGCTGGGTAAGTGAACACACATCACGTCAGCCCGTCTCCGCTCAGGGTCTTCACTGTGATCCTCGCTGCTCAGTTGACAGAAGAAAGAGGCATGGCGTGATCGAAAACCAGAGCCACAATATTTTGCAGTTTTTCTTATCAAAAAGTGGAGTCTTGGGGCCAGCAGATGGCGTAGTAGTTAGGGCACTGGACTCCCACACGGCCAACCTCAGTTCAAGCCCCGGAAGCGGCAGCTTGCACATCCCTGTGGATGCACGTGCAGATGTGCCCCAAATCCGGATCAGAGGACAGAGGTGGGACTGCAGTGTGCACCCCAGGTGTGACTTGTCACCTCCTCTCTCCGTCTCCACCTTTCTCCAGTAAGCACATTTTCCCTGCGGCAAAAATCCGGGGGGAGTGGAGTCTTTCCACTCCTTGAATCTAGCAGTCTTGTGGTCTCCTTGGACAGACACAAATGTCACAAGAACAGAATTGTGCAGACCTAGACCTCACGACCCCTTGCCGCACCTCCTGCACCTCCAGGAACACTCCTGCCTCGTGATCAGACTGGCTGACGCATGGGGGACCCCGTTACAGATGCCGGCCTCTTTCTCTCAGAAGAAGTAAATGCATAAACCTTGAAAATGCAAGTTCAGGGGCCAGAAGATGGCGTAGTGGTTAAGGACACTGGACTCCCACATGGCCGACCGTGGTTCAAGTCCCAGACCCAGCGGCTTGCTTTCTCACTTTCTCTCTGTTCCTTTCTGGTCAAATTAAAATAAATAAAGTTAAATACAATAATAAAAAAAATGCAACTGCAGCTAATGAAAACAAATATAACAAATTACTTTGATACCAAGAGATAATCGATGGGGCTGGCAAGTGATGTGATTGAGGCGCTGGACTCCCACGTGGCCAGCCACAGTTCAAGTCCTGAACCTGGCAACCTGCTTTCTCACTCTCCCTCTCTCTCTCTGGTCAAAACTGAGAATAATGATAATAAATAAAATTTAAAATAAATAAATTAAAAAATATATAATTGAGAATAATTAAGTGAGAATGATCAAGAGTCAACTGTATGTAATTTATCTGTCAAAATGAACATGTTTCTATATTGTATAGATTGAAATTTCATTCTTTAACTGGCTTTTCTTAGTGTGATTTTTTTTTCAGAGACAGAGATTTTTTTCTATAGGGCATGTGCACTCACTAGAGAGACAGAGAGACAGAGAGCGAGAAATCACCCCCCAGGGGGTGGCCACGCCACAATCCCTTCTCCTCCTTTCTCCTCTCAGGATTTTGGGCACGCACACACACACGCCCGGTGTGAGTTTTAAGCTGTTGGGTCTGGGACTCACACCATGGTCAACTATGTGGGAGTCCAGAGATGTAGCCATTACGGCACCTGCTGGTCCTTTAGTGGGAACTTGGAAGTCTTCACGTCAGATGTGACATTCTGCCTGTGGCACGTTGGACACTGCCTCTCCTTTCTGTGCTCAGTGCAGACAAGGGGAACGGCTCAAGAGCAATGTGACAAGGAACAGATACGGCGGAGGGACAGCCAAGAGCGCGGCGGGCGGGGCGGCCAGATTCCCCGGCAGCTGTGCTGTTTGAGTCTCAGACCCGGCGACTTGAACAACAGGCCTGGCGCATGCGTGTACATGCCCAAAGTCCCAAGAGGAAAATGGAGAAGGGATTGTGGTGTGGTCACTGGGGTGTGTGTTGGGGGATGATTTCTTATTTTCCCTTTCTCTCTCTGTGTCTCCAGTGAGCACATGCACCCTGTAGTCAGCCATTAGAAAACACACATACACACACACACACACACACACACACACACACACGGTGTACTTTTTTAAACTTGTAAGCAAGTGTGGATACGATCACTGGACTCTCGGGCAGCTCTCGACATTAAATACTAGCACGTGAAGTCCACAGACTGGGACCTAACCTAACGCAGTGCATGGCCCCGTGGGTCTGAATTCTTCCCAACCGTGTCTGAAGGGTGCAGGCTGGCCCCTCTCACTGCCTTCTGGCCCCTGTCAGTGTGTCCCCGCTGTCGGTGCTGGTCCCCTGGAACCATCGTTCCCGCTCACTTGCTGGTGGTGTTGGCCACGTCTCGTTAGCCGGCCTCACGTGGGGCCCGTGGGTGCCCAGTGTGGGGAGGTCAGGGGACCCCGGCCTGAGGCCATCGCAGTTGCCTGTGGGGATCTTCTTCCGAACCACCCATAACCCCGGAAAGCGTCTGTCTCTCCCCAGCGCCGTGTACCTGAAGCGAGTCACCGTCACTGTTTGTGTGGGATGCTGAAGCCAGTCCAGCTGCCGTGGCAGTGACACGACTGGGCGTGATTCCAGGCACTTTTCATGGACTAAAATGCTACTTGGCTGAGATGCGGGCCCAGAGTCCTCGCAGGCCGGAGGTGCCGCTGTCCGTGTTCACCGCAGAGAACCTGCCACTCGGCGTCGCGACCACAGACGTCCGGGCAGGTCTGCGCCGCGTCCTGTCCCCGCTCTCGTGAGACTCCTGCCGATTCACTGCCAGCGCAGATGACAGGCCGTCAGCGAGTGACTGCTTAGATCACTGAAACTGATTTGGTTGGTCATGGTTTCCAGTTGATCCACTGAAGTTTCCTATCTATAAGAAAAATATTTTTGCTTCTACTTGAAGCAGCTCTGACCTGGCACTGTGCATATTTACCCCGTCCTCCTTTTATGGATGCCTATCCCCCGGTTCTAGATAAATCTTTACACACAAGAGATTACCGTGTCAGATTCTTCTCTCAGAAGTTAGTGGTTTTGATTTACTCGATTTACAATTGCGAGCATTTTGACAGAAGTTTGCCCTTGAATTATAGCCCAGAGGGTCTGTAAAATATCATTTGAGTTTTACCCTCCGATACAGCGAGGAGATGGAGACCCAGAAACCCAGATCATAGTCCCAGGTCACGAGCTACCTGGGGCCGCCGGGACTGGAGCGGGCCTCTCACGACTCCTGACGTCGCTGTGGTTTATTCGTCCACACCACCATGTTCCTCGGCCCTTAGCAAAGCCTTAAAATGTGGGTCTCTGAGGAGATTCATTTTGCTTATTAGAAATTTCTTGCCTTTTGGCTGGAACCGCCATCTTCCAGAAATTCACCAAAATGACAAACACACAGGGAGAGGAGAGGCACCAGATGTATGTTCTCCAGGCCTTTTAGAAAACATGGAGGGACCAGCAGTTAGCGTAATGGCTATGTCGCTGGACTCCCATGTAGTCGACCGCGGTTCGTGTCCCGGACCTGGTGGCTTAAATCTCACGCCGGGCGCGTGTGTGTGCATACCCAAGATCCCGAGAGGAGAATGGAGGAGAAGGGATTGCGGCGCGGCCATCCCTCCTGGGGGGTGATTTCTCACTTTCTGTCTCTCTGTCTCTCTCTGTCTGGCGAGCGCACGCGCCCTATAGCAAAAAACTCTCAAAAAAAAAAAAAAAAAAAAAGAAAACATGGAGTGGTTCCTTTGGCAACATATATGTGAATCTACAAGAAAGGTGATATCGTAGACATCAAGGGAATGGGTACTGCTAAAAAAGGAATGCCCCACTAATGTTACCATGGCAAAACTGGAAGAGTCTACAATGTCACTCAGCATGCTGTTGGCATTGTTGTGAACAAACAAGTTAAGGGCACGATTCCTGCCAAGAGAATCGATGTGCGTATTGAGCATATTAAACATTCTAAGAGCAGAGACAGCTTCCTAAAACTGTGAAGGAAAATGGCCAGAAACAGGAGGAAGCCAAGGAGAAAGGGACCTGGGTTCCACTGAAGGGCCAGCCTGCTCCACCCAGAGAAGCCACTGTGTGAGAACCAACGGAAAGGAGCCTGAGCTGCTGGAATCTATTCCCTATGAATTCATGGCAGGATGAGTGTTAAAAATAAACTAATCTGGGACCAGCAGGTGGTGTGGTGGTTAAAGCGCTGGACACTCCCACATGGCCGACCATGGTTCAAGTCCTGGACCTGGTGGCTTACTAACTCACTTTCTCTCTCTCTCTCTCTCTCTCTCTCTCTCTCTCTCTCTCTCGTCAAATGAAAATAAATGAATAAATAAATAAAATTTAAAAATAAAATAATTATTTCAAAAAATAAAAAATAAAAAATAAACTAATCTGTGGTCTATAAAAAAAAAAGAAAGAAAGAAGTGTCTCTGAGTTGAGGTGTGAGAAGCCAGCCTGGACCCCTAGAGAGTAACCAGCCACTGGTCTCACGCGCTCGGCTGTTCCGGCCCACACCCCAGGAGCGCGACAGTTTGCCCTTGGCCGCGTCCCTTCACTGTTGGCACTACCGTCCGTCCGGTCAGGGCAGGCTGTCAGGACGAGGCACCACACTGGCAGCCTAGGAGCAGCAGGCGCGTTCCCCAGCGTGGGCCTGCGGAGTGCGGGATCCCGGCACTGGCAGACTCCGTGGCGGGCGGCATTTCCTGGCAGTGGATGGTGCCTTCCATCCCGTCTTCACGGGGCACTGCAAGAAGGGACTAGCTCTCCAGCTCTCTGCGGTGGTTTTTATTTAGTTTTTTGTTTGTTTGTTTTTGGAGAGTTTTTTTGCTACAGGGCACATGCCCTCACCAGAAAGACAGAGAAAGACAGAGAGACAGAAAGCGAGAAATCACCCCCCAGGGGGGCCGCAATCCCTTCTCCTCCATTCTCCTCTCAGGATCCTGGGCATGCACGCACATGTGCCCCGCGTGAGTTTAAGCCACCGGGTCCAGGACTCGAACAGCGGTGGACGACATGGGAGTCCAGCGACATAGCCATTATGCTAACTGCTGGTCCAGTTTTTGTTTAGTATTGTGTTTTTGTTTTCACTTTTGTTTTTGCTAGAGGGCACGTGTGCTTACCAGGGAGAGACAGAAAGACAGAGGGAAAGGAGAACACATCCCATGGGGCATGGCCATGCCGCAATCCTTTTTTCTCCATCTCTCTCTCTTTTGGGATTTCGAGCACACATGCATGTGCGCCTGGATGTTTCTCGAACCACCAGGTTCCAGTTTCTAACCACACGTCAGCTCACTGCCATAACCACCAGGCCATAGAGCCAGCCTGTGGTCTCTTTTATAAGCATACTAACCACCTCCCAAAGGCCCTATCTACTTTTTTTTTTTTTTTTAATTTTAGAGAGATTTTTGCTATAGGGCACATACACTTACCGAAGAGACAGTGAGAGAAAGAGAGAAATCACCCCCCAGGAGGGATGACCACGCCACAATCCCTTCTTCTCCACTCTCCTCCTGGGATTTTGGGCATGCACACACATGTGCCCAGTGTAAGTTTCAAGTCGCCAGGTCTGGGACTCGAACCGTGGCTAGCCGTGTGGGAGTCCAGTGCCTTAACCACTACACCACCTGCTGGCCCCAGCCCTGTCTTCTATTGCCTTTACCTTGGCAGGTAGGATTTCAACATATGAATCTTAGTGGTACACAAGATTCAGACCACAGCATACTTCAAAGAATTCTTCACGTGATGTGTCAGTAACTAGACCCAGAATCTCAGGGTATAAACACAGACATTTTCACCTTGCAGCCTATGTCAGAGCATTTAGTTACGCCACGCGTCTTCAAACAGGCTGGTAGATGGTCCTGGCTCTTGGCAAAAAGCCCTTCTCGCTACAAAACCATGCCTTCGCAAGCGTACACCTCTCAGACACAGCTGCAGCTCAGAAGCAGGGCTGCAGGAGCTCGCTGCAAAGGATCTGCAGCTAATGTTCACACCCAGCCAAGAATGTCACGCGAGAATGGGACCCACGTGTTTCTAGGTGATGTGTGTGTGTGTTCAATGCTGGAAAACGGATTTGCTTTTTAAAAATATGACCTCGCCAGCACTTCAGCGCTGATTTCTGAATGTTTCAGCAGTTATTTTTACATAGAGCAGAACTAACTAAATGTACCTGTGGGTCGGAGAGAGTCCTGGCCTACCGGTCTGCTGTTGCTGCCGGAGAAAGGCCTCAGTCAGCAGAGAGGACGTGGCGTCCTTCTGACCCTCATCTCTTGCTCCTAGAGTAAATCAGCTGGCCGTGTGTTCTGGGTTCACGTCTGGGGTCTCTGTTCTGTCCTGTTGGTCTACCAGTCCATTTTCCACCAGTGCCACGCTGTTCCGTGCGCTGCATTCATGCTGGACAACACCATGCTGTTCACTGTAAAGGCGTACAGGATAAGTACACCTAACAGGTGTTAGAGCGAGCGAGCAGACAGGGTGCTGACGACCGGGGCCATGGGTGGGACAGGGCTAGGGCCCCTGACGGCGCATCACGCCCACACGCCCAGTTGTCTGCTTTCGTGACATTTCTGTTCTGTAGACACTAATGCCATTTTTATGGATGCTGCTACCTTGTTGCCCGTGTGTTAAGGAAGAACAGGCATGTATTCTCCGACCACAATGTCAAAGGGACGCGCGTTCTGCCTCTTCAAGGCCTGAGATGGCTGCAGAGTGATTAGAAGAAAGTCTTAGAGGGGCCGGCAGGTGGCGTGGTGGTTAAGACGCTGGACTCCCACATGACCAACCGTGGTTTGAGTCCCAGACCTGGCAGCTTGCTTTCTGGCTTTCCCTCTCTCTCACTCTGTCTCAGTCTGGTCAAATTAAAATAAACAAGTAAGTAAGTAAATAAAGTTAAATAAAATAATTCTTTTAAAAAGAAGGAGAAAGTCTTGGAGGGAGGGATTAGAGAAGGTGGCAGTTGGGACCAATGAGATTTTCCCTCCGTGGCCAGTCTTGTAGGACCACGGGCTCGTTTTTATTAAGGAAGTTATCTTTTTTTACACTTTTTCCACTGATTTGCTTTGATGTAACTAAGTCATACCCTGAAAGTTTATTCTGTTGGCGTAGCCCCCACGGAATACTTTTTCCTCATTTTAGAAGCTAAATACCTGAGGACGTATTTGGCATGTAAATGACTCATTCTGTGTGTTAATATAATGATCTGAGTTTTTACTCGGGCTGTCTCTCAGGGGAAAGGGGCCGGGGAGTGCTAAGTGACAGAGAACTGGAGTTCTGGAAGGAGGGGAGGCAGGCACGCCCAATCCCTCACTTCTGCCTAAATCCAGGATGAAGCTCCCCCTCCCCCAGCAGGGGCTCAGGCCTTCCTAACTCAGGTCCCAGGTAGCATTTCCTAGACCGGGTCCTACAGCCACTGTAGTGTAAAGAGTGGCAAACCAGGTTCTCAGTCAGAGAAGGTTATGTGCCCCGAGGGGGGCCGTGGACAGAGAGCACCAGGTGTCTGGAGAATTCCTCTACCGCGAAACAGAGACCAAGACAAATAGAAAAGGGTAACTTACATGGAACAGAGACTCCTCACAGAGAACACTCCAAAATCTCTCCTCAGGCCCAGCCACAGTGGCACAGGCCTTAGGGTACCTGTGCACGGTATGGAAAGGCCCCGAGTTCAGACCCCAGGTGGCCTGCACGTGCTGAGCGTGCCTCAGGCTCCTGCGACCCCAGCTGGCCTGAAGGCTAGGGGGATTGCAGTGGCAAAACCCTGTGAGGATCCAGCCCAGGGACGGAGGAGGAGGAAGGGGGCCAGCAGTTGGTGCAGGGGTGAAAGCGCTGGACTCCTGCATGGCCAGACCCTGCGGCTTGCAATTCACACCACAGGCATGTGCATCATGCCCAAGATCCCAAGAGGAGAATGGAAGAGAAGGGATTATGGCATTGGCCATCCCCCCGGGGGTCATTTCTCACTTTCTCTTTCTCTCTGTCTCTCTGGTGAGTGCACATGCCTTATGGCAAAATTCTCTCTTAAAAAAAAGAAGAAGAAAGTCAAAAGGAGATAATTTGTTTTTACAAGTCTCACTAATATACTCTAAAAAAAAAGAAAAACAGGAGAAAATATATCCATGAAAAAGAAAAGAACATGATGAAAGATACATATTTTTAAACTCTGGCAAAAATATACAATAAATGATACACTCAGTTGAAAGAATAAGAAATAAAGATTAGAATATCCTCCAGAAAGAGAAGCAAAAAGACAAGGAAATAAAACATAGGAAAGAAAAGATGAGAAAATTAGCACTTTAATGAGGAGGTCCGCCATTCAATACTAGGCATTCTAGATAAAAGCGAAGAAAAAGAAGGAATGAAATTGTCATCAAAATGATCTGTGAATCCTTCCTCAACACTGAAGATCATCTTTCTGGATATAAAGTGCCTACCAAATATTAGTAAAGTACCCTAGCATAAAAGATGAATGTTAACAAACATGGAGACACGCACCAGTCTTTTGGCCAGAACCGCCATCTTCCAGTAAGTCACCAAAATGACGAACACAAAGGGAAAGAGGAGAGGCATGCTCTCTAGGCCTTTAGAAAGTGTGGAGTGGTTCCTTGGGCACCATACATGCGAATCTACAAGAAAGGCAGTAGTGTGGTGTAGACATCAGGGGAATGGGTACTGCTCAGAAAGGAATGCCCCACTAATGTGACCATGGCACAACTGGAAGAGTCTACACTGCTACCCAGCATGCTGTTGGCATTGTTGTGAACAAACAAGTTAAGGGCACAATTCCTGCCAAGAGAATCGATGTGCGTATTGAGCATATTATGCATTCTAAGAGCAGAGACAGCTTCCTAAAACTGTGAAGGAAAATGGCCAGAAACAGGAGGAAGCCAAGGAGAAAGGGACCTGGGTTCCACTGAAGCACCAGTTGCTCCACCCAGAGCAGCCACTGTGTGAGAACCAATGGAAAGGAGCCTGAGCTGCTGGAATCTATTCCCTATGAATTCATGGCAGGATGAGTATTAAAAATAAGCGAAACTATGGTCTACTAAAATGTTTTTCTTGGGACCAGCAGTTGGCATGTTGGCTATGTCACTGGACTCCCATATAGTTGACCACGGTTCAAATCCCGGACCCGGTGACTTAAACTCACACCAGGTGCGTGTGTGTGCGTGCCCAAGATCCCGAGAGGATAATGGAGGAGAAGGGATTGTGGTGTGGCCATGCCTCCTGGGGGGTGATTTCTCGCTTTCTGTCTCTCTGTCTCTTGTCTTTCTGGCGAGTGCATGCACTCTACAGCAAAAACCTCTCAAATAAAAATGTTTTTCTTAATTAAGTAGAATTGCAATGCCCTCTCTCCCAGTGGGTTCTAATCTATTTTGTAATATCTTTATTCAAATTTAGTGTTTTTCTAGCTGAAAGATGTAAGGCAGCTTATTGCACAACAAATAAAACTCAGTTGGCTAGAAAGAACCAAATATTGTTTATAATTCTTTGAAGTTCTAAACCACCCTGGGAAAGAAAAATTTACAAAAATAAGCCCTTCTGACAATTGTAGACACCGGAGGTGGTGTGAGAGGAGGGTGGGAAGGGACAGAGGGTCAGAAAGAGGGGTGGAAGTAATTCTAGGAACTAGTAATGGAAAATTTTTTGTAATGTGCATGAATGTATCACTATGCAGTGTGTACTGGATGGGAGATTGCATTTTGTATGCTGTGATGAAGCTTAGGGAAGGAATGTAAATTGAGTTACAAAAAAAAAAGTTTCAGAAAAAAAAATATATATATATTCAATGACTGCAGTAGGATATGTAGCCACAGCTAGGTGCTACTTTATAGGATGCGTAAAGTAAGACTTGTGTTCATGGAAATGTGGGTATCACCTGTGTTTGCTATGAGGGTATTTGGATTGATTAGGGTCTTTGGCGTTACAATAAAATGTGAGGAGAAAACAGTATAGAAAGCAAACATAGATACCAGAGACTGTGGGAGGAGAGTGGGAGATGGCAGAGGGTAAGAGAGAATCTAGGAGGGGGGGAAAAAAGCAAAACATACAGAAGACAAGAAATGGAAGATCATTTGCTGACAGTAACATGCTTGTTGATGTGCTTGATTGAGACAATATATAGTGTAATTTGGAGGGAAAACCTCATTTTGTATGCTGTAATGATGTTCAGAGAATGAATGCAAATAAATAAATTAAAAAAAAAAATTATCCCATACTGGGATAGCCTTCTGTATCTTTAACAATGATTTGTTTTTGTATTAAGCCTACTTTTTAATAAACTTCATATAAATATAAAAAAATAATAAAAAAAAAAAAAATAAGCCCTTCTAAGCCACCCTGGGAAAGAAAAATTTACATTACGGTTAGGTCCAGGGAAAGTTGATCACTCCTGATTGTATCATAAATAGCTGGATTTTAAGGATCAAGAATTTTCTTTTGATGCTTACTACTAAAATATAGATTGTTGGGGCTAGCAGGTAGTATCGTGGTTAAGGCACTGGACTCTCATGTGGTCAACCATGGTTTGAGGCTCAGACCTGTCAGCATGAAACTACACTGGAAGAGTGTGCATGCATGCCCAAAATCCCAAGAGGAGAATAGAGGAAAAGGGACTGTGGTGTGGTCATTCTCCCTAGGGGGTGATTTCTCACTTTTTGTCTCTCTGTCTCTCTGATGAGCATATGCACCCTATAGCAAAAATCCCCCCCCCCCCAAAAAAAAGACAAACATAACTAAAATTTAGTAACACTGAGGACAAAGAAAAGAATCTTCAAAATTTCAGAGAGGGGGCCAGTTGCTGGGATGGTGGTTAAGGATATTGGATCCCACATGGCTGACAGTACAGTTCAAGCCCTGGACCTGGTGACTTGAAAAATACTCTGGGCACATGTGCATTCATGCCCAGAATCTTTCTCTTTTTCTTATTTTTTTTTTTTTTTGGAGAGGTTTTTGCTATAGGGCGCGTGCGCTTGCCAGACAGACAGAGAGAGACAGAGAGATAGAAAGTGAGAAATCACCCCCCAGAGGGGATGGCCATGCCGCAATCCCTTCTCCTCCATTCTCCTCTTGGGATCTTGGGCACGCACGCACACGCGCCCGGTGTGAGTTTAAGCCACCAGGTCCGGGACTCGAACCGCGGTCGACTACGTGGGAGTCTAGCGACATAGCCATTACACTAACTGCTGGACCCATGCATGCCCAGAATCTTAAGAGGAGATTGGAGAAAGGATTGCAGTATGGTCTTCCCCCCTGAGGGTTGCTTTCTCATTTTCCCTGTTTCTCTCCGGTGAGCACACAAGTCCTCTAAAAAAAAAGTCATCCTCACAGGTAATGACAGATATTAAGTGAGCAATGTTTTTAAATTCTGAAGAAAATTATTTTAACTTATAATTCCTTACCAATAAAATTACTAATTAAGTGTAAAGATAAGATATAAATGTTTTAGGGGGCCAACAGGTGGTGTGGTGGTTAAGGGTGCTGAACTCCCACATGGCCAACTGCAGTTTGAGTCTGGACCTGACAGCTTTCTCTCTCTCTCTCTCTCTCTCTCTCTCTCTCTCTCTCTCTCTCTCTCTCTCTTTCATTTTGTCCCTTTCTGGTTAAATTAAAATATATAAATAATAAAGTTAAATAAAATAATTTTTTTAAAAAATATATAAATATTTTAGTGTATGTGGAGTCTCAGAATATTTACTTCCCATGCCTCATTTCTTAAAAAGCTAGTTGAGGAGCCAGCAGGTGGCATGGTGGTTGAGGTGCTGGACACTCCCACATCGCCAAACACAGTTCGAGTCCCAGACTTGGTGGTTTGTTTTCTTGCTTTCCCTCTCTATCTCTTTGTGTCTCTCTTTCTAGTCAAGATAAAATAAATGAGTAAATAAAATTAAATAATTCTTTTAAAAAAAAAAAAAAAAAAAAGCTAGTTGACCTCCAAAAATGGTAACCTAGAAAGAGAAATACTTGGAAACATCAAAGAGACTAAAAATGAAGAGAGGTCCTCACCTCTCATAATGGTTGCTGAAGCCAGGCCATAATGGAGCAGGCCAGAAAGCTTGGGACCAGCAGTTAACATAATGGCTATGTCGCTGGACTCCCATGTAGTCGTCACGGTTCGAGTCCCGGACCCGGTGGCTTAAACTCACACTGGGCGCGTGTGTGTGCGTGCCCAGAATCCCGAGAGGAGAATGGAGGAGAAGGGATTGTGCCGTGGCTATACCCCCGGGGGTCTTTCTGGAGAGTGCACATGCACTATAGCAAAAACCTCTCCAAAATAAAAAAAAAAAAAAGAAAGGTCCCGGAGAAATTCCTCAGAATGAATTCAATGATAAGACTATATCTTAAAAGAGGAGGTTTAGACCCAGGCTCCTCACCGGGTCCCTGCCCTGTCCGCTGCGCTGCCCGCCTGCCTGCCCGTGCCCACCATGGCCGTCTCAGCAGCCACAAGGAAGCCGGGGCCTGGGGCAGCAAAGGCTTTGATGGATACATGGAGGAGGCAGCTGTGGGAGAGCTCTGCGGGAAATGGGTGCAGTGGCCACACCGGACTGTACCCTCACCTGTGATGGGACTAACCTCGCCGTAAAAACGAGAGCACTTTAACAGCGGTTCTCTTGTACCCGGGAGAAAAGAAACCACAGCTGACAGCAGAAAAACGCAGACCGTCTGCGACTTTAAGGACGGTGCGCTGGTTCAACTTCAAGAATGGGATGGGAAAGAAAGCACAGTACGCAGAAAATGGCCAGGTGGGAAACCCGCGGTGGGCTGCATGCTGAGTGACTCACCTGCACTGGAGTCCGCTCCGTCACCCTTCAGACAGGAGTCCGCCGCGAGGACGAGCACGCGCAGTGCAATGAGCAGGTCTCCACACGACTTCTTTCCATTATCGTGTTTAGTTACTTTTATCGCAAACGTTTTATATGCGACTGTTTCCAAGTGGTGATTTAATTAGGATCATCGCTTTGGTTAGTAAATTAATGTGTCTGTGCTAAAAACGTTTTAGAAAAGGGGAGGTTGAGATAATTGGCTAGGAATTGAGAACTCATCATGTGTGGGAACCAAAGAAGTGAAAATACTTATATATATATATGAAAAAGGCACCTTGGCCCACCTGTGAATGTAGTCTTATTCTCATAACGTACAGTGATCACAACTGTAATTTTATAGAGTAGAGAGCACATGCAAACACAAAAGAGACAGAGGGACACCCTCAGCCAGGCCTTGCGACGCCGCTGTCCCCCTTCCCAGCTCCGCGGCTCCTCCGTGTGGACACCCCACACAGGCACCCGGCGTTTTCAGGCCGAAGCAGGGATCCAAACACACAGCTGCCGCATGGCTTCGTTACGGGCACTCCGTCACCACCGGACCACCGCAGCAGGGCGATCCAGTCCTACTTTAAATAATAAACATTGGTTTCCATGTCAGGTAATGTGATGAGACATCAGGGCATATCCTCTAGCTGAAATAACTTAGAAAGCTGAAATATTGGGGCCAGCAGGTGGCATGGTGATTAAAGTGCTGGACACCCACATGGCTAACCATGGTTCAAGTCCTGAACCTGGCGGCTTGAAAAATCACTCCAGGTGCATGCGAATTTATGTCCAAAATCCCAGGAGGAAAATGAAGGAGAAGGGATTGTGGCAACCTACAAAAAAAAAAGTATGACAGGTGCTGTGGACATGCCAGTCAGAGGGTGCGTGTGCTGCTTCCCGTCACAGAGGGCAGGCCAGACTGGCATTTCCACATTCATAGTACTTAAGTGCCATTCTCGGGACTTAAACGTGGTGGTTACTGAGAGCTCACTGAATACACAGCACATCGGTATGCCTTTATAAGAGAAAGAGAAGTTGATCCCAAATGCAGCCTCTATCTTCTAGCCAAGAGAGACAAATCTCTGTTGAGAAAAAGACTTTTTTGAATTTGTGCACCAGAGAGACAGAGAGGGAAGTGAGAAATCACTCTCCCAGTGGGGATGGACACACCATAACCCTTTCTTCTCTATTCTCCAACTAGGATTCTGGGCATGCATGCACACACACCCAGTGTGATTTTTCCTTTTCTCTCTCTTTTTCTTGAGGTAAAGAATTATTTCATTCACTTTTATTCAGCATTGTTATTTTTTCCAATTTGACCAGAGAGAGGGAAAGTAAGAAAGCAAGCCACCAGGTCTAGGACTTGAACTGCGGTTGTCCATGTGGAAGTCCAGTGCCTTAGGCACCACACCACCTGCTGGCCCTAGAAAAGAAGCTTAAATTCCTGTGGACTATGGATATTATCTCCATTCTCACCAGCCTCAGCAGCCTACATGGCCAGGCCATCTGTCCAGCTCCAATGCAGCACGTGACCTCTCCTCGGCTCTAAGGCGCCCACTGTGACACACTTTCCCGAGCTCTTCTTTGTGCTGTTCAGCGGAGAATCAATCCTTTCCTTACCTCCTTCATGTATCTAGTTTACATAGGCCAAGAAAATAAGCTGCCAAATATTATTTTAATTGTTTTTTAAAAAGGTTAAAGATGCTTGCCTCAGCTGTGCCTTCATAACTAAATCATTAACTGTCAAAGGGCAGATACTCTGCCTTTATGTTAAATTTGGTGAAGAACAAAACAATAGGGGCTCAAGCTGGAGAAGAATTTGACAGCGTGTTTATTCCAGCTGCTCCTTCAGCTGTCTCTGAAATATCTCCCATTAGCTGTCCTCAAGCCTGTGCTTAAACACGCCAAGGCCTGTGGAGCCTGCTTCGTGCAGAGGGACCCTGAAACACTAAGGGTGAGGGACCGTGAGCACGCATCGGAGGGAGAGGCGGGTCCTCGTTTCTGCTTTCTCACCTGTCTGGACAGTGGGAGGAGAGGGAAGGGGGGGAGATCGCAGCTCCAGTACATCTTCTGTTCTGTTTCCAGTGGTGCACTGAAATGCAGCAGTGTCCGCAGTGGGGCATATGTGACCAGTGTATCCGAAACAGGGCATTAATACGCTTACTTCCTAAAGATAGCCGAGAGGCAGAGAACGGACTTCGATCACCTGCAAGGCAGGATGGTTTACCTTCCCTTTGCAGGGTATATGCTTTGAACTGCTTTTTTGTTTCTCAGTTTTTTCCCAGGAGGCGGACAGAGTCTGTTTATCTGTGCTCTCCCCCTCACTCTCCTTGTGGCCACAGGCACAGGCTTTAAGACAGTGGGCCTGGGTCTGCAACGTAACGTGTGCCGAAAAGCTAGCGGCCCTCCTGGGAGCCAGGCTTCTGAGTTCCGTACCGAGCACTGTCTTTAATAATGTCTACAGACTCCTCTGGAGACGCCACTGTGGGCCGAACGACTCGCTCTGCTCCTGTCGATGTCAGGGTTCTCAGAAACAGTGACGTGCTGTGACGGGAGCAGACGCCTGGAAGCCAGTGTGTCCAGTCTCCCACGCCACTTTCTCTTGCACTTGTTGCAAACTCGGAAAGGTAGCAGCTTCTGGTGTTCTCAGAGGAGTGTTTTTCTCTCTTGCCACTGAAGGTAATAAATTAGGCAGTGTTCTCCAAGCAATGCACATAATGGAAGGCTAAATGTCTGCTCGCGTGGACGGTATCATAACCTGAGACAGGTCTTGGGACCCCAAACACTCAGTGTCACCTACTGTGCTGTGCCAAAGGCCCCAACACACAAATAAAGATGGAACAGGAGGAACGAGAGGTAGAAAACAGGTGTGGCTGTGGTGGCCAGAGCAGATCGGATGGCTGCCTCACACTACTGCAGCTGCTGCTGGCCCTACAGACCTCACAGTGTGGCCACAAGTGTGGGCCATGCCAGCTTCCCTCTCAAGATAAGAGTTGACCTAGTAGATAGGGAAGCAGAAGCTATCAAAGCCGATAGTGGGGCTGGCAGGTGGCATGGTGGTTAAAGGTGCTGGATTCCCATGTGGCTGACCATGGTTCGAGTCCAGGACCTGGTGGCTTGGTTTTTCACTTTCCCTTTCTCTCTCTCTGTCTCTGTGTGGTCAAATTTAATAGTAATAGTAATAATAATAATAATAACAACAACAAATGGAAATAAATAAATAATTCCTTTTAAAAAAAAAAACCATAGGCAAAGACTGACTTATTCATGGAATATCCCATACTCAGAGAATCTAACTTCACCCCTAACATAACTGGTTATTTTCTTCACAATATGCTAACATTAAGTACATAACGACTATATGATATTTTAGGCACTGGCTAGGTACCAAATGCTTTGTTTCTCAGAATTAGTAATCAGGAAGTTCTGTCTGGGAAGGAGGGGCAAGATCTACCTACGAACATCCTTGGTGGCATCTCTCTGATAAGAAAGTCAGAAAGAGTTGGATGGTTGGCTGCCCCTGGAGCAGAGTAGCAAGATGGCACCAAGAGCTCACAGGAGCAGGGGGGAGTGTCAGGGCTGTTGAGTCTGAGGTGGAAGACAGAAAAAAGAGACCAGTTGTCTGAAGTCAGAAAGGAAGCAGGGATGGCTTTGGCCTCCCACAGCAGCGGGAAGGTGAGCAGGACCCTCTTCTTAAGCTTCCAGCTCCCACCCCCCCCCACTTCCACCTCAAACCCAGCACTTCCCAACTACATGAGAGAACAGAGAGTGACCCAGACCATCTGCACATCTTGGGAAGTTGCAAAGACCTGCAACCCCAGAGAAAATGCTGAACCACACCCCCAACAAGCCCCAGGGGCACAGAGTCACCTAAAGAGCCAGCAGGACGCTCCCCCTGACTGGCAGGACTCCATGCCCACTCCTCTCCCCACGTCCAACAGTCACTAGGAGCAGCTCCCTGCCTCCTCGGTTGCTTCTGCAGAGTAACTTATCTGGATTTCCTAGAATAGTAAGTGTGAGGGAAGGAGTGGTGAGGGAAGCCGACAGACAGGAGAGTGCAAGAGATACCCCCTCTGTGGGGCAGCAGCAACAGCCAAGGCTTCACCCCCACCTGATTTCCAGCCCCAGGGGCCCAGTCTTGCATGTCAGCCCAAGCAGCTCCCACTGGACACAGCGCCAGCCCCTCCCTCCAACCACATGAATGTGCACAGGCCATCAGAACCACCCACCTCATATCATCAGCCAGCATGCAGACTCATGTGCTTTAGCACCCACCCCTTGGCCCTGCACACGTGCAGCAACTCCAGCACTGCCCTCCAGCTGCAGAGACATGCACAGGCCAGTAGACCCACTCGACTTGTGCCATTGGACCTTCAGTGCTTGCACTGTTAGTCCTGCACACCTAGTAACACTACACCCGTGCAGCTTGCACTGCCACTTACACACCCTTACATCATGGTCCCACAGCACAGCCCTAGGGCCTAGTGGACAGACGTACACAGCCCCAGCCTTACATCTAGCCATTCAGACTTACAACTGCTCCAACCTTTCCCCAGCCGTGCAGCAGTGTGTATTATTCCCACTCAGCATTGTAGCCTTGGCATGCCCCTTCCTATACAAACAACAAACTCCCGCCATGCCCATCTGCATCAAACCACCTACAGAGAAATGTCTCGGCTATGGAGAGACTCATACACTTGAGTGAACAGTTTTATCTATGTCCAGGAATTGCACACAAATTTCTAAAAATCTACACTCTGACTCTCAGCTTCTCAACCAACACCTACATCTTTCCTGTATGCAAGTCATACAAAGCAGAGGTCATTACTTATTTTCAGCTATTTTCACTTGGCTACCACCCCCCCCCCCAAAGGAGGATCCTGCTCCCTACAGTCTGATAACTCAAAAATCCACCCTGCAGGGCAACAGTCAACATCTGTTTGTGGGAAACAACCCCCTGTACAGGTGAAACACCAGTGCACAACTGTAACTTCACCTAAACTCAAAAACATTGGCTCAGGAACTGGCAGGTAGTATGGTGGTTAAGGACACTGAACTCCCATATGGCCAACCATGTTTCGAGTCTCTAACCTGGCGGCTTGCTTTCTCACTTTCCTTCTCTCTCTCTCTCTCACTCTGTCTCTCTCTGGTCAAAATAAAATAAATAAATAAAGTTAAATAAAATCATTTGTTTTTAAAAAAAAGGCCCAGAGACCCCAGCATCCTCACTGATGTTTCCAAAAATACATAAAATCTTCAATAAATAAAACTGAAAAAAATAAATAAAAAGATATAACCACTAGAAAACCTAATTCTGAAATAAAGAAAAGGTAAGCATTTCATCATATGCCAAAATATCAACACAGGGATACAAGAAAAATGGAAACAAACAAATAAGTAAAAAAATTCTCTCAAGGGAACATATTACCTCCACTAACAAGACAAAATGCAGAAATCACAGCAATATCAGAAACAGATTTTATAACATTGATGATAACAAGACTAAATGAGATGGAGAACACAGACAAACAATTTCAAGAGATGAGAAAAACAATGCATACATGGAAGAGAGAGAGAGAGAGACATCTTTAAAAAGAATCAAACGGACTAGCAGATGGCATAGCAGCTACATCACTGGACTCCCACATGGTTGGTTGACCACAGTTTAAGTATTGGTGGCTTGAAAATCATGCCAGGTGCATATGTGTGAGTGCCCAAGATCCTGGGAGGAGCATGGTGGAGAAGAGATTGTGGCATGGCCATCCTCCCCAGAGCATGTTTTCTCACTTTCCCTCTCACCATCTCTGTCTCTCTTTCTTCCCCCAGCAAGTGCATGGCACCATAAGGCAAAACCTCTTAAAAAAAAAAAAAAAAGAATCAAACAGAAATCCCAGAGTTAAAGAATACAATACAGGAAATAACTGTTCTGTAGAGAGTATCAATAACAGATTAGGCCATGAAGAGGACAGAATTCTAAATTTGAGGATATAACACTTGAAATAGTCTAAACTCTCAAAAAGAGTTAACAATAACAATCACGAGAACAGGGCTAGCAAGTGGCAATGTGGTTTAGGCGCTGGACTCTCACAAGACCAACTACAGTTTGAGTCCTGGATCCGGCAGCTTACTTTCTCACTTTCCCTCTCACTGTCTCTCTCATGTGAGTGCACATGCCCTGTAGCAAATTAAAATAATAATGACAAATAAATTAAATTAAATTAATAATTCTTTTTTTAAACTCTTTTTAAAATGAATTTATTCATTCATTTATTTATTATTCTTCAATTTGATAAGAGAGAAAGATGCCTAGGCCTGGACTCAAATTGTGGTCAGCCATGTGGGAGTCCCACATCTTTTTTTTTTTTTTTTTTGAGAGGTTTTTGCTATAGGGCAAATGTGCTCGCCAGAAAGACAGAGACAGAAAGCAAGAAATCACTCCCAGAGGGGATGGCCACACTGCAATTCCTTCTCCTCCATTCTCCTCTTGGGATGCTGGGCACAAACACACACGCATCCGGCATGAGTTTAAGCCACCTAGTCTGGGATTCGAACTATGGTCAGCTACATGGGAGTTCAGCAACATAGCCATTACGCTAACTTCTGGTCCCAAGGGAGTCCCACATCTTAACCACCATGCCACCTGCTGGCCGGATAAATTAAATTAATAATTCTTTAAATCAAAAAACAAGAGAAAAAGCAGACATGTTTATAAAAAATTTAAAAAAGAAAGAGTACATATGTGAATTATAGGATATCATTCAATGACTAAATAACTGCATAATGGATATCCCTGAAGGCAAAGAGATAGGAAAAGGCATAGAATATATAGTTTATGAATTAACAGAAAGTCTCTTAATTCTATAGAGAATAGAATTATTTTCCAGATCTTCCAGATCCAGGAAATTCAAAGGGTGCCAAATAGATTCAACTTAAGATTGTCTCCAAGGCACACATAGTCAAAATGTAAAAGATCAAAGATAAAGTCCTAAAAATGGCTATAGATAAGTACCCAGTTACCTATACAGGATGTCCTATTAGACTAACCTCAGACTTCTCAGGACCAACCTTACAGGCCAGGAGGGAATGAGATGACATATTCAAAATGTTGAAAGTAAACAGTTTCAGCCAAGAACACTATAGCCAGCAAAATTTCCCTTCAAATTTGAAGGAGAAATAAAATCATTTCAGACAAACAAAAACTGGAAGAATTCACTGATACTAGATCAGCTCTTCAAGAAATACTTAAAGGAATATTTCTTAATCCTTAGTACTTCTTAAATAATTAAGACTACTTCTGGAAACAAAAGGAAGAGAAATAACACCACGGAGACATATGAAACTATCAAACTCACCAGTAGAATGACCATGCTAAAAAGAAGGAAATGATTCAATCCATTTCACTATGTAAATCTAACAAATAGTAAAGTTAAATAATAGCAGAAGAAAAGAACATATAAGAAAACACAACAATCAGAAACCAACAAACAAAATGGCAGCTGTAAATCTGAACATATCAAAAACACTGAATGTAAATAGATTAAATTCTCTGATTAAAAATATGGATTGCCTGAATAGGGGAAAAAAAGGAATCCTCCTATATGCTGCTTGCAAGAAACATATCACACATCACACAGACTGAGAGTGAAAAGTTGGTAAATGTGATTCTATACAAATACAAAACAAAACAAAACCCAGGTATCGTCATTCTATTATCAGAAAAAACTAGACTTCAAGATGAACTCTGTAAAAAGACAAGTAAGGTCATTATATCAAAATGATCAACCCACAAGACAACATAACAGTTATTAATAATTATGCATCAGGGCACCCAAATACATAAAACAAAGGCTACGAGGCCTTAAGTCAAACATAGACTCTAACACATTAGTTATTAGAGATTTCAACACTCCACTCTCACTATTGCCTAGATCATTTAAACAAAACAACCAAACGAACCTAGAAAACGAAACAAAGAGCCATTTATTTATTTTGTAGAGGTTTTTGCTGTAGGGCACACGCACTCACCAGAAAGACAGAGAGAGACAGAGAGACAGAAAGTGAGAAATCATCCCCCAGGAGGGATGGCCACACCGCAATCCCTTCTCCTCCAGTCTCCTCTCGGGATCTTAGGTACTCATGCACACGCGCCCAGTGTGAGTTTAAGCCACCAGATCCAGGACTTGAACTGCGGCTGACTACATGGGAGTCCAGCAACATAGCCATTATGCCAACCACTGGTCCTGACATTGATTTAAATAATGCCTTAAACCAAATGGACCTGACAGACCTTTATAGAACATTTTACTCAACAAACAGAATTTACATTTTTTTCCAGTGGCACATGGAACATTTTCTAAGATTGACCACATAACAGAGCATAAAACAAGTCTCTAAAAATGTATAAGAATAGAGCTCTTCCACAGGAGGCCTACACGCCGCCGCTTGTGCCGCCATGTCTCTAGTGATCCCTGAGAAGTTCCAGCACATTTTGTGAGTACTCAATACAAACATCGATGGGTGGCAGAAAATAGCCTTTGCTGTCACTGCCATTAAGGGTGTGGGGCGAAGATATGCTCATGTGGTGTGAAGGTGTTGACCTCACCAGGAGGGCAGGAGAGCTCACTGAGGAGGAGGTGGAACGTGTGATCACTGTTATGCAGAATCCACGCCAGTACGAGATCCCAGACTGGTTCTTGAACAGGCAGAAAGATGTAAAGGATGGAAAATACAGCCAGGTCCTTGCCGATGGTCTGGACAACAAGCTGCGTGAAGACCTGGAGAGACTAAAGAAGATACGGGCCCATAGAGGGCTGCGCTAGAGGCCAACACACTAAGACAACTGGCCATTGTGGCTGTGCTGTGGGTGTATCCAAGAAGAAATAAGTCTGTAAGCCTTGTCTGTTAATACATAGTTTATATTAAAAAAATTTATAAGAATAGAAATCATCTGTAGCATCTTCTCTGACCATAATGGAATTAAACTTGAAATAAACAACAAAAAGAACTGCAGAAAATACACAAATCTATGGAAACTAAACAACATGCCTCTGAGAGATTTCAAATCTACTGAAGAAGTTAAGAGTAGAATTTGGGCCAGACCAGAGGCTCCCCCCACCATAAAAGAATAACATTTCTTGAAACAAATGATAATGAAAACAATGCACTCCAAAACCTCTGGGATACAGAGAAGGAAGTACTAAGAAGGACTTTTATAGCAATTACTGAGCATAAGGGGGAAAAAAAGAAAGATTGCAAATAACCTAACAATGTAGCTTAAGGAACTATAAAAACTAGAAAAAGCTAAACTCAAAAGTAACAGAAGAATACAAAGATCAGAGCAGAAATAAATAAAATAGAAAACAGAGGAGTAATACAAAAAAATCAACCAAAAAAAATCTGTTTTTTTTTTTTTTTTTCGCTATAAGGCGCATGCGCTCGCCAGACAGACAGAGAGAGACATAGAGACAGAAAGCGAGAAATCACCCCCCCAGAGGGGATGGTCAGGCCGCAATCCCTTCTCCTCCATTCTCCTCTTGGGATCTTGGGCACACATGCACAAGCGCCCGGCGTGAGTTTAAGCCACCGGGTCCGGGACGCAAACCGCAGTCGACTACGTGGGAGTCCAGAGACATAGCCATTACGCTAACTGCTGGTTCCCAAAATCTGTTTTTTTTTTAAAGAGGATAAATAAAATCAACAAACCATTAGCTCTGTTAACTAAGAAAAAGAGAGAAGATCTAGACAATCAAATCAGAAACAAAAAAGAAACATTACAATAAATGTAATAGAAATGCAAAGATCATTAGTAATTACTAAAAATGCCTGTATGCTGACAAACTGGAAAACTTAGAGGAGATGGACGATATCTGGACACATGTAGCATACCTAGATTGAATCAGGAATACACAGAAAGCCGGACTGTCTCAGTAAGAATTAATGAGATTGAGTCAGTAACAGGGCCAGATAGATTCACTGCCGAATGCTTCATTTTTAATCCTTTAAAAGAGAATTAACACAAGTTCTCCTCAAATTATTCCAAAAGATCCAAATAGAGGGAACCCTTCCAAACCCATCCTATGAAGCCACCTTTATCTTGATACCAAAAGCAAAGACACACACATAAACACACACAAATCTTCAGACCAATATTCTTTTTTTTTTAAAGAGAGGTTTTTTGTTTGTTTGTTTGTTTTTTGGGGTTTTTGTTTGTTTGTTTGTTTGTTTTTTGCAATAGGGTGTGTGTACTCACTGGAGAGACAGTCAGAAAGTGAGAAATCACCCCCAGGGAGGATGATCAAGCCACAATTCTTTTTCCTTCATTCTCCTCTCAAGATTTTGGGCACACATGCCTGGTGTGAGTTCTATGCTGCTGGGCTCAAGGAACTGTAAAAACTAGAACTAACTACGGTCAACTACATGGGAGTCAGCAAAATAACCATTACACCATCTGCCGGTCCCTGGACCTATATTCTTCCTAAGTATAGATGCAGCAATCCTCAACAAAATAATAGCAAACTGAATCCAACAACACATTAATTGTCCCTCATTGTGGACGACCTGATTACACAAATAGAAAATCCTAAATAATCCATAAAAAAACTCTTTGAAGCTTATAAACAAATTCAGCCCCAAGATACAGCATAAAAAAAAATCACCATTCAAATATCTATAGAATTTATCTAACAATGGGCGAGGCAGAAATGAAGAACGGTAGTCCATTTACAATAGTCACAAAAAAACTAAAATACTAGGAATAAACATAACCAAATAAGTAAAACATATCTACTATGAAAATTATAAAAAAAAAAAAAACACGAATACAAAGAAACTGAAAAAAGACCAAAAAATTGAAAGACATTCCTTGTTCATGGATTAGGAGAATCAACATAGTTAAAATGTCGATACTACTCAAAGTGATCAACAAATTCAATGCAATTCCTGTAAAATTTCCAGAGACATTCTTCACAGAAATAGAAAAAAGAACCACAAAATCTATCTGGAGGCCCAACATATTCCATATCACCAAAGCAACACAATGCAAAAAGAGTCAAGTTGAGTGTTGGGACATGGTGTTTAAGATACCTGGATCCCACATGGCCAACTCACTGTTCTAGTCCCTGACCTGGCAACTTAAAACACAAACCAGAAGCATGTGCATACATGCATGCACAAAATCACAAAAGGAGGGAGATATGGAAGAGAAGAGATTGTGGCATGACCATTCTCTATCGGCGGGGGGGGGGGTGGGTGGGGGGGGTGTGCTTTTCCCTCTCTCTCTCTCTCTCTCTCTCTCTCTCTCCTCCCTCTCTCCTCCCTCTCTCTCCTCTCTCTCTCTTGCACACACACACAAGTGCATTTACCCTCTGACAAAAAAAAAAAAAAAAAAGAGGTGCATTGTTTCTTTTTTTTTTTTTTGGAGAGGTTTTTGCTACAG
Organism: Tupaia tana; assembly: GCA_026018925.1. Taxonomy (NCBI): domain Eukaryota; kingdom Metazoa; phylum Chordata; class Mammalia; order Scandentia; family Tupaiidae; genus Tupaia; species Tupaia tana. The sequence goes on along the minus strand of JAKSZU010000006.1, from coordinate 101,851,550 downwards.
GGTGCACGCACTCATCAGACAGAGAGAGACAGAGAGACAGAAAGTGAGAAATCACACCCCAGGGGGGATGGCCATGCTGCACTCCCTTCTCCTCCATTCTCCTCTCGGGATCTTGGGCACGCACACACACACACCGGGTGTGAGTTTTAAACCACCGGGTCCGGGACTCAAATCGTGGTCAACTACATGGGAGTCCAGCAACATAGCCATTATGCTAACTGCTGGTCCTTAGAGGTGCGTTGTTTTTGATGAGAGGTCTAATGTTAGCCTGATATGATGTGCCTTGAGGAAGTTCTTCTTGGATTGATTCTATGTGGGGTCCTTTGTATTTCTTGGGTCTGGGTATTTGGATGCCTCTCTAGGTTTGGAAATTTTTCTTCCAGGATTTCATGGAATAGATTATCAATGCCCTTATTAGTTTCCTCACCTTCTGGAATACCAATTATCTGGATGTTTGGGCATCTAATGGCATCTAGTATTATTCATATATTATTCTCATTTTGGGGGGTTATTTTCTCAGTCTTTTTGGTGAATTTTTATAGGTCAGAGGTTCTGTCTTCTACATCTGAGATTCAATCTTCTGCATGATCTAATCTGCTCTTAATACTTTCAGTGGAGGTTTTGATTTCCCGTATTACAGCCTTCATCTCTAACAGTTCCATTTGATTCTTTTTTATGGTGTGTATTTCCTCTTGCAGATCATGCAAGACCTTCCTCACCTCTTGTCTCTCTTCTCTTGCATCTCTGTTAGCTTTGTCACTATGAATATTCTAAATTATTTATCTGACATTTCCATGAGTTCCATTGTACTATCTGTGGATAATGAAGGGCTATTCTTTCCCCTTGGAGGAGAGAAATTTTCTTGGTTTCCCATATTTATTGTGCCTTTGCAGTGACTTCTGGTCATCTGATGGATTATACCTTACTTCCCATTTTCTTGGAGTTAATTCTGGGTGTTAGAAGCGTATAGGAGGAGATGACCTGCAATATTTCTGCAGTTCTGTTTCCCTGATCCTCACCCAGCAAACTGCACTTTTGTTGATGGAACTGAATGTTATAAAGGCCTCACAGTTTCTAGGGAATAGGTGCACCTGGGCTGAGCTGTGGGGTTTCAACTAAGACTTCAGCAGTGTGTGGGAGATGAGCCACGCTCACTGCAGCTCTGTATTTCTCCCTGCTGCTCACTTTGCAGACTCTCTAATTTTTAGTCATTTGTTGGTATATTTGCATTTGGCTAATTCATTGGATATTTCTGCAACTATAAGCTCATATGCTTCACTTTACTGTGAGATACTTCTATGCCTATTTTTCCTCTACTACTGTGTTTTGTAACGTGGTGTCCACAGAGAGAGATTTGAGTTCAGATTTACGAAGATGAGTTTCTGCCTTTCTGTAGCAGTTCAGTGGGGCTTGAGGTTTTCTATGACCCTAAAGTATTCAGATGTTTCACTACAGTGCACCTAGACCTGCCTAGACAATGTGTGGAAGCTGGGAAGCAAGGTGAGAAAGTCGGGGAAAAGAAAAGGAAAAAAGGAGGAAAAGACAAAAAAAATACAAAACAAAAAAATGGAAAGGGGAAAAATTATTTTAAAAAGGAAAAAAAAATAAAACTGTGCAACGCACTAGCACTAGCACACCATGCGAAAGGGGCAGGGCCCACCTCAGGTGCACATAGATTTTGAAATTAGCAAGAGGAAGGAGAGGTCAGAGACATGAGACAGTACTTACAGATTTTTTTAAAAAACATATATATATATATATATATATATATATATATATATATATATACACACACACACACACATATATATAAGAAAAAATTCAAGAGAAAGGGAGAGGGAGAAAGAGACAGAAAGAAGACAGAGGCCCCCCTACCTCGCTTCACTAGGTGTTGGGCCAAAGGGAGAGGTTTGGCAGAGACTTCCGATTAAAGGGGCAGGGCTGGGCCCACCTCAGATGCACATGGATCTCTCTTCGCCAGGTGTTCTGGATGCATGCTTTGAGAAACCATGCTGTACTCACAAAGATATACACCGAATAGACGTAACCAGAAATCATAATTTAAATAACAGTAATAGTAATAACGAATTAGTAATCAGGGATCAGGCAGTGTCGCAGCAGTAACGCAATTGGACCCATATGGGGCAGGTTCTGGGTTCGTGTCCTGGGACCTCCCTGAGTTCGTAGGATGCACATGCCGGTGATCTGGGCCAGCTGAGACTGGGGACGGATTGCACTGTGAGCATCCATTGGGAGTGCCTTTCTACATCTCTTTATTTCTCATGGAAGAAGAAAATAAAAGGACTTGTAAACCTTTGGTGAGCAGTCCAGTCGTGGGGGTGCGGCAGTGACACAGTGCTCTGTGGTGTTGGTGCCCTTGCGGGATGTCCCAGGTCCGTGTCCCACGGTTCTCTCATATGTTCAGGGTGTGCTCATGCCTTTGTGATCCTGTCTGACGAGAAAGCATGAAGAGTCTGCTTTTCTCTCTCTCGTGGATAAATAAACTACATTTTATTTTATTTGTTATTATTATTTAAATTTGACCTGAGAGAGACAGAGAGAAAGAAAGGAAAAGTAAGAAAGCAAGCCACCAGGTCAACCATGTCACCTACTGGCTCCGATATGTAAACTATCTCAAAAAAATTAAAAAAAAAAAAAAGAGTGGGGCCAGCAGGTGGCATGGTGGTTAAGGTGCTAGACTCCCACATGTCTGACCATAGTTTGAGTCCCAGACCTGGTAGCTTGCTTTCTCACTTTCTCTTTCTTTTCAGAAATTGGGAGAGAGTTTACATTTTTCCTACATATCTGCTTTCTGTTAAGGTTTCTAAAATAGATTCCAGACAAATTCGTGAGGTGTTTCCAGTTAATTACTAACACTTGTTGATCAGTTTCCCATACGCCAGCAATTGTCTTAGGTGCTCACATATCTTAATTTTATTTCATCATCTCAACAAACCTATAAAGTGCATCTTTTTTTTTTTTTTTTTTTAAATTTTTGCCATAGGGCACATTTGCTCACTGGAGAGAGACAGAGAGAGGGAAAGTGAGAAATCATCCCCCGGGGGGATGGCCACACCACAATCCCTTCTCCTCCATTCTCCTCTTGAGCTTTTGGGCACACATGCGCACACAGACACACACACACACACACACACACACACACACACACAGAGCCAGCATCATTTTTAAGCTGCTGGGTCTGGGACTCGAACCACAGAGTCAGCCATGTGGGATCCAGTAGCTTAAACACCATACCACCTGCTGGCTCTTATTATCCTCACTTACAGATGAGGAAACTGAGACTATGGTTGAACAACTTGCTTGAGATCACATAGCTGGTTATAGTGACTTTGATGTGCCCGCAAGTCAAAGGGTCACAAAGGAGTGCCAGCAAGTCAGTGGCTATAAACCCCAGCTTTTAACCAGTATTCTATGCAAATGAGCAACGCCTACAAAATTAAGATGAAAGAGAGAAGATGTCCTCTTCTAAAAATAGGAAAGGTAATTCTCCGCTATTCATAAGCCCGTTGTTGAGTAGACCAAATACAATAGAGAATGTAAACCACTCAGAACAGTGCCCACCCTGCCCTCGTGTATGCTTTGAATGGACCGCAGCTATTGCAGCTGTTCCTGCCTTCGAGGTGGATTTTAGATACTCGGAAACTTGGGCCCGCCTTATCCTCTCGGGAGTCTTGGCCTGCGGGAAGGTGGTTTAGTGCCTTGGTGAATAAGCACGTAATTACAAGCCGTGGAGCTCAGCTTGGGTGACTTCAAAGACAGGATTAAAGTACTAGTCCGAGCTGCGGGGTATGCAGCAGGGCCAGGTTTCTGCTCAGTGCTCTGAGAGCAGGACTTTCTGGGTGACGTATTATAAACATGTGCAATTGCCACTTGTTTCCTGTGCTTTGTGATAAGGCAACTGGATCATGGCTCGAGTCCAAAACCAGTGGCTTGAAAATCACACCAGGCATATGTGCATGCATGCCCAAAATCCCAAGAGGAGAATAAAAAAGAGACGGTGGCATGGCCATCTCCCTGCCCCCGGGTGGGAGGGGGGATTTATCACTTTCCCTCTCTCTGTCTCTGTCTCTCTCTGGCGAGTGCATGTGGCCTCTAGCAAAATAAGTAAATAAAAGAGTAAGAGCACGCCTTACCTCTGACTTCGAAGTGCCCTGCAGGACCTGTGGCGGCAGGCATGACGGCCTCCTTGGATTGTGAGTGTGCAGACCTCCGCCCGGAGCGCCCTAGACGTCAGGACTAGAAGGCATGCCGGCAGTTTTCCCTACTGAGCCGCAGGGCAGCCGCTCAGGAGGTTGTTACGGGCTGAGTTTACACGGTGAAGCCCTAACCCCCAAGGTGACGTGCCCTAACCCCCAAGGTGACGTGCCCTAACCCCCAAGGTGACGTGCTCACAGATGAGGCTTTGGGAGGCCCTCGGGGTCGGAGGTCATGCGTGGGGCTCTCAGGACGGCATCGGTAGGTCCTGGGAGACACCCAAGCGCTTGCTCGTGCCCTCTCCCCGCGTGAGGACACAGCCAGAAGGCTGCCATCTGCGAGCAGGAGAGGGACCCTCACAGAGCCCAGCACCCCGACTGCAGACTTCCGGCTGCCAGAATGGAGCCAGAGGAGCTTCTGCTGTGGAAGCCACGCGGCCCAGGGCGGAGCTGCCCAGTCAGCCATGGGTCAGCTCTTTAGGAGACAACGTCTGGGGTAGCCAGGGAGGAAAGAGGCTGTTATCCCTTAGCGTAAAAGGTAATAGAAATTACAAGAAAAGAAGGGAAATTCTCAACCTAAAGGAAGATTCTTTAACGTTTGGTGAGGGTCCTCACTGACAGCGGCAAGTTGGCGCTTCCGCACAAACCCACCTGGTCTTTCTCGGAGGTTTTAATTAACGCCAAGTTCGTCAGCATTAAATTTTTCTAGGACTTTTGACTGTCAAAAGACAGGTAAGCAAAATACAAGTAAGGCTTACTAGGGACCAGCAGGTGGCATGGTGGTTAAGGGCGCTGGATTCCCACACGGCCAACTGCGGTTTGAGTCTTGGATCTGACGGCTTTCTCTCTCACTCTGTCCCGCTCTGGTCAAATTTTTTAAAAAATGAAGTTAAATTAAAAAAGTAAGCTTTTATTTTCCTTATACCATCACTTTTTTAACATACTATATCGTTTAGTAATTTATTTATTTATTTATGTATACACACACATACATACACACACACACACACATATATATATACACGCATACACACACACATATGCATATAGAGAATTTCTCAATAAAGATAATGTATTAAAATCCAGAAGATCACTGTCTTTTAGTCTAAATGTTTTTCTATGAACGAACAAAGTGATATTGCCACATTCTTGTGTGTCTTTTTTAAAAAAAGGAATTATTTTATTTTAATTTTCTTCATCTGCGTCATTATTTTTTTTAATTTGACCACAGAGCAACAGAGAGAAAGAGTGAAAGCGAAAAAGCAAGCCAAGTCCAGGACTCGAACTGTGGTCAGCCATGTGGGAGTCTAGCACCTTAACCCTATGTCACCTGCCAGTGCCCCCACGTTCTTGTTTTAACAAACAGAGGATAACTTCTGGCAACTAATTCTGGATGCTGAAGAGTAATACAATAGAGGCATGTGATTGGTCATAATGCAATGAAGAGGTGTTTTTTTTTTTTTTTAAAGGAACAGAGAACCAGCCAGTGGCAAGGTGGTTAAAGTGCTGAATCTCACATGGCCAACTGCAGTTCAAGTCCCGGACCCAGCTGTCTTGAACATATGCGTGCATGCCCAAAGTCCCAAGAGGAGAATGAGGAGAAGGAATTGTGGCATGGCCATCCCACCCGGGGGGACACTTTCTTACTTTCCCTCTCTCTCTGTCTCTCTCTGGCAAGTGTACATGTCCTATAGCGACATTTTAAAAAAGAAGAAAAAAGGAGAAGAAACCCTTGGATGTTGTCATATATGAGAGACTATGAAAATCCAACATATTTAAACTCTGACACTTCAGTTTTGTATCTGGTTTTGCCATCTGGGCAGGCACTAAGATTGTGTGGCTGAGACTCCCTCTGGGTTAGGTGGGGCCGTGTGACTCTGGTCGTGAGCTGTGGCCACTTCAGTGCCCATGAATTGCCAACACAGGACTCTCCCCTGTCCCGACCCGCGGGACAGTCGAACAGGTTCCCTGAGGGAAGGAGTGAGAGACGGGACGAACGGCGCACCGTCACAGCACGGAGTCGACACAGTGTCTCTTCAGGGTCGTCTCTTTATTGCGGGCAGCACGGAGACGACACAGTATTCAGGGTCATCCGGAAATGACACGGCATCACAGCTCTGGGTCGTCCGGAGACAACGCAGCGTCACAGCTCAGGGTCGTCCGGAGACGGCGCGGTGTCACAGCTCAGGGTCGTCCGGAGACGACGCGGTGTCACAGCTCAGGGTCGTCCGGAGATGATGCAGTGTCACAGCTCTTCAGGGTCTTCAGTGTCGTCTGGCGATTATGGCCCAGGGACCGTGGTTATATACACATTGGTGGGCCGTGATTGGTTGAATGATGGATAGTAAAGGTGGGTTATGATTGGTTGCTTTGTGAACCAATCATGAGGTACCCGGATATGTAAATCTTAGGGATTCTAAGCTCACCGATTTGCTATGGGAAGTGGCCAATCAGAGTGTGATTTTGAAGGTGAGGTAATTGTTTGCTCTCTGAGCCTAAGATGGCAATAGTAAGAGACTCATGAAAAATGGCCTCAGCAGACTCGCTGGTGCGCAGCCTCCCACACTCCCCAACTGTCCTTCACGGCACGGATGACCTACGTGACTACTGTGAGCAGAGATCCCTGCTGCTCCTCAGATGCTGGTGTGCAGGAAATAAACATTTCATTTGTGCTTTTAGAGACAAGGTCTTGCTGTTGCCTAAGCTCGCCTTGAATTCACATCTCCCACCTCAGTCTCCAGCGTAGCTGGGGTTGAGGAGCACACCACTGTACCAGCTACTAAGCCCTTCATGTTTCGGGACCAGCAGTTGGCGTAATAGCTATGTTGCTGGATTCCCATGTAGTTGACCACAGTTCAAGTCCCAGATCCAGTGGCTTAAATTCATGCCGGTCGCCTGTGCGTGCGTGCCCAAGATCCTGAGAGAAGAATGGAGAAGGGACTGTGGTGTGGCCATCGCCCCTGGGGGGTGATTTCTCGCTTTCTATCTCTCTATCTTTCTGGAGAGAGTATGCAACCTATAGCAAAAACCTCTCAAAAAAAAAAAAAAAAAAAAAAAAAAAAAACCTTTTATTTTTAAGCCACTGAGATGGAGACAGGGGTGTTACTGCAGCATAATCTAGCTTGTTCTAGAACTGGAAACTGTGTATATTAACTCCAGCGGAATAGTGGTAAGTTTATAAAGAAATTAGTGCCTAAAAGTGACCTTTATAGTTGTCTTCATACCATCTTTGAGGAAAGAAAAATGTCTAAAGAATTGTCTGTCTACTTTAGTTCTTGTAGAAAATGGTCCTATGCAGGTGGCATATAGTCAAAACAAAATAAAAATAAAAAATCATATCACCATTAAAGTGCTCATGTGCTTGGCTGAGTGACAGGTAGAGACTGGTGTAGTATTAATAAACAATGATAATAATAATAAATAAAGTTAAATAGACCCTGCAATTATCATTTTAAAATTCTAATTTTTAAAAGAAGTATATTTATTTCATTTTATTTATTATTATCATTATCATTCATTCTGCTGCAGGGCATGTGCACTCACCAGAGAGAGAGGGAACGTGAGAAAGCAGGCCGCCAGGTCTGGGACTCAGACCATGGTCAGCCATGTGGGCGTCCAGCGCCTTAGCCACTATGTCACCTGCTGGCCCCTAAAATGCACTTAAGAGACCAATATTAAGCCCAAATGGTGGAATTTGTAACCTGGCGGTGTATTTTCTCCGTGTCTTCTGATGAGGAATGATCTGAATATTAAGGAAAGCGCGTTCCTGTTATTACACACGCACAGATTCCGGAGGGGGTCCAAAGGAGGCGCGTGCGCTCACTGGATCTAAGTGGGACAGGAGGAAAGAGACGGAGAGACAGAGTGGCAGTGGACACAGGCAGCCCAAGCAACGTGTGCCGCCCAGACAAACCGGGCGCCTTTGTTAGCAGGGCAAAGCAACACTACACATGTGTATTTCATGACATTCCACAGATATGTTGATGTGTTACAGTCAATCAGAAGCAGGCAACAAATGTATAAGGGCTTAGACATGCTGGGCCCGGCGTATCCTTTGGTGATAATCATAACAAGGAGAAATCCCATTATCTTCTTTTCTAATGGAGAGAAGCCTCAGCCTCTCTGCAGGTGTGGGGAGGATACAGAAGGGAATCGCGCCATAAGCCCGGAGAAAGCTACAGACTCTCACAGAGGCAGAGCAGGGGTTGGACTTTGCTGATCGGGGTCAGGATGTTTCCTGAAGTCCATCAGATGTGTCTGTTGGAACGCCCCTAGCAATTTCCACCCTCTGCTCTGCCTGCAGCGAGGGTCAAGGAAAGGACAAGCTGCAATGTTCTGCCAAAGCCCAAAGGGACAGGTGGTGTTTGCTCAGAGCAGGTCCCCACACCTCAGGGCCTCTCTCCAAACATGTCCCTACAGATGGCCTCACCGCAGTCCCTTCTGTATTCTCCTCTCAGTATTCTGGGTGCACACAAGTGCCAGCATGATTTCAAGTCCCCGGGTCCAGGACCCAAACCGGGCAGTCTCAAGAGAGATCCAGCACCTTAACTGTGATGCCACCTGCTGGCCCAATAAAAGTGATATCTGAGGGGACCAGCCGGTGGTATGGTGGTCAAGGTGCTGGACATTCCCACATGACTGACCACTGTTTGAGTCCCGGACCTGGTGGCTTGCTTTCTCACTTCTCTCTCTCTCTCTCTCTCTCTCTCTCTCTCTCTCTGTCTTTCTGGTCAAATTAAAATAATGAATGAATAAATAAAATTAAATAAAGAATTCTTTTTTAAAAAGTGACAATTGAAAGAGTGAATTCACAAACCCTCTTTGTCACTGCTTCCCAGTGCTATTGCAAGAAGGAAAAAAAACAGGAAATATTTCTATTTTTCCTTTTCTAAAATTTTATTTATTTTTAATTTGCTATAGGACACATGAATTTTGCTGGAGTAAGACAGAAAGAAAGAGGGAAAATGAGAAAACATCCTGCACAGCAACCCCTTCTCCTTCCCCTCTCAGAATTTCGGGCACACACGCATACATACCTCATGTGTTTCTCGGCCTCCAGGTCAGGGATGGAACTGAACAGTCAGCCTTGTGGGATCCAGCGCCTTAACCACCACACCACCTGCTGGCCCTGTTTTTTCTTTTTCTTTTTTAAGACAGAACCTTGGGGCCAGCAATTGGCATAATGGCTATGTCGCTGGACTCCCATGTAGTGAGCCACGGTTCGAGTCCCAGACCCGGTGGCTTAAACTCATGCTGGGCGCATGTGCGTGCGTGCCCAAGATCCAGAGAGGAGAATGGAGGAGAAGGGATTGCAGCGTGGCCATGCCCCCGGGGGGTGATTTCTGGCATTCTCTCTCTCTGTCTCTCTGTCTGTCTCTGTCTTTCTGGCGAGCGCACCTGCCCTATAGCAAAAACCTCTCCAAAAAAAAAAAAAAAAGAAAAAAAAGAAAAGAAAAGAAAAGAAAAGAAAAGAAAAGAAAAGAAAAGAAAGAAAGAAAGAGAGAGACAGAGCCTCCCCATGTCGGGATCTTCCTGCCTCAGCCCCACAGTGGGGACTGCTGGCCCTCACCTCCACCTGGCTCTTTGTTAGTCAGTCTCACTGTGGCCAGGCCAGCCTCGAACCTGCGGTCCTCTGCCCTGGCCTCCCCAAGCTGCTGGGATTACAGGTCCAACCGTCGACCCAGGCTTTGTGAAAGGCACAGAACCAACCCTACTCTACTCTAGAAAGCAAAGATTTTTGTTTTAGCTTTGAGTTACAATTTCTGATATCTCTCATAGTATCTGTTACTTAGTTCTCAAAATCTGTTGGAAGGCAGGCAAGCAGAAAGAGTGGGAAGGAGAAAGAAGGGAAGTGAAGGAAAAAGGAGCGGGTCTTCAGCCTTTTCTCCCGGAGGCTGACCTGCGCAGGAGGCCGACCTGCGCAGGAGGCCGGGAGGAGGGGCTGGCCAGGGGCTAAGTCCGCACCCAGAACCATGAGGCACCGGCAGGCCGGCAGGGCAAAGGCGATGGTTACCAGACCACACTTCTGAGGTTGTTCAGTGAGATCATCCCAATTAAATGACTCATTATTTTTATCTCAGAAATGTTTTTATCCAGAACGTTGTGCTGTGAAGACATATTAAGAGAGGGTAGTGGCAGCAGTCTCCCGTACTGGGATGTTATGGGGACACTGCTACGATGGCCTGGGCGGCTTGGCAAAGCATCCGCAGGCTGGGCTCGGCGTCCCTGCAGCACGTGGGGCGTGGGACACCGCCAGGTCTTTGGAGCTGGCTGACAGGTGTGGAGTTTGCTAACCTGACTGTGGGCTCTGCCAGAAGCGGGGCTTGGGTCCTCTACTACGGCATTGCGCCGTTCAGATGAGGCTTCCTTTGTCCCCCAAGACCGCTGTCTTTTATTTCTAGAAAGTGGGGCGGGCTAGCTGGTGGCGTGGTGGTTAGGTGGCTGGATCCCACAGGGCTGCGTGGTTCCAGACCTGGTGTCTCAAGAAACACACCAGGCACTTGTGCATGTGCACAAAACCCCAAAAGAGGGAGAGAAGAGAAGGGATTGCAGCGTGACTATGCCCCAGGGGATGCTTTCTGTCTCTGTCCCTCTGTCTCTGTCTCTGTCCCTCTGGTGAGCACATGAGCTCTCTGGCAACTTTATTTTTAAAAAGAAAGACAGCAGGGCTCCTTTTTATAAAGAAGGATTTAAGTCCATAGTTTACCTTGATTTTAAGCGCAGCTTCTGTGTTGCTCATAGGTTAAGAGGTGAGACTCGGGGGTACCACACCCTGGACAGCCAGCAGCCCACTTGATAAGTGTCCATTAGACACCTGCTATGTCATGGGCCAGTGCCGTCTGGCGTGAGTGCGAGCAGCCCAGCCCCGTCCTGCGTCTGAGATATGTGGCGCCCGTGACTCATTCCGGGGGTGCGGGGGGCATCCACATCACCTCTGACCCCAGTCTGTCTCTGGCCTGTGTTGCTGGAGCCAGGACGACAACCCAGGGTCAGAGGAGCCAGAGGAGCAAGGGGAGGGAGGCGGCTTTGTACAGTCCATGGGGAGGAAAGCAAAACCTCCCTTGCAATCCAAGGACAGACTGTTCACGTTAAAATCAACCTGGAGCGGTTGCAGTCACACTGAGAACTGTCGGCTCTGAGACCTCTGCACAGCGCAGAGAAACTAGTGTATGTCCCGCCTGTAGAGGATGCAGAGCAGGCAGTAGGGGGCGCCACCTAGAGACAGTTCTCCTAGTGGCTGATTAAATTCCCCAACCCCTGTTGAAGGGAGATCAGATGTCACAGCAGAACCCACTGAACACAATCAGCAGTTTGCAGGACGTGAAGATACACAACTAAGGGACCAGCAGATGGCATGATGGTTACACTGCTGGACTCCCACGTAGTTGACACGCGAGTTCCAGACCCAGTGGCTTAAAACTCACGCCAGGTGTATATGCATGCGTGCCCAAGAACAAGAGGGGAGAACGGAGGAGAAAGAATTGTGGCATGGCCATCCTCTTTGTGTGTGGGGGGGTGATACTTTGCTTTCTTTCTCTCTCTGTCTCTCCAGCAAGCACATGCACCCTATAGCAAAAACCTCTCTAAAAAAGATACACAACTAAATCATAGAGAAACTTGTGTATGTTCTCACTTCAGAGTACAAACTGAGTGATTTTTGAGTCCCTTTTATTTTGTCATGAATAAACATGTATTAAACCTACTGTGGGGCCAGAAGGTAACATGGTAGTTAAGATGCTGGGTAGCCACATGGCCTACTACATGGTTCAAGTCCCAGACCCAGTGACTTGAAAATCACACAGGGAGCTTGAGTGTGTGTGCTCAGAATCCCAAGAGGAGATTACAGGAGCAGGGAGGGCAGCTTAGCCACCTCCTCCTGGGAGCTGATTTTTCACTTTCACTCACTCTCTCGCTCGCTCTCACTCTCTCTCTCTCTGTCTCCAGCAAGCACACATGACCTATAGCAAAAAAAAAAAAAAAAAACCAAGGAAAAAAAAAGAAAAATGCCTCCCAGGGGCCAGCCCCATGGCCTAGTGTTTAAGGAAACGGGATCCCACGGGGATAACTACAGCTGGAATTCCAGCTCTGGTGGCTTGAAAAACAGTCCAGATGTGTATGCACACCCCAGATCCCAACAGGATGGAAAATGGGAGCGAGGGGCTTGCACTGTGGCCTTACCCACCTGAGTGGAGAGACTCCTCTCTCCTGTCCCCAGGTCTATCTGGCAAGCACACAAAATCTGTTGACAGGCAGGCAGGCAAGCAGACAGAGCAGGAAGACGGGGGAAAAGGTGGACGCATCTGTCAACATTTTTTTAAAACGATGTGGAGACGGCGGTTTATCAGACACATCACAGAGGCTTCTGTTCGCAAGGGAACACACAGAACAGGCCTTACTGGCGTCTGACTTCTCTAGGGAGAGTGGTCACTGACACTCGGCTTTCTGTTCCAGGAAACTCCGCCCCCAGCAGCCCCCCCACTTCCCAGGCGGGCTGGGGCTGCTCCGGGTGCCCTTCGTTTAGGGTTACTTTTTCTTTGTACTTTTCCATTGTATTATAATTCTTGCACCTTTTATTATTATTCTTTTTTTTTTTTTTTTCAGTTTACTAAAGGGCACGTGCATTCACCAGAAAGAGTCAGAGGGGGAAAGTGAGAACTCACCGGCCAGGGGGAATGGTCACTCTGCAATCTCTTCTCCAGTCTCCTCTTCGGATTTTGGGCATGCACGCACATGCGCCAGGTGTGTTTTTCAAGCTGCCATGTCCAGTACTCTAACCGAGCGCCACCTGCTGGCCCCAGTATTGGTTCTAATAGCCGGTAAGGTTACGGTAAAGCTTGCTGCTCTGACGAACCAGAAGTATACGGTGAGTGATCCTGCAGCTCCACCGTCTCCACCCCGAGGCTCCCGAGGGTGCCATTCCAGTCTGAACGCGGCCCCAGGCGGAGGGCGTGGAAAATCGAGCACGGGGGCTCAGGGCAGGACCGGAGGTGACTCAGCCCTGCGGCTGTGCCTAACCGGGCATACGGGCGGCCTGCCGTAGCTCCTCCGCGGCTCGCGGGCCAACATCGGGAAGTGAGGCCGCAGTGCCACCCTCCACCCTCACCTCGGCCCTCCTACTTGCCTGCTTCCTTCTGGGCTGCGAGAGGAATTACCGCCCTGGCAGCGCCTGGCAGCCCTGCCAACCCCAGACAGGCGTGGCTCTGCTCCGCTGCCCTTCCCCCCTCCCCTCCCCCTCCTCCCCTCCCCTCCCCTCCCCTCCCCTCCCTGCTCTCTGCTAAACGTCTCTGCTGGAGGCTGTCTCTGAATGTTGGCCTAAAATCGCCTACATCCCCAGGCTCTCCGTGTGCCCCTTTGGAAGGGAAAGTGCCTCGTGTGCTGCCTGGGCTTCACATATGCCCTGAGATGCTGATGCGGGAAAGTGTTAGGAGGCCCCAAATCTCTGCCCAGGGCCACCAAAAGCTAGTAAAGGCAGGTCTTTTTATTTGCCCTGCTTCTCCTGGACCCAGGTGCGTCGTCAGAGGCCAGGGAGAGCTGGGAGTACGACTCCGGAGCCAGGGACCTGCGGAGCCCCGATTTGCAGAGTCAGCCGGCCCTGCTGCCCAGGCTGGGAGCCACCAGTGGCTCTCCACAAACCGCTGGCAGTCCCTGCACCTGGGCAGCTCTGCGGGAGGGAGCTGTCTGGAGCGGGCTAACACGGTGAGTACTTTTTGGTTCATAACACACGTTTTTAGGCCTGTCTGTATTCCAACACAAATATTTTAATTTTGAGCTCCAGGGGACATAGGGCAATTGTCCTTTTATTGGGCTGAACACTGCAGCGTTCCCAGCACAGCCAGTGATGTTAAGCGCTGGAATTTGCGAGCACTCAGGGACTTGGGGACTTGACTCTTATCTTTAAGACCAAGTAGACCCTTAAAAGATGTTTTTATTAAGTCTGTAACTTGTATGGATTTAATTACTAGAATGTCTACAACAACTTCTCCCTAACTAGAATATTAACATGACACAAGACGTTACAAATTAGTAGGATACTCTTTATTCTGTTATCTATTGTAATTTGAACTTTACTCATTTGAAAGACAGAGAAGAGGGGCCAGCAGGTGGCATGGTAGTTCAGGCACTGGACTCCCACATGGCTGACTGTGATTCAACTCGGAACCGGCAACTTGAAATTCATGCCAGGCATGTGTGCATGTGTGCCCAAAATCCCAGGAGGAGAGTGGAGGAGAAGGGACTGTGGTGTGGCCATCCTCTGAGGGGTGATTTCTCACTTCTTCTCTTTGTCTCTTTCTCTAGCGAGTGCATGCACCCTCTGGCTCCCCCTCCCCCCAAAAAAGAAGAAAATATTTTATTGAAAGTTCGATTATTGCTTCTGATTATACTATAAACATATTTTCTGTTGAACATTCTGGGACAACTTAGAATGACATTATGCTTAGTTTAATCTTCACTTTTATCTTAAGGTGAATTGTTGCCATGGTTACTTTGGGTGAAGAGCCATTGTCTTTGCTTTTATTTTATTTTTTTTTAGGTTTTTGCCATAGGGCATGTGTACTCACTAGAGGGGAGAGAGATAGAGAAAGTGAGAACTCAACCCCCAGGGAGGATGGCCATGCCACAATCCCTTCTCCATTCTCTTGTTGGGATTTTGGACATGAACACACACACACCAGGCGTAATTTTAAAGCCACTGGGTCCAGGATTTGAACCACTGTCGGCCACGGGGGAATCCAGCCACCTTAACCACCACACCACCCGCTCACCCCTGTCCTTCCTTTTTTTAGGTTTATTTCTATTTCTTCCATGAGAGAGGGAGATAGAGAAAAGGGAACACACAGAGAGAAGCGGCCTGACGGGGCCTTCACACTGGGATCCGGTCCCCAGCCTCGGCCGGCCAAGATCATGTGTCCCTGCGTGCACTTGGCGAGTACAAGAGACCTTGTACACGAACCTGGGACTTTCCACATGACCACAGCCGTGTGGGGCAGTGCGCTGCTCCTGTACCACCCCGGCTGGCCCGTCTCTTTAAGCAGAAGTGGAGAGCGAGGGTGTGTGGCTGACGTCGGGCAGTCTGGGGTCACATGCAGGCCGTTTGCACACCGACTAACTAGGCCCAGTGCAAAGGCCCATGGGTCTTTGAAACTGAAGCTCGAATGGCAGAAGAAGCACCTCAGCAGCTCAGCGTATTTACAGTGTGACTCAGTAGGCCAGTTTTCAAACTCCTTGTGCCTAAGGCACATTTTTTTCTTTTAATTTTTTGCAGAGGAAGACAGAAAGAGAGAGAACAAGAAAGTGAGAAAGCACCTCCCATGGGGAATGGCCATGCTGCAATTCTTTCTTCACTTTTTCCTCCTTTTGGGATTTTGGACACACATGTGCACTTGCCAGGCATGTTTTCCAAACCGCTGGGTCTGGGACTTGACACATAGAGTCGGCCATTTAACCACTATGCCACCGCCGGCCCAAGGCACATTCTTAATTCTGACATTTTGGGGGAGATATTTGAACTAACAATCTTAGATATGCCAGCAATAATTAAAACACAATCACAGAAAGATCTCGAGAAAATGAGATTCTACAAAATACCTTACCAGCACTCCTCAACACTGTCCAGGTTATTAAAAACAAGGGAACTCTGAGAAAGAAATTGACCAGTTAAACGGAGCCAGACCCACGGCGGCTGACGCAAGGCGGTGAGCTCCGTGGGTGCTGGGCCAGGAGAACCGGGCCGGGTAAAGGCGACGGAGCCGGGATCGGGACCTAGCTAATGCTGACGCGTCAGCGCTGCTTACTAACTGGGGCAAGTCCGCCACAGTAATAGGCTAGCAAGTAGGGGAACTGGCTACTCGGCATGTGAGAGCTCTGTTTCTGTAAACTATAACATTAAAAAGGTAGGACGGGGGCTAGCAGGCGTCGTGGGGGTTGAGGCGCTGGACCCCTAGGGCCGACCACGGTTCGAGTCCCAGATCTAGTGGCTTGCTTTCTCATTTTCCCTCTCTTTCTCTCTCTGTCTCTCTGGTGAGCACACGCGCCTGTAGCAGATTAAAATAATAATAATTAATCAAATTAAATAACTCTTTCTTTAATGTAGAACCCACACACACACACACACACAGTACAAGGGTGTGACTGTGTCTCAGAGTCTGTACAAGCACCCATAGATGTTGCACTGTTTGTCACTCAGCCACCTTGCAGGGACAACCTGGTGCACACAGTGCGAGCAGAACCGGAACCGCCCCGACCCATGCCTGGGAGCCTGCGCACAGCGGGGAGCCCTCCTCGGCCTGCATGATCGGGGGCAGGTGGGGCTGCCTCTGTGCTGGGTCAGCTGTTGTCCCCAGACGGCGCCCCTGTGGTACAGGCTGTGACAGAGACCCCATTACACACTCCAGGGGCTCAGGGTTCCGGCCCTCCAGTTTTCCGCAGCAAACCTGTGGAAACTGTGGGCCCAGCCGGCGGCATGGTGGTCAAGGCACTGGACCCCTGCAGGGGACCACAATTCTCGATCCCACCGAGGAGCCTGAACATCACCCGTGGACCCCGAGAGAACGGGAAGGGACTGCAGTGTGGCCATCCCCTCTGGCCAGCACACAGGCCCTATGGAAAAACAAAACCAAAAAACACACGGAGATGTTGTCACTACCCGGTGAGGGGCCAGAAAGCACAGTAGTTCCCACGGGGAAGTGGCCGGCGGAGAATGACCCGCTGGCAGCCAAGCATGGCGCACTAGGAGCTGAGGACCCTTCTAATGAGCGCAGCCCCTACAGAGTGAGGCCGGCCCGAGGAGGACGCACTTCTAATGGGCCCTCTCCGCCCCCAGGGCAGACGCAGAACCCACGGGAGGGGAGCCAGTGGCCCGGGAGGACAGGGGGGCTCTGCAGGCCAGGGCTGCAGCTGGGGGAGCCACCCACGCCCCCCAGGAAGGTGTTACAGAGGAGAGGGACCCACGGGAAGCTGCCAGCTGGAATGGTGACAGAACCCACCGCAGAGTCCCCCAGGTGATGCCACTGAATGTCCCCGCCGGCCTCCACCCAGGGCGGGAGCACCCCAGATCCGAGGTGAGAAGTCCTTGTCCTCCTTGTCCCCCCGCGCCCTCTCTGGCGAAGGGCCCGTCAAACATGACAAGGACGGGCTCGGGATGGTGGACTGGGTGCCAGCGTCGGTACCACCAGGAGGGTCCCGAACTCCCCCCGTAGCTTCGCTCCTTCTGACATCCCCTGCCTTCCTCCCGCCACCCAGCACCGGTCTTTGCCTTCCCCTCAGAAGACCGTGGACAGCGAGACGTGGAGGTGCAAATGCAAAGGCCCGAGATGCACGCGGCGCCTGCAGCTTCGGGTCCCGGAGAGCCGAGCGGGCGGAATGCGGGCTCTTCTAGGGCTGGGCCTGCGCAGCCTGGGAGCTCCTGACAGAGTCCGAGCCTGGCCTCACCAACAGCCCCACACCAGCAAGAAAGAGGGCGGGCTGGGGCCAGCAGTGGTGTGAGGGCTGAAGCAGCTAGATCCCCATGGCCGACCCAGTGGTTTGAGTCCTGGACCCGGCGACTTGAAAAGCACGTGGAACGCCCGCATATGCCTGCGCAGAATCCCGGGAGGAGAAGTGATTGTGGTGTGTCATTCCCTCTGGGGAGGAGGATGCTTTCTCTCTCTTTCTTCCCGCCCCTCTCCCCCCCAGCAAGTGCACAGGCCCTATAACAACAAAAAAGAAGAGAAAAGAAAAGGCAAGCTGAATATATAAGAGGAAGAGCAAGCTGGAATGTGTGAGAACGAGTGAGACCCAGGAAAACAAATTGAAACCCACTTCTGCCCCTTACCGTGTTCCGCCTCAAGGCCGGGGCCACCAGGCACCCTTTATCATGGAACTGCACACACCTTGGCCCAGGACCCAGAGAAGCTGAAGGGGGAAAGCCGGTGGGAGCTGGGGTCTTAAATGTTAGCTGGTGACCAGCACACGTGAAAGCTGTCGTTGTGCTCGGTACCTGCCATGTCTGAATATTTGCTCTCCTCAAAAAATGCTGAAATCTAACTGCCATTGTAATTGTTTTAAAAATTATTTAGTTAATTCCATTAGTTATTATTATTTTTTAATTTGATCAGAGAGAGACAGAGAAGAGAAAGAAAGGGAGAGAAAGCAAGCCACCAGATCCGGGACTGGAACCATGGCCGGCCATGTGGGAGTCCAGCACCTTAACCACCACGCCACCTGCCGGCTGCCATTGTAGTTATTAACAGTACCAAGAGGCGGGGCCTTTAAGAAGCGCCAGGCCGTGAGCACTGTGCCTTCCCAGGTAGGGCTGGCCTGCTATCAAAGGGGCTTTGGCGCCCTCTTGCTCTCTCGTTCTCTGCCCGACTGCTCCTCTGCCATGAGCTGACCCAGCAGGAAGGCCCTGGCCTGATCCTGGCACCTGATATTAGACTTCTCGGCCCCAGAACTGTGAGCGGTCGTTTAGGTTCGTTGTAAGTTACCCAGTCTCAGGTTTTCTGTTGCAGCAGCACCGGACTGAGACAGTACCCACATTGCTGCCAGAGCGTCAGAAGCATGACTCTGGCCCCGCAGGTGGCATGGTGGTTGAGGCAAACATGGCCGACTACACAGTCCAAGTCCCAGACCCAGTGACAATAACTCAGAGCACGTGTGCATCACCCTGAGAGGGGGATGGAGGAGGGACTGTGGCATGTCCATTCCCCCGGGGGAAGCTTTCTCACTTTCCCTGTCTCTCTCTCTCATGTCCCATAGCAATATTTTTTTAAAGAAGTGTGACAAGGGACCAGTAGTTGGCATAATGGGTATGTCGCTGGACTCCCAGGTAGTGAGCCACGGTTCGAGTCCCGGACCCACGCCGGGCGCCTGTGCATGCATGCCCAAGATCCCGAGAGGAGAATGGAGAAGAAGGGATTGCGGCATGGCCATCCCCCTGGGGAGGTGATTTCTTACTTTTTGTCTCTCTGTCTCTGTCTGTCTTTCTGGCAAGTACACGTGCCCTATAGCAAAAAGCCTCTCCAAAAAGTAAAACGTGACAGGGCTGGCAGGTGGCGCGATGGTTAAGGCACTGGACTCTGACACTGGAGACCATGGTTTGAGTTCTGGGCCTGGTGGCTTGCTTTCTCACTTTATTTTTTTCTCTCTCTGGTCAAATTGAAGAAGAAATAAAATTAAATTAAATATATATTTTTTTAAAGTGTGACTTCTTTCACTCCTACCTTCTAAATTTCATATAAATGTCTCTTACACAAAGTCATGAGGGAAAGAGAAGTCTGGGAATGTGCTCCAGCTTAGTTGAAGCCACTGGTTACCTACTGCCGGGAGCGGCTGCAGAACTGCTGGCACTGCCGAGTGCCGTCCACCGGCAATGCACGGGGCAGAGCTGTGGGGCTGCGTGGGAGAGGTGCTACCTGGACATTTTCCTCAGATCGTGCTACCAGGGAAGAACGTAAGTGGAAATTCTCATGGTTTTTAATTCTGAATTATGACATATTTAAGAATTCTAAAACATAAAATATAACTGGAGTTTTACTCTCTGGACACAGCACTGCCAGATTCCTTAACAAAATAGCGATTTGTAGGTGCATTCTTTCAGCCATACTACTTGTTTTCTAAAAGCTCTCATTGTTAGCTTTATTATTTTTATTGATAAAAGTATGTATTGATGATCATTTAAGTTAATTATACCGTAAAAGAAGCCATACACCAATATCTGAACCAATACAGAAAGTCGATGAAAAGTAAGAGTAATCATTTGTCTCCCTGTCTTCCCTCATTTAAAAGATCTTCACGGAGGCTGGCAGGTGGCGTGGTGGTTAAGTCAGACTCCCCCAGGGCGACCGTGGTTTGAGTCTTGGACCTGGTGACTTGCTTTCTTACTTTCCCTCTTTCTCTCTGGTCAAATTTAAAAGCAATAAGATTAAATCATCAAAAAAAAAAAAAAAAAAAGGTTAAAAAGCTTTTCGATATGGGACCAGAAGTTAGCATAATGGCTATGTCGCTGAACTCCCATGTAGTTGACCGTGGTTCAAGTCCCGGACCCGGTGGCTTAAACTCACGCCGGGCGCGTGTGCGTGCGTGCCCAAGATCCCGAGAGGAGAGTGGAGGAGAAGGGATTGTGGCGTGGCCATCCCCCCCCTGTCTCCATGGGGGTGATTTCTGGCTTTCCGTCTCTCTGTCTCTCTCTGTCTTTCTCCGAAAAAAAAAAAAAAAAAAAAAAGATCTTTACTAACTTATATTATTTTTTTTTTTCAGGTTTTTGCCATAGAGCATGAGCTTGTGGGAGAGACAGAGAGGGAAAGTGAGAAATCACTCCACAGGAGGGACGGCCACGCCACAATCCCTTCTCCTTGACTCTCCTCCGGGGTTTGGGGCACGCACGCACATGCCCAGCGTGGTTTTCAAGCTGCCGGCGGTCTAGGACTCAAATTGAAGTCAGTCTTGTGGGAATCCAGCACCTTAACCATCATGCCAAAAATGTTCACTAACTTTTTTTTTTTTTAATGTATACCGGAACTACTTTAATTATAGGGAATTTTTTCTCTCTCCCTGTCTTGTTTTTATTTAGTTGCTCGAGGGCATGAACACTCATTCTCGGTGTGTCTTCCAGGCTGCTAGGGCTGGGACTCAGCTGCATCTGGCCATGCGGGATCCGTTTTCCTTAGCCACCAGGCCACAGCCGGCCCTCCCTCTGTAATTTTGAGATGCCACCATTACCTCATTGAAACCTCATTCTAGAGGGCGTGTCCTGGTCTTGTGGTCGAGGGAGGGCTGAGCGCAAGCACCCTCTTCCTGGCACTGTTCAGAGCCAGAGAACTGGAGATCATTCAGCACGGGGGCCCTTTAGGGGCCTGCGGGAAGGCTGCCCGCCTGTCTGGAGACCTCGCGGAGTGTCGGCGCGTGGTGTTTCCACGGGTGGGCTAGCGGGGCCGCAGAGTGGGTCACGGCCCAGGGCCTTGTCAGTGCACATCGTCTCTGTCTCTCTGTGTGTCTCACTCACGGAATAAACAAACCTTTAAACGTTTTTTTTTTAAAGGAATTCTAGGTTTTTGAGAAAAGGGCTGAGGAGCCATCCAGAGTGCAGGGTTGACAGACGATCTCAGAACCTGTTACTACCCCTTCCAGCTGACTGAGGCTGATGTTTCTTTAGGTAGAACTTGTCTGCGCTGGACTCCCACATGGGCTATGGTGGTTTGAGTCTCAGACCTGGCAGTTTGTGTTCTCACTTTCCCCCTCTGTCTCTTTCTGGTCAAATTAAAAATAATAATAATAAATAAAATTAAATGGTCAGGGGCCAGCAGGTCGTGTGGTGGTTAAGGGCACTAGACTCCCACATGGCCAACCACAGTTCGAGTCCCAGACCTGGTGACGTGCTTTCTCACACTCTCTCTCTTTCTCTCTCTCTCTCTGGTCAAAATAAAATAATAAGTAAATACATTAAGTTAAATCAAATAATTCTTTTAAACAATAAAATAATTCCCAAAAAGCTAAAAAGCGTTTATAGATGCCGACAGCTACCTTTGGCTTTGCGGGTTCACAGGCTCACATCCGGAGGGAAGTGCAGGGTCTCGGCGCGGTCTGGGTCTCAGCGACCACGTTGAGGGCCTCGAGTCCAGGCAGAGGAGGGCAATTTGGCTTCGGCTTTACCCACTTTAAGATTTTATTTTGTGCTTAATAGTTTTTTGCAAAAGTAATTTACATTTTTAAAGGAGAAGAAAAGATAGTCGTGAGCCGTGGAAATAGAATCCTGAGGTTTGAAAACTGGCAGAGCAGGCCGTGCCGCTGTGTCCCCAGTCGTGGGCTCCAGCAGCCGCTCCTCCGCAGGCTGGGTGTACACCGGGATCGGGTGACCTGACACTGTGGGTGCGCCCTAGGTCTGCGGCCTGACCCTGAGTACTCGGACAGGTCCCAGTCACTGCTGCTGAACTGAGCTTTGTCTGAGACAGCATTCAGAGTTACATCACTCTGGAGAGCACGCAAGTGCACACTTCTCAGCCAACACACAAATGTCTTGAAGATGTGTGTGAATAAAAGAGGAATTCGGGCATCGGCGATGAGACTGAAAACCTTTCTCCGGGGTTTGAGCACTTGACCAACTTCTTGTGTCTCACAGAAGTTGTGTTCCCCGTCTCTACTCCAAATCCAGGTCCCGAGGGCCACACTTTTCGGCCGCCGTCCGCGCTTTGCTCTTTCCTGCTGCTTTGATGTTTTGGAATCAGAGGGTTTTAGGACTATTTACAAGAGTTATCAGAACTGTGGAGATAGGGCCACCAGGAGGCGTGGTGTAAGGTGGCTGGATCCCACACGGCCACCTGCCGCTTGGAGTCTCGGACCCGCGGGCCTGTGTTCACGTGTTCTCGCGAGTTCAAGAGCAAGGGCTCGCAGTGTGGCCACTCCTGGGGTGGGGGTGGAGAGGTCTCACTTTCCCTCCATCCGTGCCTCTGCTGAGTGCATGCACCATAGAGAAAAATTTAAAAATTTTTGGAAAATAAAGCAAAAAGGTTCCTGGATGCTCTCTCAAAGTCATGTTAGAGCCCCCCCCCCCCCCCCCAAGTCCCCGGATGCTTCAGGAGCCCCCGCGGCTCCGCCGGGCCCCCGCTTCCCACACGTTCAGTTCAGACTCCGCGCGTCACCGTGGGCTTGCCCGCCGGGCCTCGTCAATGCCTCGCAGAGGGGGACACTGCTTTGTCCAACAGGAAAGAGAGCCCCAGACGTTCTACTTGGGACCATCTGCACCTGACTGCAGGGGTCGTGCGGCACCCTTCCCTCACTCCTGGCCTCACCCGGGGCGCTCTGGGCTCCTCCGTGAATTAAGCTCCGAGGTTCCGCCTGTATTGGTGGGAAAGCCACGTTTCCCTCCTCGGATGTTACCCCTGGGCACTCCATTCTCTTTGTTTACTGCCAGTGAAAATGAAGAGCCTCATGGTAGTCGAGGCTGCTGGACTCCCACAGGGCTGACCGGGGTTCGAGTCCCAGATCTGTCGGCTTGCTTTTTCACTTTCTCTCTCTGTCCCTCTCTGGTCAAACTAAAAATAAATAAAAATGTATAGAGAGTAAAGATCATTCCTCTATACATATGTATTTTTTAAAAAAATAAAGAAAGAAAAGAAAATGAAGAACCAGCGGGCAGTTAATGAAGCAGGGATTTACTGGTTTCAGGGTAAATTACTCCCTACCCATTATCTTAGATTAGGCTGGACCCAGTCAGTCCTTGTGGCTTTTTCTCTTTCCTGTCTTTGTTTATTTATGTATATATGTAGTTAGTTTTGCTATAGGGGTGTGTTCACAAGAGAGAGAGGGAGAGAGAGAATGAGAAATCACCCCCCTAGGGGTGATGGCCGCACGCAATCCCTTCTCCAGTCTCCTCTCGGGATTTTGGGCACACGTGTATACTCACCCTGTGTGTTTTTCAAGCTGGTGGGTCTGGGGCTAGAACTGCGCTATTGGCCATGTGGGATCCAGTACCTTAAGCACCATGCCACCTGCTAGCTCCTTTTTCTCTTTCTTGTTTCTCATATAGGACTTTTTCTTTTAAGTTTATTTTTTTAATCTATTCCATGAATAAGAGAGCCAGGGAGATGGCACCCCCAGGAGGGTCCTGATGCTGCAATCCACTCCAGGCCAGGGAGCTCACACCTGTGGACGCAGGGATGCCTCCCCCCCCACACACACACACGGTCAGCCTTGCAGAGTCACGGTTTCCAGCAGGACCAGGTAGAGCTTTAAATCATCTGGTTCTCCTCGGGATTCCACGTACGCTTCCGCCCCACTGTCCTCACCCCCTTTCTATGAGAAATCCCTGCACACGCCCCATCCCTGTGTCGCTTAGGCCACCCGGAAGCTGATACTTCCCACACGAGAAGAGTCGGACGTGGGATCCTGGAGAGTCCCGGTCTCTGAACATCCATTACACGTCCAGGAAAGCTAGAAACCCACAGTGTCAAGTTTGGCCAGGTTTCACAGTCACCTTACTTACTCTTTGGTCAGTATAAAGAAGAATTTGGACGTGACTACAAAGCAGTCGTTTAAATTCACACTTTTGTAAAATATGTGGCATTTAAACATACGATTGCTCCCCTACCCCCGAAAACAGAAGGCATGAGAGAGTAAGAGTTATTTCTCTGGATAGATTTGGGTCATCAGAAAGCCGTGACGTGCTTGGCTATGAAAAAACGTGTCGTGACTTTCTGACAGCCCAGTACATCTGCCATTGGGGAGACTCCATCATTTTGTTCAAAACGACTTATTATATATTCTAATTCTTTAGAAAGATTGAGTTATTAAAGTCTTCAGAAGCACTTTTAAATTTCCAGTGTACTTTGCAGTTATAGAGATTTAAGGGTTGTTTTTTTTAAAGAATTATTTAATTTTATTTATTATTGTTATTTTTTAATTTTATCAGATCTCAGTGGGCTTAAATAGTTCTTATTGAGGGACCAGCAGTTAGCGTAATGGCTATGTCGCTGGACAACGATTAGTCGACCACAATTCGAGTCCCGGACGCGGCTCAAACTCATGCTGGGCACGTGTGCGTGCGTGCCCAGGATCCCAGGAGGAGAATGGAGGAGAAGGGATTGCGGCGTGGCCATCACCCCCTTGGGGTGATTTCTCGCTTTCTATCTCTCTGTCTCTCTGTCTCTCTCTGTCTTTCTTTCTGGCAAGCATATGTGCCCTATAGCAAAAACCTCTCAAAAATAATAATAATTCTTATTGACATTGGAATGACCTTTTTTTTTTTTTAATGCAAAGTCAAAAGGGAGGTAGGAAATATGCGTTTCTAATTTGGGGTATAAGATCTCTGTCCTTGCACCTCTGTATTCGCGATTACTGTCGTGATTAAGGACGGAGAAGGCGTCCGTCCCTGGAGGGCTTCCTGCGCTGCGTCGTGCCTGCTCTGCCGAGCTGCCTCCCCAGGCCCCCAGCGGACACTGTTTCAGCTGCGGTGTGACCTCTCCTGCCGTCTCCTGAGCTCCCTGGAACAGAGGCTAAGCTGGTGGATGTACTGCAAGGGTGGTGGGATGGTGGAGAGCGCTGGGGTGGCAGGCAGAGTGCAGTGCAGCCCAGCAGGGCAGGATGTGGGTTTCAGGGCCAAGCGAGGACTCACCGGCTGCCCCGGATCCCACATGGCCAGCCACCGTTGGAACCCCGGCCCCACTGGCTTAAAGAACACGCTGGGCATGTGCATGCGTGCCCAGGTCCCCGTGGGATGGAGGGCTGGGGACGGGACCGCGGTGCGACCGTTCCCAGTAAGGGCCATCTCCCCTCCCGCTCTGTCCCCTGCATGCAAGTGCACACACCCTCAGGCAATAAAAAAAGTATATCCGTGGATGATCTATGAAATACGAGGGATCTGAATAAAAGATTTGATTGGTTTTATTTGCTTTTGGTTGCTGGACGGCTTCTCTGAGGGGATAACCTTTGAAAACGGGGTTGTGTGGGCCCCTGGGTTGTGTGTGCCGGGCCACACACAGGACTCGCGGGGCTGTGCCTTCGAGCGTGTGAGGCAGCTGCGTGCCACGTGTATTCAAATGTGTGCGTGCTCTGTGCTCCTCTGAGACCCGGCGGGAGAGCAGACGCTCTGCTTTGGTTTCACGGAGCAGGGTGCCGGTGGGGGAGCAGCCCGGGGCCCTAACAGCAGCGCTGAGTCCCTCAGGAGCACTCAGGGTCCGCGGCACGGGTGGCCAGCACTGAGCCTCCTTCACAGGTGGCACTTGGGGCCAGGGAGGTGCCCTGCGACGGACCGTCAGGGCCCCAGGCTGAGACGCTAAGGCGGGCCTGCCTGGCCCCACAGACCAGTGCTGCGAGGGGACTGTGTGCCTGTGCACGGTGGCCCCGCTGTCCCCAGGGCAGGAGGGCGCTCGGGGGACGGAATAAGGACCCAGTCCAGTTCTGGGTGACGCCCCTCCCTCTCTGGCTCTCTCCAGTGAGCATGTGCTCCCTCGGGCAGAAATCTAAGAAAGGAGGAGGAGAGAGAGGGTCAGGAGGCCACAGTGGGCACTCTGTCCTCCCCCGGAGACCTTCCCGCCCAGGTCTGAGGAAGGAGGAGGAGAGAGAGGGTCAGGAGGCCACAGTGGGCACTCTGTCCTCCCCAGAGACCTTCCCGCCCAGGTCTAAGGGAGGAGGAGGAGAGAGAGGGTCAGGAGGCCACAGTGGGCACTCTGTCCTCCCCAGAGACCTTCCCGCCCAGGTCTGAGGAAGGAGGAGGAGAGAGAGGGTCAGGAGGCCACAGTGGGCACTCTGTCCTCCCCAGAGACCTTCCCGCCCAGGTCTGAGGAAGGAGGAGGAGAGAGAGGGTCAGGAGGCCACAGTGGGCACTCTGTCATCCCCCAGAGACCTTCCCGCCCAGGTCTGAGGAAGGAGGAGGAGAGAGAGGGTCAGGAGGCCACAGTGGGCACTCTGTCGTCCCCCAGAGACCTTCCCGCCCAGGTCTAAGGGAGGAGGAGGAGAGAGAGGGTCAGTAGGCCACAGTGGGCACTCTGTCCTCCCCAGAGACCTTCCCGCCCAGGTCTGAGAAAGGAGGAGGAGAGAGAGGGTCAGTAGGCCACAGTGGGCACTCTGTCCTCCCCCAGAGACCTTCCCACCCAGGTCTAAGGGAGGAGGAGGAGAGAGAGGGTCAGGAGGCCACAGTGGGCACTCTGTCGCCCCCCAGAGACCTTCCCGCCCAGGTCTGAGTGCCTTCTGCCGGCCTGCCTCCTCCCAAGCGGGCCCTGCTCACCTACTCTCCTCAGGAGGGTGCAGACTGCCCTCCTGTGTCACGTGGTGTCATCCAGGGACCACCTGTTCATGCCACGTGACCTTAGTGCTGGCACTTCCACGCGACACTGTTGTCCAAACATTCCTGTCAAAGAAGCATGGTGCTCTCCTCCAGGAAAATTCCGGGGGATTTCATGAATGGGAACCGACCCGACCAACGGAATTGTGAAATGAGAAGCCATTCACAGGATCTCAACTCCAAGTTATTTTCTCTGATTCAGACAGAGATAACTTAATATAATACTTAAAGGAGATTGATAGCACGGGAATTTTAAAAAATAATTTATTTTATTTTATTTATTATTATTATTTGTTAATTTGACCAAGGAGAGACAGAGAGAAAGAAAGGGGAAGTGAGAAAGCAAGCTGCCAGGTCGGAGACTCACACCGCAGTCAGTCACGTGGGAGCCCACACCCTAACCACCACGCCTGCCGGCCCACTGGCATGGGAATTTAACCTAATACTTGAAAGGGTTCATTATAATGGGGATTTGTGAAGAAAATAACCACGTGCTGAGAATGGCTTCACCCGCACTCTGTAGTGAGGACCAGGGAAATCGATCGTAAGCTGAAGACACACCCGGGCTCCCCGTGAGTTCGTGCCCTAACTGCCCTCAACCGCAGGCAGAGACCACCCTTAACCGGACAGCCCTGCTCTCTCGGGTCCTGCTGCCCCGTTCCTCTGCGAGAACTGCAGACCGTATCACTCAGTCACATGGTCCCTCCTCCGCCACTAATGGCTTTAATCTAGACCAAGCACCGGACTCACAGCCAGAGCAGTAAATGAAGCCTTGCCCACCCCAGGGTAGCTCAGGTTACCTTCTACAGCCGGCTGGGTTTCCAGCTCTGTTACCCTGACACCCTGTCTCTGTTAGATCCTGTTGGCTCACAGGGTTCCAGTGAATCCGAAGAGCTAGCCGTGCTCTCAGAAGGTTCAGCTCTGCCGTGCTGGCTGTGGATGAGGGTTTAGAATTCCTGTGACTCCATCTGCAGAGCGGCCCTTTTTAGAGGCAAAGAAGAGGCCTCCATTCTGGAAAGCCTGCCCCCAGAACAGATTAAACCTCCACTGGAATGGCACCCGGCATTGTAACGTTTTCCATTAAGTAAATGACCTTCTGCTGTTCAGTGAAATATTCAGGATTATCACTGAGATCTAAACTTCTCTGGGCTCACACCTGTGACTGCGGGATTGCCAGAGCAGCGCAGGCCGCGGGGCCTAAGGGAGCCCGAGGAAGATGAGGAAGGCTGGTCCGGAAGGAAGAGAGCTATGGTCTGTAAGCTGGATTTAGGTCAGTGGAAATGTACAGAGAAACCCAGCTAGTTACGGCAATCCGGATGGGGCCAGCAGGTGGCATGGTGGCTAAGGAGTCTGGAAGCCACATGGCAGACTTTGCAGTTCGAGTCCCGGCCCCAGTAACCTAAGAAACACACGAGACTCGTGTGCGTGTGTGCCTGGAATCCCGAGAGGGGAATGAAGGAGACGGGATTATGAGTGGCCATCACCGCTGGGGGACAATTTCTCACTTTCTCTCTCTGTCTCTGTCAGACAAGTACAATATTTGTGTCCTATAGCAAACTACTTAAAATAGACAAACAGACCAAAAAGCAGGATCCACAAAACTGCTGAACTCAGCCTGCGCCTTCTCGCTGCGTGAGTGCCTAGCATCCCGGCCGCCCGCCTCCTCAGGCCCCACCCCACGCTCCCTTACCAAGGGGAGCTGTCAGGCAAGGGGGCCAGAAAGGAGCACCGGGCGCACCACAGAGCCTCCTTCCCGGCCTCGGAACTACCTACCTCATCGTGACGCGCGAGAGCCGTGCCAAAGCCCTCCCCGCAGTGATGGGCCTCGGGTGTTCTTCTTTCCATTTTAAGTTTATCTTCCTTGAGTGTGAGCAAGTGTGAGAGGGAGCATGCGCACGAGGCCTGAGCGAGGGGAAGGGACTCTGCAGTCTCCTCAGCTGCGCCCGGCCTTCCAGATAGTCAGGGTTGTGGGCACCCGCGTACTGGGCGCCCGCGTACCTGGGCACCCACGCACCTGGGCACCCGCGCACCTGGGCACCCGCGTACCTGGGCACCCGCGCACCTGGGCACCCGCGTACCTGGGCTCTCGCTCACCTGGGCACCCGCGCACCTGGGCTCCCGCGCACCTGGGCTCCCGCGCACCTGGGCATCTGCGTACCAGGCACCTGCGTACCGGGCACCTGTAGATGGGGAGGCTGAAACCAAGGAATCAAAGACTTGCAGAACAGCAGCTCTGAGTGATGGCTGCTTCTCGGTTCTCCCCCCGGAATTCTGGGCACTCATTCACACTCGGCTGGCGTATTTCTTTCTTTCTTTCTTCCTTTCTTTCTTTCTTTCTTTCTTTCTTTCTTTCTTTCTTTCTTTCTTTCTTTCTTTTTTTTTTTTTTTCTGGAAAGGTTTTTGCTACAGGACAGAGAGAGACAGAGAGACAGAGAGCAAGAAATCACCCCCCCAGGGGGGATGGCCATGCCACAATCCTTTCTCCTCCATTATCCTTTCAGGATCTTGGGCACGCACGCACACGCGCCTGGCGTGAGTTTAAGCCACCAGGTCTGAGACTCAAACCGAGGTCGACTACGTGGGAGTCCAGCGATGCAGACATTATGCTAACTGCTGGTCTTGTCGGCTGGCATGTTTCTTAAGTGCTGAGGCTTGCATGGTATATTTGGTGACATTTATTTTTCCTTTGTATTTTCTGTATCTTTCAAATTATATTTTCTGTATCTTTATATTTTCTATATCTTTCAAATTACCTAAACTCAGTGTTTATTGTTTTTATAATACAGAAGGAAAATAAATTTAAAATAATCTTAGTTTTAACAGTATATATTACTTAAAGGCACATAGGTTTCAGAAGGGTTCTCACTAACATGAAACCAGTGTTTCTGTTAGTATGATTGGGTGACTGGTAATTTTGAGTTTCTTCTCTTTTGTACATTTGTATTTCTTAACTTTTCTTTCCTTTTTTTTTTTTTTTTTTTGGTTTTGCCATAGGTTGTATGCTCCCCAGAAATACATTCAGCAAGACAGAGAAAGGACAAGAGAGAAATCACCCTGCAAGGGGGGATGGGCATGCCACAATCCCTTCTGATCTAGAGATTTTGGGCATGCACGCACACGCACCTGGTGTAATTCTCAAGCCACTGGGTTCGGGACTAGAACCGTGATCATGTAGGAGTCCCGCTTTTTTTTTTTTTTTGAGAGAGATTTTTGCTATAGGGCACGTGCGCTCGCCAGACAGACAGAGAGAGACATAGAGACAGAAAGCGAGAAATCACCCCCCCCGGGGGGATGGTCATGCCGCAATCCCTTCTCCTCCATTCTCCTCTCGGGATCTTGGGCACGCACGCACATGTGCCCGGCCTGAGTTTTAAGCCACCGGGTCCGGGACGCGAACCGCGGTCGACTACGTGGGAGTCCAGCGACATAGCCATTACGCTAACTGCTGGTTCCTAGGAGTCCCGCATTTTAGTCACCACACCTCTGGCTGGCCCCAACATATCTTAACTTTTCTATAATGCCTGTGATGTCCGTGATAAATGAGCACTTTCCTGCAATGACCAGTGTCTGCATAATGAAAAACTGAGGGCCAAAACCAGCAGTTGGCATAATAACTATGTCGCTGGTTCAAGCCCTGGACCCGGTGGCCTAAACTCATGCCGTGCGCGTGTGCATGCATGCCCAAGATCCCGAGAGGAGAATGGAGGAGAAGGGATTGCGGCGTGGCCATCCCCCCGGGGGGTGATTTCTCGCTTTCTGTCTCTCTCTGTCTTTCTAGCGCGTGCACGCACCCTATAGCAAAAACCTCTCAAAAAAAAAAAAAATGAGTTTTCAAAAATCACACCCACACCAGGAAGCATCTGCTCTTGCTCACATTAACATTTCAGGTTTGGCGAGAAGGTAACGCCCTCCTGGGTTTGGACTTGGGCGTGGTGAGGTTCGGCGATGTCCCAGCAGGCTCTCTGGGCCGCGCAGGAGCCAGCGGCTTGGCTCTCTGCCCATTCGCTCTCTCCACTGTCACCCCTGCAAGTCACCGGAGATGGCATCTAGAAGACCAGCAGGGCGGCGTCACAGGCCCGTGGTCACGTGCCACGCATGGGGCTGAGTCCCACTAGCTGGCAGCTGAGATCCTGTCCCTGTGGCTGGAAAAGCACGCAGACGCGTGTGCACGTGTGCCCACCTCCTGCCGGGACGGGGAGTGGGGACCGTGCCTGCAGAGTGGGCTTCCTCCCCACTTCTCCATCTCCCTCCCGGGCAAGCATGCCCTCCCCCTGACAGTGGAAAAGCACCAACAGTCACACTGATAGAACTTGAGTGTGTGTGCAACTCCTGATACTTACACACCTCCCTGCCATTCTACTGGGATGCAGAGAGGCTGGGCATGGGTGTCCCTCTCGCACTGCGGCCCAAGTTAGAGCAGAGTCGATCCCATCGGCCACTGCCAAGACTCACGGCAGGGTCCTAGCGGCTTGGAAAGACCAGCTCTGCAGCAGGCCTGCTCGGGGCGGTCCCACTTCCCTGCAGGACTGGCCTCCCCTGCCCTCGGGCTTGCAGGTGGGGAGGGACCCCACTGCCACCACCTCCTGTTCCGGGGCCGACTCCTGGGATCTCGTCTCAGCTCACGTGTCTCCTTAGAGAAGCCCTCCGTGACCACCTGGGTATGTAGGTGTACTCGCACTCACCTCCCTTCCACAGTAGTTATCTTTCTTTTGTTTTTGGTTTTTGTCAGTTTTTGTATTAGGGCGCGTGTGCTCACAGAGGGAAGAGAGAGAAAGTGGAAACCACCCCCTAGTAGGGATGGCCCCACTGTAGTCCCTTTTCATCTCAGGATTTGGGGCGTACAGGCAAACACGCAGGCTTGGGACAAGCCACAGGGCAGTCGACCACGTGGGATTCAGCCTTAACCTCCACCCGCTGCTGGCCCCACTGCACACCCAGTTACCCACCCTCCGTGACTCGTGCACACAGACACGCACTGTCACAGTCCCCGTGGAGCAGTGATGCGGGAGAGGCCTGCGGGGGGCTCAGGCCCTGCCACGTCACGGTCAGGCTGCTGTCTGGGCTGCAGTCAGCTGGAGGCCATGGCCGCTGGCCCCTCTCTTCCCGAGCGCCCCGCCACGCAGATGCCTGCACGCGAGTGCTAGATTGGGGTGGCCCGCCAGTTCATGGCCAAGGCTGCGTGAGTGTCCGCACAGCATGGCGGCGGCTACCCACAGAGCGAGACAGCCGGGAGAGCAGGGGGGCCGGCTGCCTTCGCTGACCCAGCCTCACGCCTGCACCCCCGCTCACACAGCAGCCCGCTGGTTGCTCAGGCCGGCCTTGCCTGTGTGGGCGGGGGCTGCCAGGACAGGACTCGGGAGGAGGACCGCCGTGGCCTCTGTCACACGCGAGGGTCTTCACAGAGTCATGTGTATCATGAAAATGTGTATTATAAAAAACTACGTGCAGATTTCAACCTTTGCACCAAAATAAACACTTTAATGCCATTTTCCAACTTTCTGAAGAAAGCTAGTGCGAGGGAACAGCGGGAATGACGTGAAAACTACTCCAGTGCGTGGGTTACCTGCCAGTGACTCGCACGCCTGCGTTTCCCGTGCTCTGCACGCCCTGGGGCCAGCACAGCTGCTCGCCCAGCGCCTGTGGACGCCTGGGACTCTGGCCCGCCCAGCCACATGCCATCTGGGCAGGAGGCAGAGCCGGGAGCCGGGTCAGGTGAGCGTCACCCGCGCCCTGGGAGCGGCCAGTGGCCACGGTGCAGGGAGCTGATTGTCCTTTATTGACGGAAACGCTTACAGTTCATTCAGCCAGGACATCGCAATGTGCAATTCTGCGATCTCATAACTGAAGTCTTTGATTCTTTTTTAAGCACAACTGCTCATACAAGATTGTCTTTTCTCTTTTTCTGCAAGATATTTTCCTACAATTATGTGTTTCAATATATTCATGAAAGGAAGTATTTTTCTTTCATTGCCAGAAGGTGCATGCACTAGCCAGAGAGAGGCACAGTGACAAAGCACCCCCAAAGCGATGTGGCCACCCGTGGTCCCTTCTCCATTTCCCCATCCTGTCGGGACTTGGGGCATGTGACACACATGTTCCTGACGTGTTGGCTGCATGGGATCCAGTTCCCAATGACTAGCTAGTAGGCTCTAGGGTGGCCCAAAAAGAAATGTTAATGCAGAAATAATCCAATAGCCTGCCAGGTGCTGTGGTGGTTGAGGCGCTGGACTCCCACATGGCTGACCACGGTTCGGGTCCTGGACCTGGTGGCTTGCTTTCTCATTCTTCCTTTCTCTTTGTTTGTCTTTCTAGTCAAAATGAAAGAATAATGATAATAAATTTTTAAAAATTAAAAAGTAAATCATCTGAAACCTACAGAAATAACAAATGAAATATGTAATAGACAGTCAGTAGGGAAGAACCATCCGAAGTCAGGTGGCAACATGGCATGCTTGCGCCCAGGTCCCCTGCCTTGTGGTTAAGCTAGGGCAGCCATGGATCTGTGTTCTTCCCGTGCTCGATGTGGGCCACCGACCAGCAGCGTGACCCTAAGGCCACCTGGGACCTGTTGGAAACACAGAGTCTGGTGTGACCCGAGACCTAGTGAATCCGAACCCACGTTTTAACACACTCTCTGGAAACTCCTGTGCACTCTAGCACTTGAAAAGCTCTGCTCTCAGGAGCTAGTAGGTGGCGTGGGGGCTAAGGCCGCCGGATCCCACGTGGCCAGCTGTGCAGAGCGAGTCCTGGACTCTGCAGCTTGAGGAACACCAGGATGTGCGTGCCCGCGCCCAAGCCCTGGAGAGGAGAGTGGGAACTGGGGCACGACACCCTTGGGGTGCTTTTCCACCTGCCTTCTCTCTCTGTCTGTCTCTGGCAACTGCAAGAGCCCCATAGCAAAACTTAAAAAAAAAAAAAAAAAAAAAAAAAAAAAAAAGAGGAAAAGGGTTGATCTCTAGTGCTTAAATCTAGGTTTTGCCTTTAGGCACACATTTGGAACTTCAGAGAAAGGCAGCATTTGCTTTTCTTGAGTAACGTGTAGCCGTGAAGGCGGCGTAACCGGGTGGCAGGGTTCCGGCCTGAGAAGACGCGCTCCTAAGTTGGTGCTGACCCTGTGGCATCACCACCCTTCCGGAGTGCCCCACCGTGGCTCTGCACCTGCTGGGAACTGCAGTTTGTCCCACGTCCAGAGACTGAGCTCTGGCTTCAGTTTTACCCACTTCCTGACAACTTTTCCCCTTAAATAGGACAACAGTTAAGAATCAGTTGCTTGAGGCCAGCAGGTGGCATGGTGGTTAAGAGACTGAACTCCCGCATGGCCAACTATGGTTCAAGTCCCAGACCTGGCAGCTTACTCTCTCTCTCTCTCTGGTGAGCACATGTGCCCTATAGAAATTAAATAATAATAAAGTTAAATAAATAATTATGTCTTTAAAAAAGCAGTTGTTTGGGACCGGCAGTTAGCATAATGGCTATGTCGCTGGACTCCCATGTCGAACCGCGGTTTGAGTCCCAGACCCAGTGGCTTAAACTCACGCCGGGCACATGTGTGTGCATACCCAAGATCCCGAGAGGAGAATGGAGGAGAAGGGATTGTGGCGTGGCCATCCCCCCGGGGGGTGATTTCTCACTTTCTGTCTCTATGTCTCTCTCTGTCTGTCTGGCGAGCGCATGCGCCCTATAGTGAAAATCTCTCCAAAAATAAAAAAAAAAAGAAAAGAAATGACAGGAACTCTCCAGCCTGGAAACAGCTATAATTTCCTCAGGCCCATTTTCCTTCCAATGGGTGCCCTTTGGCCCTCACAGAATTAGATGTTCCTTCTATACACTGTTTTTTAAGAGAGTCTCCTCCTCCCCCCATAGGGTGCATGCACTTGGGATTTTGGTTATAAGCTACAGGGCACGTGTGCTGGCCAGAGAGACAGAGGGAGAGGGTCAAGCGCCCTGCGGTGGGAGCGGCTATGCCGCGGTCCCTTCTCCTCCATTCTCCTCTTGGGGTCTTGGGCACGCACACACACGTGCCTGGCATGAGTTTAAGCTGCTGGGTCTGGGATTCAAATCGTGGTGAGCTCCATGGGAGTTCAGTGACGTAAGCATTACTCCCTCTGTTGGTCCCCCTTCTACATGCTTTTAAAGCTCATTGTTCATCTCTCTTGGGGTTAATCATAAGGAATTTGGGGACACCCGGTGACGTGGTGGTTAAGGCGCTGGACTCCCAGATGGCTAGCCACAGTTCAAGTCCTGAACCTGGTAGCTTGCCTTTTTACTCTCTCTCTCTGTCTCTCTGGTGAGCTCATGTGCCCTGTAGCAAATGTAAATAATAATAAGGATAAATAAAATCAAATAATGTTTTAAAAATAACGAGAAATTTACCTATGCATGCTAGAATGTATGGGGAGAGAGTGGAAGCCTCTGATGGGGTGTGGTCACACTGCAGTCCTTTCCCTCTGTTTCCCTGCCCTGTAAAGATTTGGGGCATGCACACATATTTTCTTTTTCTTTTTTTTTTTGGGGGGGGGAGAGGTTTTTGCTATAGGGCACGTGCGCTCGCCAGCCAGACAGAGAGAGACAGAGAGACAGAAAGCGAGAAATCACCCCTCAGGGGGGATGGTCACGCCACAATCCCTTCTCCTCCATTCTCCTCTCGGGATCTTGGGCACGCACGCACACGCGCCCGGCATGAGTTTTAAGCCACCGGGTCCAGGACGCGAACTGCGGTCGACTATGTGGGAGTCCAGTGACATAGCCATTACGCTAACGGCTGGTTCCCCTGCACACATATTTTCTAAGTCACAAGGGCTGGGATTAAAATGTCTAGGCCATGTGGGGCCTGGCTCCAATGCACAGCACGACCATTACGCTGTGGGGATGGTCCTGGTAAGGTCTGTGTTTCCAGTTGTGCTATGGGCACACAAGCTTGCCAGGGACAGAGGGGGCAGTGAGGAATCGCCTGGTGCAGACCGCAGAGGAAGCACAGGCCCCGAGGAGCGGCAGGCACACACTACTCACAGCTCACTGTTTGCCAAAGGCAGCCAGTGGACACGTCGAGTCAGAGCGGGGCCCACTGCATGGTAACTGCAGGAACCTCTGCCGCAGGGGCTCAGGCTCTGCCCAGGCAGGGGGTGCCTTTCATGTTGTTTCTGTTTGCACATGTGCTCGCCGGAGAGAGAGACAGTGAGACGGAAAATGAGAAGCCACCACCCGGGGGCTGGCCATGCCACCGTCCCTTCTCCTCCATCGTCCTCCTGAGATTTGGGGCACTCATGCACACGTGCCCAGTGTGAGACTCACACCGCCAGGCCCAGAACGCAAACCGCCAGAGCCGTGCGGAGCCCACGGCTTTAACCGCCACGCCACCTGCCGGCCCCTCGTCACTGCTTTTCTCTCTCCGGTTCCTAACAAGGTTCTTGGTGCACAGTGGTGAGAAGCAGTTCTGGGATAGAGGAAGGACCAAATACAAAAAGACATTAATCTGATGCTTTGCCTCGAGAATCTAGAGAAATACTCACGTTTGAAGGAGATTTCTACCGTAAGAAAGATCAAAGAAATTAGTCCAGTTTCAAGTTCCTAATCTCCTCCAAGTAACCCTCTATCTGCAAGTCAGGGTTAGCTTTTATTTCCCACGTGGTAAGTTTCCCTATCACTGGTGCCAGGAGTGGAAGCTGTTTGAAAAAAAATTTAATATTTAAATGAAAAGGGTTAAGAAAGGGGTCAAAAACTAAATCTTTCCCCTTTATTGCATGAGGGGAAAATAAGGATAGGTGTTTTTTTTTTGGAGAGGTTTTCTGCTATCCCAGGGCACGTGTGCTCGCCAGACAGAGACAGAGAGACAGAAAGTGAGAAATCACCCCCCCAGGAGGGACGGCCATGCCACAATCCCTTCTCCTCCATTCTCCTCACGGGATCTTGGGCACACACGCACACACGCCCAGTGTGAGTTTAAGCCACTGAGTCCGGGACTCGAATGACGGTCGACTACATGGGAGTCCAGCGACAGCGATTACTCCAACTGCTGGTCCCAGGGTAGTTATTAGTTTAGACAAAATCTCTGCAAGCCTTCTCATGGTCCATAGGCTTCGTCTGAGTCCATTCATGTTTCTGTAACGGACTCCACCAACTGTGTAACTCACGCGGAACAGAAGCTCGTCTCAGAGCCTCCGGGCGAGGCGACCAAGACCAAGGCACCACGGGGCGGGTGCCTGTGAGGGTGGTCCCTGCTCCTGGGGCAGTGCCTCTAGAGGAGGAGCAAAGGGCACAGAGCACCCCTTCAGCCTAAAGATTAACATTAGGAAAAGAGTCGTATAAGAAATATTCACTTTGCTATAGGGTGCATGTGCTCGCCAGAAAGACAGGGAGAGACAGAGAGATAGAAAGCAAGAAATCACCCCCCAGGGGGGATGGCCACGTCGCAATCCCTTCTCCTCCATTCTCCTCTCGGCATCTTGGGCACACACGCACACATGCCCGGCGTGAGTTTTAAGCCACCGGGTCCGGGACGCGAACTGCGGTCGACTACATGGGAGTCCAGTGACATAGCCATTACGCTAACTGCTGGTCCCCAGAAATATTCACTTTGAAAGGAGGTTTCCACCTTAAGAAAGATCAGTGAAATTAGTCCAAAAGTTATCCATTTCTTGTTTTTCAAATTCCTAAACTCCCCGAATAACCACCTATTAGCAAGTCAGGGTTAGCTTTTATTTCCCATGTGGTGGGTTTCCCTGTCTATCATTGGTGCCAGCAGTGGAAGCTGTTTGGGAAAAAATAACAATAATAAATGAAAAGAGTTACACATGACCTGTGTGAAGTAAGGGACCACAACTCAGCATGTTGCATGTGAGGGGAATAAGGGTGGTTTTCACGAGCTCACACAGATGAGGTGTACAGTGGTTAAGATACTTACAGGTAAACGGGGTAACTGCAGCCGGGAGAAGCAAGAGGAAAGACGTGAATGTGGAAATACGCTTGACGACTGGAAAAGTGGTAAGAAGATCACCTTGGCTAGGGAGAGGTTCCCTTCCAAGCAGGGAGAGGTGAAACTTACGGAAGAAAAAAAGAGCACCTAAGAATAAATGTTTTGGGGCTAGCAGGTGGTGTGGTGGTTGAGGTGCTGGACTCCCAGGTGACAACGTTAAAGTCCCAGACCTGGCAGCCTGAAAATCACAACAAATAAATAAATAAGTAAATGTTAAAATAAATAAATATATGACCCCCTCTGCTCCCTCAGTAATGAGATAAAGATGTCTACTCTTTCCCCCGTTTTCAACTTTGTAAGGTGCTTTCTGGGGTAGCTAGGGAAGAAAAGGAAGTAGAAGACATCTGGACTGGAAAAGAAGAAAGGACATCCTCTCTACTTGCAGGTGACATTACCTTATTTGTAGAAAGTCCCTAGAAACACACACACACACACACACACACACACACGCACAGAATAAATGAGTTCAGGGGCCGGCAGGTGGTGTGGTGGTTAAAGGCGCTGGATTCCCACGTGGCCAACCGCAGTTTGAGTCCTGGATCTGGTGGCTTTCTTTCTCCATTTCCCTTTCTCTCTCTCTGTCTCTCTCTGGTCAAATAAAAAAAAATAACAAATGGAATTAACAAATAAATAATTCATAATTTAAAAAAAAAGAATAAATGAATTCTGCAAGATTGCAGAATATGGGGCCAGCAGGTGGCATGATGGCTAAGGCACTGGACACTCCCACAGAGTCAACTGCGGTTTGAGTCCCAGATCTGGTGACTTGCTTTCTCACTTTCTCTTAATTTCTCTCTGGTCAAATTAAAATAAATGAATAAATAAATAAATAATCAAATAAACAATTATTTTTAAAAAATGATTGCAGAGTACAAGATTAATAATATATTGAAAAACTGTATTTTTACATATTAGTGGTGACCAATTTGAAAATGAAGTTAAGGGACTGGCAGGTGGCATAGTGGTTAAGGCACTGGATTCCCACATGGCTCACCATGGTTCAAGTCCTGGACCTAGCAGCCTGAAAATCATGCCAGGCACGTGTGCATATGTGTCCAAAGTCCCAGGAGGAGAATGGAGAAGGGATTGCAGTGTGCCCATACTCCCTATGGTGTGATCTCTCACTTTCTCTCTGTCTCTTACTGTCTCTCTCTTCCCTGGCAACTGTATGCAACCTGTGGCAAAAACCTTAAAAAAAAAAAAAAAAAGAAAGAAAAAAAAAGACAATTCAGCTCAAAAATGGACCAAGGATTTGAACAGACCTTTCTTCTGAGAAGATCCACATTCTCAGTCGGGTAACGCAAACCTAAACCGTAGGCTCTAAGGAGAGAGACGGTGCATGCTGACAGGAGCGTGAGAAATGCGATGCCTTCATGCGTCGCTGTGGGAGTGGAGACGACGCAGCCGTTAGGGAGAGCGAGTGCCAGCTCCTCACGATGTGAGTAGTTAGCTCTCCAGCGACTTCACTCCTGGGCAGAGACCTGAGAGGACTGAAAACACGCGTGTACATGCATACGTGCTCACGGACGTCTGTGGCCACATTATTCACGAGGGTCGAAGGTGTGACCTCAATGCCCGCCGAGCCTCAACTGCTGAGCGGCACACAGACCACGTGTGTAGTGGCTGCCACAGCACGGCCGACGCAGACACGTACCACACACGGACCTGGAGGGCACGCGACGACAAAGCCCGATGCAAAGAGCCCGCTATTTCCCTCTATTTGTATGAAGTGTCCAGCATGTTCTGAGCCACAGGGACACTATCAGGGTGTGGGAGAAGTCATGCCACATTGCTGCTTAGAAAAACAGAAAAAATAAGTCATGACGTTTCTTACGGCCCAATAGATTATGGCGTGCCAGGGCTGGGGGTGCGGGATGAATCAGGATTGCCAATGATTTGGGCTTCTTTTGGGGGTGATTAGAATGATCTAACTAGGGGGCTGGCAGGTGGCGTAGTGTTTAAGGGGCTGGACTTCCATGTGGCTGACCGCGGTTTGAGCCCTCGACCTGGTGGCCTGATACTTGCTCCAGACGCCTGTGTGTGCGTGCCCAAGCTCCCGACAGGAGAATGGAGAAGGGATTGTGGCATGGCCACCTCCCTGGGGGATTCCTCACTGCTTGGTCTCTCCTGCAAACACATGCACCCTATGGCAAAAACCTAAAAAAAAAAGTTCTGAGTAAGAGTGGTGCTATTCGAGTAACTCTGAATACACTAACCACTAAAGCGCATACACATAAGGTGAGTGTGGGGCCAGGCATTTGATGGCAGCAAAATACGATCTTCTGTGAGCTGACCCACGGGGGCAGGGGGAAGGTTCTGTGTTCACGGCCAGAGACGTCCCCGAGTACGCGGGGCAGGCCTGACTGCTCCAGGGCCAGCTGAGGCTGGGGCGGGCCAGGGTCATAGCTGCTGGAGGTGCAGTCCCTGTTTCTCTCCCTCTCTTTCCCCCTCTTTCATGAAAGAGAATTTATTTTAAAAGGTGAATTTGGGGCCAGGAGATGGCATGGAAGTTAAATGGCTAGATCCCACATGGCCGGCTGCAAGGCCGGAGTCCCAGACCTGGCGGCTGGAAAATCCTGCCAGGCTTGTATGCATGCGTGCCAACCCGAGGAGAGGAGAAGGGACTGTGGTGCGCCATCCCTCCTGAGGGTGATCTTTTCATCCCCCATCTCTCTGGTGAGTGCACATGTCCTATAGCAAAAATCAAGAGAAAGAAAGAAAGAGTGAATTGGGGACCAGCCTGCGGCATGGTGGTTAAGGTGGCTAGGTCCCACATGGCCAACTGGCCTGAGTCCTGGACCTGGCAGCTAGCAACCTCGTGTCACGTGTGTAGGGTCTGGGGGAAGGGAAAAGAAACACGGCAGAGACTTTCCCGCTGGCAGGAACTTTCCCGTTTTCCACATCTGGCCCGCCATCACCAACGGATTTTCCCGCCCTCCGCATATGGTGCGCCCGCCAAAGTTGAACAGAAACAGCGACCTTCATTGGCCAGACAATGGATAGATCAAGGTCAACGCCCTTTTAAGAACGAGCAGCACCCACCCCAGGTGTGACTCCCTCAGTCTCTGACAGCTTTTCGCAGAATAAATTTTACTTTGCTAAATCCCAAGCCTGACCCTGGTTCTTCTGTCTTTGCCGCCTCTGACTCCGCAGCCAATCCTCAGTCTGACCTAACGG
Organism: Tupaia tana; assembly: GCA_026018925.1. NCBI lineage: Eukaryota > Metazoa > Chordata > Mammalia > Scandentia > Tupaiidae > Tupaia > Tupaia tana. The sequence continues at coordinate 101,810,437 of JAKSZU010000006.1, read as the reverse complement.
TGTACATGCACGCATTTCCAAAATCCCAAGAGGAGGGAGAAATGAGAAGGGATTGCATGTAACCATTCCCCATAGAAGGTGCTTTCTCACTCTCTCGCTGTCTCTCTCTCCAGCGAGAGCTCATGTACACTGACAACATTAAAAAAGAAGAGGTGGGGAGAAAAAGAAGAGGTGAATTTCATAGTATGCGAATTATGTCTTTTTTTTTTTTTTTTCTTTTGGAGAGGTTTTTTGCTATAGGGCGCGTGCGCTCGCCAGACAGACAGAGAGAGACAGAGAGACAGAAAGCAAGAAATCACCCCCCAGGGGGGACGGCCATGCTGCAATCCCTTCTCCTCCATTCTCCTCTCGGGATCTTGGGCATGCACGCACACGCTCCCGGCGTGAATTTTAAGCCACCGGGTTCAGGACGCTAACCGCGGTCTACACGTGGGAGTCCAGTGACATAGCCATTACGCTAACTGCTGGTCTTGGGAATTATGTTTTAATAAAGTTTATGGAAACATAACTCGTACAATGGCATATAGAAAGCTACCGGAATGTCAAGGGGAAAGGCCCGGGAGAGGCTTTGCCACAGTCAAGGTGGAGAGCAGTAGGGCTGGAAGGGCTAAGGTCCGGGAGAGGAGCTGAAGGGGGCACGGGACCGACTCGAGCTGTTACGCCAGAAACTGTGATTCCGTTTACAGCAATTTGTAGCTGCAATTAAAGCTGGGTTGGCAGGGTTTAACCAAGTGTCTGATAGTCACATAAAACACATGAACTTGAGAATAAGTCAGGGTCGTGATTGGAGGAGCCGATTTAAGAGCACTCACTCAGAGGGAAGGGAGGGCGTCATGTGACCATTGTACAAAGCGACTGAGGATGGGTGGGGAGGAAGTGGGCTAATCAAAACAGGCAGAGGCCACTCCTTGGCCTCAGCCTTGGCAGGTCCCTGGAGGAAGCCCCTGCCACAGCAGCCCCCCCACGGCCTGGGAGGAGGCTCCCCCAGCTGGTGCTCAGACCCTCCTTCCCTGCTCAGCCTGTGCAACACCGGGTAACTGCCTCTTTGTCATGAAGCTTATGAGGCACTATACTAATTATTTCTCCGCCTCCGGGGGCAGCTGTCACATATTCTAGCTATAAGAGAGAGTAATTGAATAATGCCATTTTAGCCCAAGAGCTCCAGAAATAACAGTGGCAGGCATTTGGAATTAATTTAAGTGAGTTCTTCAAATTTCACTGGATCTATTTTTATGCATCTAATGTATGTTTTGGTTTTCCTCTCCAGAAAATTTTTCACCTGCAGGTACTCCTGGAAAGACTTATAACTTCTGTTTTTTTAAAAAGATGTTCTTTGGATTTCCAAATTCTTACTCTCCACTGATTATTATATTTTTAAAAAATAATGATTTTATTTAACTTTATTAATTATTATTATTTTCCAGTATGATCAGAGAGAGACAGAGAAAGAGAGAGCAGGAAAATGAGAAAGCAAGCCACCAGGTCCGGGACTTGAATCAGGGTCAGCCAAGTGGGAGTCCAACGCCTTTAACCACCACGCCACCTGCTGGCCCCTCTCCACGGATTATTTTTCCTTTCCAACGGAAAGATATTCATATATCAATAGTTTAAAGAAATTTGGGGAACAAATGAATAAAGATGCTTGAGAGATGCTCTGACTATTGATAATGACACAGTCAGGTTCGGGCTCCAGAATCTCTCATCAGACAGTGAAGGGGTTTTCAGAGCATCACAGGACGCTTACACAAGCGGATGGCTCTCAGGCTGGAATTCCCCACTGATAACGTCAGGAATGCTGAGACCAAGCGCTTCTAGGTTATTAGAATGTCTGGGCTGGCCGCGAGCAGAGGGTGGATGTAATTAATGAGCAGACCAACACCACGGGGCTGCTTTCTTTGCCTGAGTTATATCTGCATTGAGAGGTTGGATTTGTTTGTTCTACATGGAAAATTTTTAATATGGAGTTTTTTTTCTTTTTTTGAGAGGTTTTTGCTATAGGGCGCGTTCATTTGCCAGAAGACAGAGAGAGACAGAGACAGAAAGTGAGAAATCACCCCCCCCCCAGGGGGGATGGCCACACCACAGTCCCTTCTCCTCCATTCTCCTCTCAGGATCTTGGACATACACACACATGCGCCCAGTGTGAGTTTAAGCCACCGGGTTTGGGATTCGAACCATGGTCAATTACATGGGAGTCCAGTGACATAGCCATTACGCCAACTGCTGGTCCCAATATGGAGACAGTTTTGAAATACTTTTTTCTTAGCCAATTTTCAGCAGTCAGCCAGATTATCTCCCACATTCCAGCTACCTCACAGTAGTAAGTCATGGGTTAGGGCTGCCCAGTCGGCTTCACAAACAATTCAGTGAGGACCAGCCATGACGGAACTTTGTTTATTCTGCGGAGGGTTCGGCTACACTAACAACTCAGATTCAGTCCTAGACAAGGCGCTCCAGGATAGCTTAACCTGGTGAAAGGAGAAGGCAGGACAGCAGGTGGCATGGCAGTTAAGGAACTGAGTCCCACCACCAACTGCATGATTGAATCCCAGACCTGGCAGCTTGAAAGTCACACCTGGTATATGTGCATGCGTGCTCAAAATCCCAAGAGGACAATGGAGGAGAAGGAATTGTAGAGTGGCCATCCTCTAACCCCCTCCCCCTGGGAGGTGATTTCCCACTTTCTCTCTCTCTGTCTCTGTCTGTGTCTCTCTGGCGAGCCATGTGTCCTATGGCAAAAAACAAACAAACAAACAAACAAAGAGATAAACTCAGAGACAGAAAGAGAGAGGGAAAGTGGGAAATCATCCCCCAAAAGAGATGACCATGCCACAATCCCTTCTCCATTTTCCTTTTGGGATTTTGGGCATGCATGCACACACAGCAGATGTGTTTTTCAAGCCACCAAGTCTGGGTCTCAAACCATGGAGTGGCGGGGCCAGCAGTTAGCGTAATGGCTATGTCGCTGGACTCCCACATAGTCGACTGCGGTTCGAGTCCTGGACCCGGTGGCTTAAACTCACGCCGGGCACGTGTGCATGCGTGCCCAAGATCCCGAGAGGAGAATGGAGGAGAAGGGATTGCGGCGTGGCCATCCCCCCTGGGAGGTGATTTCCCGCTTTCTGTCTCTCTGTCTCTGTCTGTCTGGCGAGCGCATACGCCCTATAGCAAAAACCTCTCCAAAAAAACAAAAAACCATGGAGTGGCCATGTGGGATCTAGGGCCTTAACCACCACTCCACCTGCTGGCCCAAGACGCTATTTTTAAAATTTTAATTACTTTTTTAATGAGAGAGAACACTGATAGGCTCTGGTCATGTGGCAATCCTCTCTCCAGCCTCCAGCCAGCCAGGATCACGGGTGAGTGACACAGGCAGACTGGCATATCAGGTCAGGGTATCATTTCTCACTTTATCTTTCTGTGCCTCTCTCCCATGAGCGCATGCACCCTATGGCAAAAGCCTAAAAAAGTTTTTGTTTTTAAAAAGGACTCTTTTTCTTTAAATATAATCACAAGATGATTAACCCATTTAAAAAATCATTTCTTGGGCTGGCAGGTGGTGTGGTGTTAAAGGTGCTGGATTCCCACATGGCCAACCATGGTTTGAGTCCAGACCTAGTGGCTTGCTTTCTCACTTTCCCTTTCTCTCTCTCTTTCTCTGGTCATATTAAAAAGTAGTAACAACAAATGGAATTAAATAAATATTAAAAATAATAATTTAACATTATCAAATACCCAAAAAATATATTTCTGAATATAAATGTCATAATTTTCATCATTCTTTAGAGTAAATTTGTTGTCATCACGATCGCAATAGAATCCACATATTGCAATTGGTGGGTATGTCTCTTCATATCTAGGGTTCCCTTTCTACTAACCTCTCAGTTGGTTACTTCATTTTTTTCTCTTGTAATTGATTTGTTAAAGAAACCAGATTTTGGGGACCAACAGATGGCATAATGGTTATGCCGTTGGACTCCCACATGGTCAACTGCAGTTTGAGAACCAGACCCAGAGGCTTCAAACTCATGCTGGGTGCATGTGCATGCGTGCCCAAGATCCCAAGAGGAGAGTGGAGAAGGGATTGCAGTGTGGCCACCCCCCTGGGGGGTGATTTCTCACTCTCTATCTCTCTGGTGAGTACACTCACCCTTTAGCAAAAATATAAAAAAAGAAGAAGAAACCAGATTTTTGGTCCTGTGGAGCAAGGTTTCCCACCCCCCCGGGCTCAGCCCAGTGCCAAGCTGCTGGGCTGCATAGCAGGAGGCAAGCAAGCAGCTGTGTTTGCAGCCTGCCCCCCTGCCCCCGCTCCCCACCCACCCCCCGTCCCCTGCCCCTGGCATGTCTCTCTGCCTCCTGTCAGATTAGCAGGCGTATTGGGTCCTCATGGGGGTGTGAACCTCATTGTCATGTGATTGTCTTATTGCCTACTGCAGTGCAGGAGTGGTGGGAATGGGGTGCACAGTGGATGTGGTGCACCTGGGTCACCCCAGGACCACTCCCCTGACCCCTATGTGGAGGGACTGGCTTCCACGAGACCAATGTCTGGTGCTGAGAAGGTTGGGGACCACTGCTGTAGAGTTATAGTCTAGATTTTACTGGTCACATCCTTGTGGTTAATGCAATGGCCCTTCATGTTAAAAACTGCTAATATGGGGGCCAGCAAGTGGCGTGGTGGATAAGTGCACTGGACACCCACATGGTCAACCATGGTTCGAGTCCTGGACTTGGCGGCTTGCTTTTGCTCTTTCCCTCTCTCATGGTCTCTCACTCTGTCCCTGACTGGTCAAATTAAAAGATAAATAAATAGAGTTAAATGATTCCTAGAAAAGAATTTGTTGAAGACACCAATCAGCTTTAAAAAAACAAACAAACAAACAAACTGCTAGTATGGGAGGTGGTGGTGGTGAAGGCCCACCTTACCATGTGGGGTTGGACTCCCACATGGATGACCCGGGGGTTTGCTTTCTCACTGTCCCTCTCTTTCTCTGGTGAGCACACGTAGAGCAAGTTAAAAAAATAGTAATTATAAATGAAATAAATAAATATTTAAAAGACTGTTAATGTGGCTTCAGAGGTGGTATTGTCTCCCCCAGGAGAAAACTCGTGTTTTATGTCTTACTGGAACGTTACCAGATATTGTGCTGCGGACCCGCAGTCTAGTCATCCAGGAGGGCCTGCAAGAGAGGAAATCTCTAATTCCGTCCGAATGTTCCTTCGTTCATTAGCAGCAATAATGTATAAAAGAACTTCCCTTGCTCCACTTTTAAGTTATCCCGTGGTTAAGTGTATAAAGTAGGTTCACCTCTACGTAGACATGTAGGTAGTTTATAAAGTAGGTTCACCTCTACGTAGACATGCAGGTAGTTTATAAAGTAGGTTCACCTCTACGTAGACATGCAGGTAGTTTATAAAGTAGGTTCACCTCTACGTAGATATGTAGGTAGTTTATAAAGTAGGTTCACCTCTACGTAGACATGCAGGTAGTTTATAAAGTAGGTTCACCTCTACGTAGATATGTAGGTAGTTTATAAAGTAGGTTCACCTCTACGTAGACATGTAGGTAGTTTATAAAGTAGGTTCACCTCTACGTAGACATGCAGGTAGTTTATAAAGTAGGTTCACCTCTACGTAGATATGTAGGTAGTTTATAAAGTAGGTTCACCTCTACGTAGACATGCAGGTAGTTTATAAAGTAGGTTCACCTCTACGTAGATATGTAGGTAGTTTATAAAGTAGGTTCACCTCTACGTAGACATGCAGGTAGTTTATAAAGTAGGTTCACCTCTACGTAGACATGCAGGTAGTTTATAAAGTAGGTTCACCTCTACGTAGATATGTAGGTAGTTTATAAAGTAGGTTCACCTCTACGTAGATATGTAGGTAGTTTATAAAGTAGGTTCACCTCTACGTAGACATGCAGGTAGTTTATAAAGTAGATTCACCTCTACGTAGATATGTAGGTAGTTTATAAAGTAGGTTCACCTCTACGTAGACATGCAGGTAGTTTATAAAGTAGGTTCACCTCTACGTAGATATGTAGGTAGTTTATAAAGTAGGTTCACCTCTACGTAGATATGCAGGTAGTTTATAAAGTAGGTTCACCTCTACGTAGACATGCAGGTAGTTTATAAAGTAGGTTCACCTCTACGTAGATATGTAAGTAGTTTATAAAGTAGGTTCACCTCTACGTAGACATGCAGGTAGGTAGTTTATAAAGTAGGTTCACCTCTACGTAGACATGCAGGTAGTTTATAAAGTAGATTCACCTCTACGTAGATATGTAGGTAGTTTATAAAGTAGGTTCACTTCTACGTAGACATGCAGGTAGTTTATAAAGTAGATTCACCTCTACGTAGATATGTAGGTAGTTTATAAAGTAGGTTCACCTCTACGTAGACATGCAGGTAGTTTATAAAGTAGGTTCACCTCTACGTAGATATGTAGGTAGTTTATAAAGTAGGTTCACCTCTACGTAGACATGCAGGTAGTTTATAAAGTAGGTTCACCTCTACGTAGATATGCAGGTAGTTTATAAAGTAGGTTCACCTCTACGTAGATATGTAGGTAGTTTATAAAGTAGGTTCACCTCTACGTAGATATGTAGGTAGTTTATAAAGTAGGTTCACCTCTACGTAGATATGTAGGTAGTTTATAAAGTAGGTTCACCTCTACGTAGATATGCAGGTAGTTTATAAAGTAGGTTCACCTCTACGTAGATATGTAGGTAGTTTATAAAGTAGGTTCACCTCTACGTAGATATGTAGGTAGTTTATAAAGTAGGTTCACCTCTACGTAGATATGTAGGTAGTTTATAAAGTAGGTTCACCTCTACGTAGATATGCAGGTAGTTTATAAAGTAGGTTCACCTCTACGTAGATATGCAGGTAGTTTATAAAGTAGGTTCACCTCTACGTAGATATGCAGGTATGTACTACCAAGGGTGCCCGTGCTTGGCAGAGGCAGAGAGCGAGGGGGCGGAAGGCTCCCGCAGTGGGGTGTGGGATGCAGTCCCTCCCCATCTCGCCATCATCTCGGGATTCTGGTATGCACGCACGTGCACGTACTGGGTGTGACCTGGCCTCTCCCTCATCTTTTCATCACATTCCTTCAGGCTGTCTTAAGTTCTTGCTGAAATTTTAATTTTAGTTAAATAGACGTACTGTTTGTTGAAAAGGTCAGGCCTCCTCCTGTTCCTGCTGCCTGGCCACCCTTCGCCCACCTCGCCCAGCTGACTCCTCCTTGGCCATCGCATCGACATGTCCTCTCCTCCCAGGGACCCCTCAGATCACTTCGCTGGGGGCCTGCTCTCCCCGTCCCTCACACATCACAAATGCCACCGTATTTCCATGTTTTCCACCCAGCCTGCCCGCCAGCCCTGTGAACCCCAGGGCACACAGCCCAGTGTCTAACACACAGTGGGTGCTTTTTCTGAATGAACACCACGAACTTGACCCTACATATCCCACCTGTATGAGTGGTGGGTGAGTGTGGGGCCCCGTGCAGTTCCGGGTGTTCTCTGAGGACACAGGTCAGGGTGTGGACCATCCATTGCTGCTTCCTCGTCTTCATGCTGGGGCAGCTGCAGGCAATCCTGTCTGTGACAGGCAGGCCAGGGAGCCAGGGAGGCTGGCCGGAGGCCCCCGGCCCAGGCCTCAGGTCCGACCAGGGCCTCAGGAAAGAGCCTGTCCGGTGTTGAGCAGGGGGCTAGCGTGTGTAGAGGGAGAGGTTTCTGGAGCCATGGGGGTAGGAGGAGGGCGTGTGCAGAGTTAGGGAGGGGATTCTCCCGTTACCTTAGTAGCTCCCTTACTTTTATGGCCCTCAGTGAGTTAGAGGGCTGGGATTTCCTGAGTCTCCATGGGGTTCCAAAGTTGTCTTTCCCCCTACAATTCACTTTCCTCTCCAGGAAATCCTACCAATTTAAGAATGATCTCAAAGTATTCCCTTTTTACAATGTGAACACTTTGAGCATGGTTGAGAAGATTTTGAGTCTCTCTCACCTTTGTGTGAATTAGCTTAACTAGATTGCTTCCTCCTGGAGGTATCACCTTGCCTCAAGGAAGGGGGCAGTTTTAGTTTGGGCTGAGGTGTGGGCTGGAGCAGGTAAGGGGGTACTCCAGGTGGAGACAGAGACCAGGTCCGGCAGTCCCCAGGATTCAGTCAATTCCCGTCATGCTGGAGGTCCGAGGTGCTGACCCAGGACTGCAGCCCTTTGCCCAGTGTCATTACCAGTGCCGTGTAGTCAGGCCCAGATCAAAATCCCGGCTGTAAGACTCATGCAGGTCTGCAGCCGGCCGAGAGGGCTGCCTGCCCGGCAGCAGAGGCATCGCGTGTCCTCAGTGTGGAAATGGCAGCCTCTCCTCACCCCAGAGATCAGCTGAGAAGTGGTTAGCCTCCAGGGAAGAGGCCCAGAAGGGAACCAAGCCGGTTTCCCTCCTCCTGTCAGACCTGTTCCCTGACCTTGATAAATTCCCCTGCCACCTCCTGCCCACGCCTCTCCTTAGAACTTACTCTGCTGGGGCAGGAAGGCGAGAAGCTTCTGGAGGGTCATGTCCAGGCAGCTGCAATGGAAAAGAGTTTGTAAACTGGAGCCAGCAGGGGGCGGCTGAAGGCACTGGACTCCCACGTGGTTGACCACGGTTTGAGTACAGGGTCTAGTGGCTTGATTTCTCACTTTCCCTTTCTTGCTCTCTATGGTCAAATTAAATAATAATAATAATAAATAAATAAAATTAAATAAAAATAATTCTTTAAAAAAAAGGATTTGTAGGTGCCTAGGTTATACACCTGGTGAACCATGGTGCGCTCCGATCTTCACACCTCTTTTCTTTCCTCTTATTGTTACTACACAGCCGCATTCTTGTCTAAAGCAGTATCTTAGCTTTCTTGAGAGCAAAGATAAAGGATAATATGTAAGGGGCCAACAGATGCCACAGTGCTTATGTACCTGGGCTCCCACATGGCCAACCGCAGTCTGAGTCCTGGACTTGGTGGCTTGAAACTCATGCCAGGCACATGTGCATGCATGTGCAAGATCATGGGAGGAGAATGGAAGAGAAGGGGTCGCGGCAAGGACATTCCCTCCTAGGGGGTGATTTCTCACTTTCCCTCACTGTCTCTGTCTCTCTCTCTCCAGCAAGTACATGTGCCCTAAGGCAAAAATAACCCAAAAAAACAAAAGAAACAAACCTCTTACAAAAAGAAAAAGAGGTAAAAACAAATAACATGAGGACTAGCAGTTAGCATAATGGATATGTCGCTGGACTCCCACGTAGTTGACCGCTGTTCGAGTCCCGGACCGGTGGGCTTAAACTCACGCCGGGCGCATGTGCGTGTGCGTGTGTGCCCAAGATCCCAAGAGGAGACTGGAGGAGAAGGGATTGCAGTGTGGCCATCCCCCGTGGGGGGTGATTTCTTGCTTTCTGTCTCTCTGTCTCTCTCTGTCTTTCTGGCAAGCGCATGCGCCCGATAGCAAAAACCTCTCCAAAAAAACAAATAACATGATGTTAAAATTTTTCACTGCCAGTGGGCATGTGCACTCATCAGAGAGAAAAGGTACTCCCCAGTGGTGTGGGCCAGATTGCACTCTTTTTCTTCTATTTCTCCATCCTGTCAGGCAAAGAAGTCCCTGAGTGCTTTTCTTTCTTTCTTCTTTTTTTTTAAAAGAATGATTCTTATTTAACTTTATTTATTTATTTTTATTTGACCAGAGAGGGACAGAGAGGAAAAGAGAGAGAGAAAGTGAGAAAGCAAGCTGCCAGGTCTGGGACTCGAGCTGCAGTTGGCCCTGTAGGGTCTAGCGCCCTTAACCACCATGCTACCCCCCCCCCCCCAGTGTTTGTCAAGGCACTGGGGCTGGGAATTGAACCATGCTCAGTCATGTGGGTCACAGTGGTCACTACAGTTCTCTCTTCTTCAGTCTCCTCTGCAGACTTTTTTTTTTAAAAAAACTTTATTATTATTATTTTAATTTGACCGGAGAGACATGGAAGAGAGAGAAAGTGAGAAAGCAAGCCGCCAGGTCTGAGATTCCAAGTGGTCAGCCACGTGGGAGTCCACTGCGTCAACCAGCACAGTACCTGCTGGCCCCTCCGCTCCAGATTTTGGACATGCACACTTGTGCCCATCCTGATTTTCAACCTATTGGGTCTAGACTTGAGCCACGCAGCTGGCAATGTGGGATCTAGCAACTCTTTCTTTAAAAAAATTTTTAAAGTCCATATTGTACTTAAAATTTTACATTAAAAAAAAAATTATTTAACTTATTTTTTTATTTCTATTTGACCAGAGAGGGACAGAGCGAGCGAGAGAGAGAAAGCAAAAAAGAATCAACCAGGTCCAGGACTTCAAGCCACGGTCATCTGAGAGTCCAGCGCCCTTAACCGCCGCACCACCTGTGGGCCCCCGATTTTTACATAGTTACTGCACACCCAGTGTATTTTCCAAGCTGCTGGGGCTGGGATTCAAGTGGTGGGAACTGGCTCCCTTAACCACGAGGCTACGGGACTGGCTTGGTATCCAGCCTCCTATATATAGCACTTGACCGCTGTGCTGTGCTGTGCTGTGGGGTCTGCCTAAGACATTTAAGTCATAGCGAGAGGGGCCGGCAGGTGGCGTGGTGGTTAAGGTGCTGGACACTCCCACATGGCCAACCACAGTTTGCATCCTGGACCTGGTGGCTTGCTTTCTCACATTCTTTCTCTCTCTCTGTATGCCTTTCTTGGGTCAAATGAAAATAAATGAATGAATAATTAGATTAAAAAACATGGCAGGTAGTGTTATAGTTAAGGTGCTGGATTCCCACATGGCTGACTGTGGTATCGTCCTGGATCCAGTGGCTTGAAAAATCACACTGGGCACATGTGTGTGTGTGCCCAAAATCTAGAGAATAGAACAGAGGGAAAGGGATTGTGACATGGCCATCCCCCATGGGGGTGAGGGGTGATTTCTCACTTTCCCTCTGTCTGTCTCCCTTTATCTGTCTCTCTCTGTTGGTTTCCGGTCAGCAGATATGGCTATGGCCAAAACCTTAGAACAAAACAAAACAAAACAACAAACTAAAAAACAACGTTGGTGCAGGCTCCCCATTGGATGCAAGAATCTTCACTGTTTTTGTTCGCTTAATCTGCCAGAGGGCATGCCCACTTGTTGAGTTGGCGGGGAGGTAAGCAGAGAGAGGGAAAGCACGCTAAGGGGGGTGGTCGCATCAGTCTCTGCTCCTCCAATCTCCTCTCGGGATTTTGGGCACTCACATACATGCATCTGGCATGTTTACGCCACCAGCCCAGAACTTAAACTGCAGAGTGGACTATCTGCAATCCAGCTGCCTTAACCACCACACCACCAGCAGGCCCCTCCACCTCAGGACCTTATCAACTCACTGTACATAGGCGCTCTTCCATCTGTCCCCGCCTGTCCACTTCCACTGCTCCTACCTAACGCAGGCCCTTTTAACTCTTGCTGGACTGTCATGATAGTTGGGGTGGCAGGTCTACATCTCACTTTTTATAAAAGTAAACTTCTTTTTTCTTTCCTTTTTTGATTGAGAGAGATTTTTGCTATAGGACTTACGGGCTCGCCAGACAGAGAAATCACCCCCCCCCACACACACCCGGGGGGAATGGCCACGCTGCAACCTCTTCTCCTCTTGGGATTTTGGGGACGCACGCACATGCGCCTGGCTTGAGTTTCAAGCTCCTACGTGGGAGTCCAGTGACGTAACCATTATGCTACCTGCTGGTCACTTGCTTGTTTATTTCTTCCATGAGCAAGAGAGTACCCTCAAAGGGGTCTTGATGCAGTTCCTCACATTTCCCACTCTTTTATGTACAGAATCATCTGTTGGCGTGGTGGTTAAGGTGCTGAATTCCTACCTGGGTGACTGCGGTTCGAGTTCTGGACTTGGCAGCTTGTTTTTTTTTTTTTCTCTCTCTCCCTCTGGGAAAGTGAGCAAGCAAGCTTCCAGGTCTGGGATTCGAATTGCAGTTGGCCATGTGAGAGTCCATCGCCTTAACCACCATGCCACCTGCCAGCCCCACATTTCTCACTTTTAGAGAGAGATTTTTACAGTAGGGCATGTGTACTCAGCAGAGACACAGAAAGAAAGTGAAAATCACCCTCAGGGGTGAATGGCTACACTGCAATCCCTTCTCCTCCATTCTTCTCTTGGAATTTTGGGCACCCATGTATGCACACACACACGCCCAGCATGAGTTTCAAGCTGCCAGATCTGGGGCTTGAACTGTGGTCAGCCCTGTGGGAGTCCAGTGGCATAACTGCCATGCCACCCGCTGGTCCCCACATGTCCTACTTTTAATTGGCAGCGTCCACTGCTGCCAGTCTGTGCTGGAACTGCATTAATGTGGGAGTTAGGTACGGAATTCAGCCTCCATCCACACTTCCGGTGCCTGGAAACCGTGTCCTTGTTCTTCAGTGTCGGGCTCAGCTGCTGCCTCTTCTAGGCTTCCCTCAGGGTCTTCACCACCACGCACATCCAAATCCCATTTCCTTCTGAACTGCAAATAGGTCTTCATCTGAATGGCTTTCATGGCAAGGATCATTTTCTATCTTCAACTGTCACTTTTGTTCATGTTTTATGAGACTGTAAACACCTTAAGAGCATAGGCAGTGCTTGGATCTTCAGTTCATTTTTTCATCCATGAGAAAGAGGAAGAGAGGAACACCAGGCGGCTTCTCCTCCCGTCCAGCCCCAGCCTCACCCAGCCCAGGTGAGGGCCACTGCGCACCCAGTACCGAGGGCTCTGGGCCTGCACTGGCAGCTGCCCCACTGCCCGCCCGCCCTTGCCATTCGGACCTAGGTCTCCAGCTCCGAGCACACAGTTCCCAGCAAGTCTGAATGAGGAATCAACCAAAGGCTGTTCCCAGCCTCCCCAGGCCTGGCAGTGCCCCAGACCGGCTCGAGGAACAGCCAACTTCTCCCAGCAGAGCAGGTCAGGCCGGAAAGTAACTCAACAGGAAGCCGGGCGGGGAGACGTATGCAAATGTTGTGCTCTTTGCTCCTTCTTAAAGAGCAAAATAAACATCCTATTCGATTAAAAAAAAAAAAAAAAGACCTTGGGAGTTAACAACACAATGGCTTTTTCATGGAAGGCTTCAGGAAATGCCGAGGTCGCCACCGGGGGACGTTCTGTTCCTATTGTGCAGGAGGTGAGGTCTCTCCAGCAACCCGCAGACCTACGGTTCCGAGGGATGGGGACATTCTCCAAGTGCATCTCGAAGTCGGCGGGACCTTTACTTCACGGAGAAAGCCCCAGCCGCCCCCACCGCCCACCCCTCATTTACCCGGGATATACCTGAAGGGGTCGTCAGATCCCAGGCGCCGACTGGACACAGCAGCCCCTTGAATCTTCGGATTTATATTCCAAACCCCAGACACGCTAGTGTGGCCTGCTCGGAGGCGCAGTAGGGTTTTAAGGCAGGCCCGAGGTCGGGAGGACGGGAACGCGAGCCCATGGCACTCACTCCAAGGGCGCGGGCGTCGGCGTCGTCAGGATGGACATGCGGACAGCGTGGTCTGCCGGCGACAGAGACGCGCAGTTGACAGCCCTGACGCGCGGCGGGGACTGCGGCGGAGGGAGTTCCGCCGCCGAACTCCTGAAGAGCCGAGCGCGCGGCGTGCAGGGTCGGCGCGGCCTGCGCCCGGCGTCGGGCTGCCCTTCCCGAGCCCCAGCGTGGCTGGGGGGAGGCCTCCATTTCCTGCGCGATCACTCAGGTGGCTCTGCTGGCCCTTCCCTCGGCCGGGACCCGGGATGACGCTTGCGGGCGCGGGAAGGATGCCGGCCCCCGGCGCGGCCCCCGCCCCCGGCCCCGCCCGCCGCCAGCTGTGTTCAATCAGGCCGCTCCAACTCCGGCCGCTCGGGAAACTTCGGCGGCCGCGCCGGCAACGCTCCCGCTCCCGCGCCGCTCCGCTCGCCGCGCGCCTGGCCTCCTCCCCCGGAGCCGCGGCGCCGACCTGCCCGCCCGCCGCGCGGCCCCTCCGGCGCTCGCGCTCGCCCTGCCGAGCCTCGCTGCCCCCCGGCCTGCCCATGGGCGCCGGCGGGGCTCGGTAGGCCGGCGGGGCGCCCGGGCGCGGGTGCGGGCCCAGCCGGCTGCAGGGCGAGCCCCGCCGCCAGCGCCCCGAGCCCCGCCTGTCCGGAGCGAAGATGGCTGTCTAAGCCCGAGCGCCGGCGGCCCCGCGGCGCGGCGAGCCCCACCCGTCAGCCGCGAGACCCGGGGACTGACCCGGCTCCGAAAGTGCCGTCATGAATTCCGGAGTTGCCGTGAAATTCGGGAGCGAGCCCTCGGCCGAGCTGAGCGAGGTAAGGGACGGCCGAGGCCGGCGCGGGCTTCGGTGCTCCGCGGCGACACACGCCCTCCGGCCGGCTCCCCGGCCCCGGCCCCGCGCCCGCCGCAGCCCAGACCGCCGCGAGCTGCTCGGTCCTGTCCTAACTTGCGCGCTGCTCGGGAAGCGGCCGGAGCTGGCGGGTAGTTGGGCCGGGGCGAGTGGCTTGGGAAGAGGCAGCCCACAACCGACCGGGCTGGACCCCGGCCCCCGCCACCCCGACATTCCCTCTCGGAGTCGGCCAGACCGCGAGCCGCGCCCCGCCGGCCGGCAGCTAGTTCGGTGGCCGGGGTGGGAGCTGGAAGTCGCCTCCGGCTCCCGCGAGTGGCGCTCGGTGAAGTTCAAGCAAGGGGGTCCCCCCTCCCCCCCCCCCCCCCCCCAGCCGAGAGCAGCGACGCGCGCCGGGACGGCCGTGGGGCACACCAGAGCGGCGCGGAACTTTATTTCCTGCTGGGTCGGACTCGAAGCTTTGAGGCCCGCGCATGTGCAAGTGCCGGGCTCCCACTGCAACGGATGCGCCGAGCGTCTGAGACCGGTTTGAAATTAGAGCTGCATCAAACGGGGTGCCGACGCGTTAGCGCTAGGAGGCTCCCCGGCACTCTTCCGGGTGGCTAGGGATGCCTCGGCGCTTCCCCCAAAGCTTTCGGTACCTGGGCCAGGGAGACCTGCAGAGCTAGGCCCTCCTAAGGCAGGCTGGGCCGGACCTGGGTGACACGTCGCCCGCCAGCCCCGGTGGCCCGGTTTCCCTGCTGGCACCGGCGCCCCGCCACTGGCGGGGCAGACGCGGGAGACGTGGTCTGTGCGCCTCCAGCAGGGCTGAAGAGACGGGAGGAAGAGGAGCTGTGGAGACAGCCAGAGGGAGATGGCGTCGTGGTCCCAGCACTGCTGGGAAACCGTGGAGGAGCCTGGGGCTGGGACTCCACGGGGGTGCTCTTCCCCCGTGTCCCCGCGGCTTGCTGCCTGGCTGTTCCCCTCCGGTTTGGAACAGCCTTTGAAGCGCTGGCGCTGACGCTGGAGGCAGAGTCTTTCCCAGGCCGGGGATTCCCTCTGTGATGCAGAAAGTTCAAGAAATGCTCAGAGTGAGAACGGAATTACAAACCGGAGGTGTTGGAGGAGGCCTGAGGACCTAAGTGGTTTTTGCCAAATTTCCATTCAGAGTGTTCTCAAAAACTAGAACCCTGAACCCTGCTCTGTAATGCCGATTAGAAGAAGCCTTGCCATGTCCTCCAAGGGAGTGTAAAAGGCAGAGCTTGAAGGAGGTCTCCGGCAGGTCCTCTCGGCCAGGCCTCTCACCGTGTCCCTCTCGGGTCCGCTGCTCAGTCGTCTGCCAGGAAGTGGATCGGGGTTGAACAAGGGTGGCCAGAACACGGGAGGAAAGGAGGTCTGCGTGACTTAAGTGTATCGTGGTCTAGAGCACTTCCGTTGTCCAGGAATCTGGCCCGCAGAGAGATGGAGCACTCTGACCACAGAAGTGCTCCAGGAAGGCTGCAGGAGAGTTCAGGTGCTTTGTGACCCCTGCATTGGTTGGCCCATACGTGAGCATTATAGTCTGACCCCTAAAGAAATAAACGTTAGGCCCCAGCTACATCCTTGACATTTTCTTTTACGTTTACTACCCCTAGTGTCTGTTCATTCTTTTTATTTTTATTTTTTTTGAGAGGTTTTTGCTATAGGGCGCGGATGCTCCCCAGACAGAGAGACAGAAAGCGAGAAATCATCCCCCCAGGGGGGATGGCCACGCCGCAATCCCTTGTCCTCCATTCTCCTCTCGGGATCTTGGGCACACACGCACACGTGCCCAGCGTGAGTTTTAAACTGCCAGGTCCAGGACTCAAACCACGTTGACTATGTGGGAGTCCAGCGACACAGCCATTACTCCAACTGCTGGTCCCCTGTTCATATTTTGGCCCCAAGTCACTGAGCAATTCTAGTTCCTCGATTACTCGCCCCACTGCCCCCCATCTGAGTTTCCCCGCAGGCTGGGTAGCTACAGTAGTACGCAATGGTAGTCATTTTCACTTTTTGCCTATATTTTAAAGTCGGGTGTGTGTAAAGAGTCTGTGAAGCAGGAGGGGGTATGTGGCTTATACCTGGTGGGCCCTAAGTCCCATTTAATTTGCCGCTTTCCTATCCGCAGAGCAGTATCCGTGGACCCACACGCAGGCTCGCGCCTGTTTCTCACAAGGTCTTTGGTGTACTTTCTCTCTGCAGTAATTCTGCTCTCAAATACGCATTTGCCTTTACGTGTTGGGGAGTAAAGTCGCCATCCTTTTTGGATGGTTGACTCCACCTTCTCACCCGAAACAGCCGTAGAAACCCTCCCTGGCTGTCAGAGCCACGTGTCCTATCGCCCTGCAGCCCCTGTGCCGTGCGGAGGTCGCCAGGGTCAGATTCAGCCTGTTCATCAGGCATTTCAGGGGCTGGAAGAACTCTGGAAGGACCTGCCACAACCCTAGGTGTGGTAGCAAGAGGACGTCATCCGTGTGGACCTGCCAGCCTACCCCTCCCACCAGGTCTTCCGGCCACAGGAGTCCCTGACTCCTCGCAGTAGTGCTGCCTCTGGCTCTGACCTGGACAAGAGGGGTGCCTGTCGGAACCTGTCGGCCCTGCCTGCGACCGCAGCGGGGGTGTTGGCCTGCACTGCAGAGCTCGCAGTGCTTCGGTGAAGAGAGGCAGGAGCTTGGGCTGCGGGTTACGTCATTAGGCAACCTTGAGCTGGGCTGGGCATGCCCTCTGGTGGGAAACTAGGACTCTGGACGGCCCCTCTGTCGTCAGTGTGAACGATAGCGGTCCACTCCCGTGAGTGGATGGGAGGACGATTGCCCCCCTCTGTGAGCATTCACACACGCTTTTATTATCCGTGACCACACATGGCTTATGTCAAGCCTGAACTCTTCAAGGAAAGCAAATGAACCCTGAGCAGTAACAACAGAAATGGACAGGGAAGACTTGAGAACCAAGAACAGGCGATCTGGGGCTGGCTGCATGGCCGAGTGGTTAAGAGCTGGATCCTACATGGCTGACTGTGCAGTTTAAGTCCTGACCTGTGGTCAGACGTGGTTGCCTGTGTGCCCCAAACCCTAGCAAGATGGAGAACATACCCCACTGGGGGAGAGAGAGGAAATTACCCCACTCGGGGAACGGTCACGCTGCAGTCCCCTCTCGTCCACGTCCCCTTTGTGATCTTGGGCACGCACACCCACACACCCCGTGTGTGTTTTTTTCTAAGCTGCTGGATCTGGCACTTAAACCACATGATCAGCCATGCGGGATCCGGACACCTTAACCACATGCCACAGGCTGGCGTAGGACTTTGTATTGTGAGGTTAAGGAAGGACCTCAACATCAGCCAAATCAAAAGGTACTCAGGGGACCAGCAGTTAGCGTAATGGCTATGTCGCTGGACTCCCACGTAGTTGACCACGGTTCGCGTCCCGGACCGGTGGCTTAAATTCACGCCGGGCACGTGTGTGTGCGTGCCCAAGATCCCGAGAGGAGAATGGAGGAGAAGGGATTGCGGCGTGGCCATTCCCCATGGGGGGTGATTTCTCACTTTCTGTCTCTCTGTCTCTCTCTCTCTCTTTCTGGCGAGCGCACACACCCTATAGCAAAAACCTCTCCAGAAAAAAAAGGTACTTAGGAAATTAAATGTTTTAACTTTATTTTTAATAATTATTTTATTTAACTTTATTTATTTGCTTATTTATTTTAATTTGGCCAGAGAGGGGAAGAGAGAGAGAAAGTCAGAAAGCAAAGCCACCACGTCCAGGACTTGAACCTGGTTCGGCCATGTGGGAGTCCAGTGCCCGTAACAACCACGCCACCTGCCGGCCCCCCAGTGTTTACCTTTTAACTTCCCTGTCCACCATCGAAAAGCTGATAGCCACATTTCAGCCGCCTTGAGTGCAGTTCTCTCAAAGGCTGTCGGAGGACTCTGGTGTCTCCTTCCCCATTGACATGGGCTTTAGGCCGCAGTTAGCTCTGTCGTCTCGGTGGGACGTGCGGAACCCGTTGTGGCGTATAGCCCTGTTTCATGACCACAGTCAGCACCAGACGAGCAGGGTCAGGCCTGGTGCAGCGTCTGGCACGCAGTAGGAGTTCTGCAGATGTGTGAATGAACATTTTAGTTTTCTTCTTTCCTAAACATGGGTTTTGAGGAACTGATGTTGAGTGGGTTTGGTTTGGTTTGGCTTGGCCCTGCAGTTCACTGCTCTAGAATTCAGAGGTCAAAACCGCAATCTTACATGCTCCTGGTTTCGCAGTCTGGATAGCGTGCAGGGTGAATACTTTTGCCGGTGAGGGGCAAAAGTATTGGCTGAGGGGCCCCACTTGTGTGATGGCGTCCTCACACCGCTGGCAAACAGGTGTGGCCCGTGTGCTGGGAGACGGCTCCATTCTCTCTACGTGGGCCACCCCCGTGGCTGCTTGAGCACCCTTTCAGCATGGCGCTGGCTCCAAGGCAGAGGAGCGGTAATGCATTCTCAGGGAGGTCTCGAACACAAGTCCGGAACCTTCCGCTGTAGCTCAACCTTGCAGAGCAGTGCTGCGACCACGTTTCATCCACTCGGGGGCACGAAATGACAAGAGCCTGTCTAAACTTTGATCTCTGATTGCTAATGTCTGCCAATAGTTTCTGTTTATTTCAGTCTTGTTTTTAGCTACTCATCCAGTGGTTTGTAATAACTGATATGTTTTTGTTTTTTTTTTTTTTTTGAGAGTTTTTTCGCTATAGGGCGCATGCGCTCGCCAGACAGACAGAGAGAGACATAGAGACAGAAAGCGAGAAATCACCCCCCAGGGGGGATGGTCACGCCGCAATCCCTTCTCCTCCATTCTCCTCTCGGGATCTTGGGCACGCACGCACACGCGCCCGGCGTGAGTTGTAAGCCACCGGGTTCGAGACGTGAACCGCGGTCGACTACGTGGGAGTCCAGCGACATAGCCATTACGCCAACTGCTGGTTCCCATAACTGATATGTTTTAAGCACAGATACTGACATGCTTTATTTTCAAAAGCCTTGAGAGATACTCTTGTTTTTTCACTGTTGGGTGTATGCACGCACCCCTGGGGAGGGTGAGAGATCACTCCCGGGGGCAGCCACACTGCAGTGCCTTGTCCCTGTTCCCTCAGGGTTTGGGGCACACATACACATGCTGGCATGTTTTCCAAATTGCGGTCCACCAGCGCCTTTAGCCCATGCCAGCAGCTGGCCCCAGTGAGGTACGCTGTTATGCCCGCGGTATTAGTACAGAAGTTAGATGTAAAGAGGGAGAAAAGTTACGAGGACTACGCAGACCGGAAAAGGCAGAGTGGGGATTCTTGCACCGAGCCCAGCTTGTGTGCGCTCGTGCCCAGGAGGAGTGCTCTATTTAAGAAGTCTGTTTAACTTTGTTTGTGTTGCAGTGTCCAGATAGGTGGTTTTTATTCCCTTTTTTTTGCTAGAGGGCACATGTGCTTGAGAGAGGGGGGAAGTAGCCATGCCAAAGCAATCCCTTTGCCATGTCTTTCTCCTTTTGGGATTCTGGGCATGCATGCATGAGTCCCCGTCGTATTTCTCTACCGTGTCCGGGACTTGAACCGCATGGTCAGTCAAGCGGGATCTGACTGCTTTAACCACCAGGCCATGGTGCCAGCCCTTTTTCCATTTAGAAAAACACTCACTGGGCTGGCAGATGTGCTGGATCCCATGTGGCCAGCTTCTCCATTAGAGTCCCAGACAGGCAGCTTGAAAATTGCCGTGGGTGTTGGGTGGCAGCAGGTGGCATGGGAGTGAAGGCACTGGACTCCCACATGGCCAACCACAGTTCAAGTCCTGCACCTGGCGCCTGTAAGTGACTGGGACATTCTAGGCATTACTTTTCAGAGCCTTCAGAGTAGATTTGTTCATAAGGAAGAACGTGACCTCACTCAGAGGGAAGCCTTTCAGTCCCCTTCACTGCAGGGGGGATGGCCACCACCTCTGTCCCTGTGGCCGAGCAGTCGGGGGCATCTGATGAACAGGAGTTACGCTATTTGAAGTGTCAAAGAGAAGAACTCTCTTTCACAGGAACTGGGGCTCTCCCACCTGTGCGGGCTCTCCCTACGTGTGGCCCAGTCTGTGGGCTACAGGGTTCTGAGGCTGGCAAGGGGGCCCAGGTGTCCCGGGGGCCGATGCCAGGGCTGCACACCAGGCAGCACGGCTGCCACTCCAGAGGGGCATGTCCTGAACAGGGCTTGAGGCTAGGAGTTAGACCCCTGGGACAAGGAGAGGTATACAGCCTGAGAAGATTCAAGGGCTGGACCCGGTGGGAGTTAAAGTAACAGAAAAAGCAGGAGACGTCTGTGAGGAGGAGGTTAGGCAGAGACAGGTGAATGATCAGGACCGAGACGGCCGGAGAGCTGAAGGCTGAGACAGAGCCTTGGTACTGAGGAGGTGCCTTGTCCAGCTGCGAAGCTTTTAAATCCCAGGACTTTCGATCTTTTAAAAAGAATTATTTATTTAATTTTATTTATTAATTTTTTGAGAGGTTTTTGCTATAGGACATGTGCGCTCGCTAGAAAGACAGAGAGACAGAAAGTGAGAAATCACTCCCCCAGGGGGGATGGCCACTCTGCAATCCTTTCTCCTCCCTTCTCCTCTCGGGATCTTGGGCACGCACGCACACGCGCCTGGCGTTGAGTTTTAAGCCACCGGATCTGGGACTCGAACCGTGGTCAACTACATGGGAGTCCAGCGACATAACCATTATGCCAACTGCTGGTTCCAGGAAAACGACCTTTATTTTTCTTTATGGTCCCTATAATTATTTCTTAATTGGCTATAGGGCTCATACACTCATGAGAGAGAGAGAGTGCGCGAGCGTGCACGCGTGCAAGAGCACCTCTGAGTCTGGGACTGGAACCACGATCGGCCATGTGGAATCCAGTACCTTAAACACCATGCCACCAGCTGGCCCCAAGATTTTTCATCTTAAGCACTTCATAAGATTGTTTCTACCAGATCTCAGATGCCAGAACCTTTAGTGAGGGTGCACACTCGCCTGGAGTAGGGAACGCTGTGCTGATGCTCCAGAAAGCAAGTTGCAGGTGCCGTCTTAATGCCGGGGGACACCCTACTCTGGGCATGTGAAAGCGTCCCAAACCTGAGATTTTTTTGTGTCACCATCATGCCTTTGCTTTGTGATGTTTCAAGCTTGGTTTTGTGCACAATCTTGTATAAAATTACCTTTAGGCTATCTATACATAGAAGATGTAGATGGGACATAGACAAACTTGGGTCCCACGCCCAAGATAGCTCATTATTCATATGCACGTATTCCGAATATTCCGGACGTTTCTCCAAACCACTTCTAGTACCAAGCGTTTCCGGTTACAGATTCCGAAGCTGGCTTATGCAGTGCAGGCCATGGGGAGGCCTTCCCCTGAGTGAGGCTACAAGTGGGAGCTCAAACCTGCGTTTTATAGCAACAGCCCAAGGTTACCAGTGGACAAAGACTCCAAATTCAGTTTTTGATTCAAGAAATCAAATTTCAGAAATCCCAGAGTTTTTTAAAGAATTATTTTATTTTAAATATTTATTTATTTATTTATTATTTAATTTGACCAGAGAGAAAGAGAGGGAAAGTGAGAAAGCAAGCTGTCAGGTCTAGGACTTGAACCATGGTTAGCCATGGTCAGCCCCATACCTTAACCTCCATGCCACCTGCCAGCCCTGGAATCCAAGATTTTACGTGTGTGTGTGCGCGTGCGTAAAATATACACATAGATATATGTATGCATACATAGATATGTATATATACATCATACATATACACACACTGTATACATACATACATACATATGTGTATTTGCCATAGGGCACATGCACTTGCCAGAGAGAGAGGGAGAAAGGGAAAGTGAGAACTAACCCTCCGTGGGGGATGGCCATGCCACAGTCCCTTCTCCATTCTCCTGTTGGGCTTTTGGGCACACATGCACATGCTCCCAGCATTTTTTTTATATTATATATACATACATCTGTATGTATATATGTGTGTGTATATATACATATATGAGTGGATTATTTTATTTAACTTTATTCATCTATTTTAATTTGACCAGAGAGGGACAGAGCAAGAGAGTGAGAGAGAGGGAGGGAAAGCAAGAAAGCAAGCCCCCAGGTCGGGGACTCGAACTGCAGTTCACCATGTGGAGTCCAGCACCCTCAACCACCACGCCACCTACTGGCCCCCAGCATTATATTTTCAAGCTGCCAAGTCCGGGCTTGAGCCATGGTGAGCCATGTAAGAATCCAATGCCTTAACCATCATGTCACCTGCTGGCCCCAAGGTCATATTTTAAGTAACCCCTAGATTATGGGAGAGGGGCTCCTGCAGGCAAGATGGCAGATGCAGATGGGCAGGAAGACTGGGGGAATGAGCAGGTGGCGTGGTGGTTAGGGCGCTGGACATTCCCACATGCCAGTCACAGTTTGAGTCCCAGCCCCGGCCTTCGTTAGGACGTGGTTACTGCCGTCTGTGGGGTACACGTGTGCCGTTACTGTTCTAACCCTCCCCACACTCCTACACGAGCCCTGGCGGTGGTATCTTTCGTCCTTCAGAGAACCCAAGTCACCTGGGTCACACAGACAGCAAGCGTAAATATTTACTGAGAGCACAGAACTACCCTCTTTCTAGAATGTCCTCTTTCTCTTGCTGATGAGAAACAGCCAACATTAGTACAAAAGGGAAAGAGGACCGTGGAAGGTCTGCTCTGCGTCGCCAGCAGGACCAGAGGCTGTACAGCACTTTATACGCCAGCCGCCCAAGAGCGTGCACGTCCAGCGAAGGGATTCAGCCCTGGGGAAGGCCTTCAGGAGAGACATCGGAGTCAGCAGTCCTGCTTCCACTGCTCCCCGCAGGGAGCTCGGTCAGCCAGAAAACCAGCTTCACGGGCCTCTCCCGGGCCTCTCCCGGGCCCCGAGGCGTAAGAGCTGGGGGGTGCTTTGCTTGGGGGATATGTTGGCAGAGACCCCTTGTGGTCCGGCCTGGAATGCGTGATGGGACTCAGGCCCGCGCAGATGAGAGGGCAGTGCCTGGGCAGCAGAGAGCACAGGTGCTGGAGACGGGCTGCGTGTGTGCACGTGCGTGTGCGTGCATGTGTGTGTGCGTGCGTGGTAGGTGAGATTGCCGACGTGGTGGAGGAAGCATGCCGGCGGGGAGGCGGTGCCTTGCCGCTCTCCGCTGTCTGGGCTCGGCGCTGCTGGGAGGAGCGTGGCCCTTGGTGCCCACGTCCCTGGGCCGCGAACCGCTCTGGAGCACACGGGCCCCTCCTGTTGCTCCGCCAGGCCCTGGCCAGGCCCTCCAGGTGAGTCGTCGTTCCCTCTGTCCCGAGACTGACCACAGCCATCCCAGGTAGGCCGGGCTGAGGTCTCAAGGCCGGGGTGGAATAAATCTGGCCCCAGACCGGCAGATGGCATGATGGTTATGGCACTGGGTTCCCACCGAGTCTACCGTGGTCCGAGTCCTGGACCCGGAGACGTGAAACACGCTGGGCTGCTGTGCATGCGTGCCCAAAGTCCTGAGAGGACAATGGAGAAGGGATTGCGGGTGGCTGTCCCCGGGGGCGATTTCTTGCTTTCTGTCTCTCTGGTAAGCGCATGTGCCCTATAGAAAAATCTCTCAAAAAAATAAAAATAAAATAGAATAAACCTGACCATACCTGGTCACTGAGACAGTAGCCTCAGCAGTGCTTATGTGGACCGAGTCCCAGGCGCCACTTTGGCATGACGGATGTGTTGGACTGGCTGCTTTCCTATCTGTTGGAACACCCTCTTGGTGGGACCAGCTTGTTCCTGTGGCTATGACAGAGCCTCTTTCTGCTCCCTTAGTCAGCAGCGTGCCAGCCACACCTGGGCTGGGGACACGGCCACAGAATGACCGCGGCTCCCGCTCTGAGTGGCGCTAGTCAGTGCGCTAGGCAGGCGGTGTCACCCGGGGCAGGGAGAGAGAGGAGGGCAGTGCGCTTACAGGCGGTGTCACCCGGGCCGGGAGAGAGAGAGGAGGGCAGTGCTCTTACAGGCGGTGTCACCCGGGGCAGGGAGAGAGAGAGGAGGGCAGTGCTCTTACAGGCGGTGTCACCCGGGGCAGGGAGAGAGAGGAGGGCAGTGCTCTTACAGGCAGTGTCACCCGGGCAGGGAGAGAGAGAGGAGGGCAGTGTTCTTACAGGCGGTGTCACCCGGGGCAGAAAGAGAGAGGAGGGCAGTGCTCTTACTGGCGGTGTCACCGGGGCAGGGAGAGAGAGAGGAGGGCAGTGTTCTTACAGGTGGTGTCACCCGGGGTAGGGAGAGAGAGGAGGGCAGTGCTCTTGCAGGCGGTGTCACCCGGGCAGGGAGAGAGAGAGGAGGGCAGTGCTCTTACAGGCGGTGTCACCCGGGCAGGGAGAGAGAGAGGAGGGCAGTGCTCTTACAGGCGGTGTCACCCGGGCAGGGAGAGAGAGAGGAGGGCAGTGGTCTTACAGGTGGTGTCACCCGGGGCAGGAGAGAGAGAGAGGAGGGCAGTGCTCTTACAGCCGTCACAGAGACCTGGTGGGGCTCTGAACCCAGACCCAGGACGTGACCGAGCACCGTGAGGGGGCTGCCGTCGCAGGTGCAGGGAGAGGAAGGGCCGTGCACTCGTGAACCAGGGGCGGGGTGGGAAAGATGTGAGGAGGAGGAGGAATTAGCAAAGAAGTGGCCCGGGAGTGTCCTGACAGCTATTTAGGGAAAGCATTTCTTTAAGAAAAAGAATCATTTTGTTCATTGCTGTTATTATTTTTTTAATTTGCTATAGGGCACCTACTCTCACCAGCAAGAGACAAAGAGAAAGAAAGTGAGAGAGCAAGCCACCAGCTCTGGGACTTGAATCATGGTCAGCCCTGTGGAAGTCCAGTGCCTTAACCACCATGCCACCTGCTGGTCCTAAAATAAATTATTTAAAAAGCCAGGTGTAGGGGCCAGCAGGTGGCATGGTGGTTAAGGCGCTGGACTCCTATATGGCTAACTGTGGTTTGAGTCCCAGACCCAGCGAATTTCTTTCTCTCTCTGTCTGCCTCTCTCGTGAGTGCACATGCCCTGTAACAAATAAAAAGAAAATAATAATGATAAATAAAATAAAATAAATATTTTAAAAAGAATTACTTTATTTTACATTTATTTATTTATTTATTTAGTTAGTTAGTTTTTCATTTGACCAGAGAGAGGCAGAATGAGAAAGAGAGAGCCAGCCACCAGGTCTGGGATTCAGACCGCGGTTAGCCATGTGGGAGTCCAGCGCCTTAACCACCATGCCACCTACCGACCTCTAAATAAATAAATCTTAAACAAAACAAGAAACAGGTGTGGTGGCATCCATCCATGGCCCCAGCTACTAGGCAGACTGAGGCGGGAGGGCTGTGACTCAGTGAGACCTTGTCTTAGAGGAAAGAGGGGCCCGCAGGTGGCATGGAGGTTAAGGCCCTGGATCCCCCACAGCTGTGCAGATCCAGTCCCTCGTCTGTTGGCTTCAGAATCACCCTGGATGCACGTGCGCCCAAAACCCCGAGAGGAGACTGGGGGAGAAAGGATTGCGGCATGGCCATCACCCAGTGGAGGGTGATCTCATCAGATCGCTTTTCCATTTCTCTATCCTGTTGTGATTTTGGGCACACATGCACATGTGCCTGGTGTGTTTCTCAAGCCACCAGGTCTGGGATTCAAACTGCCCAGTCGGCCATGCAGGATCTGCTGCTGTAACCACCAGCGCATGGAGCCGGCCGTGTCATCCCGTTAGTCATTACAAGCTGCTGAGCTCCAACTGCGGCTGGGGTTCTGTAATGGTCCTCTGTCAGTGGGTGTGGGATTCCTTCCGGTGCCAGGCGGTGGGACCCAGCGCGGGTGGGAGTCTGTCCCGGTGGGGGACTGGGTGTGGGAGTCTGTCCCAGTGTGGGAGTGGGGGGAGTGGCGAGACAGGCTTGGTTTCGCTAGCCGTTTTTGTTGGCAGCGCATGGTTTGGTCAAGCCTCTCATCCTCTTTTTTTTTCAATATGGTAAAATATACTTACCACACTTTACCATTATAACCATTTTTTTTTTTTTTTAGAAAAAATTTTTCCCCTAGGGCGCATGCCCTTGGGTAGGAGGAGGTGGGAGAGACAGTGAGAGGGAACATGAGAAATCATCTGGGGGGGGGGGGGTGTGTGGCCAAGCCACCATCCCTGTTCTTCCTGGAATCTTGGACACTCATACACACGTGCCCACTGTGGTTTTGAAGCCACTGGGCCGGCATTCAGACCATGGTTATCCATGTGGGAGTCCGCAGCACAACCGCTACACCATCTCCTGGCTCCAACACTATAACCAGTCTTTACTTATTTATTTATTTTAGAGGGATTTTTGCTATAGGGAGTGTGTTCTCACCAGAGAGACAGAAAGCAAGAAATCGCCCCTGGGGGGGTGGCCACGCCGCAATCCCCTCTCCTCCACTCTCCTCGGGATCTTTGGCACGCACACACACGTGCCCGGTGTGAGTTTAAGCTACTGGATCCAGGACTCGAAATGCGGTTCACTACATGGGAGTCCAGCGACGTAGCCATGACGGCAACTGTTGGTTCCTGCTGGTCCCTTTATAACCATCGTTAAAGCACGGACATCGTGTACAGCCATCACTGGCCCACCTTCCTCCAGAACATTTTGTCTTTCCTGACTGAACTCTGCACCCAGTGCTGCTAAGTCCCTTCCCGCTTGCCCGTCCCTGGCCCGTATTCTCCCGCCTCTGCATCCGAGCCGGCCCATCCTCCTGTCGGTGGGGACCTACAGCATGTGCCCTTCAGGGTCTGGCTTCTCAGAGTCGTCTTCAGGGTGTGTCGCCACGTGGCAAGTGTCAAGTTCCCTTCTGTTCAAGGCCTGAGTGGCACCCACCGTGGGTGTCTGCCAGCTGTGCTGATCCACTCTCCCTCGTGAGCGTGGGCTGTCTTACGCCCAGTACTGTACAGATACCTGCTCCCGCGCTGTGTCCCAGGTGTGCACCAGGAGGTGGACTTCTGGGGCTCGTGTCACCCACGGCCAGTGTTTGAGGAACTGCCACCCCTTTCCCTCAGTGGTTCCTATCACTGCTACGGCGTCCAGCTGGGCTCCAGTTTTCCGCATCCTGCCGGCACTCGCTCTTCCCTGTTTGGAGTTTTTGGATTTGTTGTACTTTTTCGTTTTTGATAGCAGCCATCATAGTGGGTGTGATGCAGTATCTTATTTGGTTCTGTGTTTCCTAATGAGTAGTGATGTCGAAGGTCTCTTCGTGTGCTCACTAGTCATCTGTATGTCTTAGAGAAATGTCTGCTGACGTCTTCCGCCCTTTTTTAAAGGTATTTGCCATAGGGCATGTGTGCTTGCCCGAGAGACAGCAGGAAAGTGAGAAACCATCCCAGTGGGGATGGCCACACCTCACTCCCTTCTTCTTTTGGGACCTTGGGTGCGCACACATGCTGGGCTTGTTTTCTGGACCTTGGGCGCGCACACGTGCCGGGCTTGTTTTCTGGACCTTGGGCGCGCACACGTGCCGGGCTTGTTTTCTGGACCTTGGGTGCGCACACGTGCCGGGCTTGTTTTCTGGACCTTGGGCGCGCACACGTGCCAGGCTTGTTTTCTGGACCTTGGGCGCGCACACGTGCCGGGCTTGTTTTCTGGACCTTGGGCGCACACACGTGCCGGGCTTGTTTTCTGGACCTTGGGCGCGCACATATGCCGGGCTTGTTTTCTGGACCTTGGGCACACACACGTGCCGGGCTTGTTTTCTGGACCTTGGGCGAGCACACATGCTGGGCTTGTTTTCTGGACCTTGGGTGCACACACATGCCGGGCTTGTTTTCTGGACCTTGGGCGCACGCGTACACATGCCGGGCTTGTTTTCTGGACCTTGGGCGCACGCGTACACATGCCAGGCTTGTTTTCTGGGACCTTGGGCGCACACACATGCCGGGCTTGTTTTCTGGACCTTGGGCGCACGCGTACACATGCCGGGCTTGTTTTCTGGGACCTTGGGCGCACACACATGCCGGGCTTGTTTTCTGGACCTTGGGTGCACACACATGCCGGGCTTGTTTTCTGGACCTTGGGTGCACACACATGCCGGGCTTGTTTTCTGGACCTTGGGCGCACGCGTACACATGCCGGGCTTGTTTTCTGGACCTTGGGCGCGCACACATGCCGGGCTTGTTTTCCAAGCCATTGGGTCCTGGACTTGAACTCCAGGGTAAGCCACGTGGGATCCAGTCTCCTCGACCATCACACCACATGCTGGCCTGCCTCTGCTCATTTTTTTTTTTTTTGGAGAGGTTTTTGCTATAGGACATGTGCACTTGCCCCAGAGACTGAGACAGAGAGACAGAAAGTGAGAAATCATCGCCGCCCTCCCCCCCCAAGGGAGGATGGCCACACCGCAATCCCTTCTCCTCCATTCTCCTCTCGGGATCTTGGGCACGCATACACACGCGCCCGGCGTGAGTTTAAGCCACTGGGTCCGGGACGTGAACCGCGGTCGACTACGTGGGAGTCCAGCGACATAGCCATTACGCCAGCTGCTGGTCCCCGCCCATGTTTAAATCATATTCTTTGTTGCTGCTGAGTCAGGGAGACCTGCAGTCAGCACATCAGTCTCTGCCCCTTTTCCCGTTTGTTCACATTCGATTTTTCTCCATGCTGGGGCCAAGATTTCTGAATGGAGTGAGGATGTGGAGTGAGACCTGAGAGTGAACGGCTTGTCCCAGAGAACGCGTGGGCTCTGCCCGAGCCTGGGCACGCCTCCACTGCAGGACCAAGAATAAGGAGTTTTCTGACGTGTTGTGGGGCCGGGCACGTTTTACCGGCCAGCACCCTGCAGCCTCGTGTCAGGCCAGCAGCTGGAATGGCGTCCGTGCTGGGGAGTCACGTGTCTGAGCAGCTGTGCTCCTCCGGCTTTCAGGGGGAGTCTCGGGAGAGGTCGTGGCCAGCGCGGCCTGTGGAGAGGAGCCAGGGACCGAGGCTGGCCTGTTCGGTTAGGTCACTGTTACTTTATTGCTGGGTGCTGTGAATCTAATCCTGGTTAGCCCAAAACCTAATTTATTTTCGTGCTTGATTGGCAGCACTTTTGATTAAGTGTTTGGATGAGAGTCGGCTCCTGTAGGAGTTCGTGGGAACAGGAGAGTTCGGAGCCCGCGTGCCTCGGCTGATTATGAGTAGGGGTGCGTGTGCGTGAGTGTGCGTGAGTGTGTGTGTGTGTGTGTGTTGGACCTCAGGGCTCCAGAGGAGTTTTTATTTCCAAGCTGGAATGCTTGGGGCAGGGCGCGCCTTGATGTGAACGTGCAGAAAACGGTATGCCTTCTGGTGGGGCCGATAGAGAGACTTCCAAAGCATTTCTCATTTTGGGCTTCTGAGCTGCTTAGAAAAGTGCTGTCTGGACACAGCATTTAATTACTGCTGAAGAACGTGTCTGATGCTGATAAAGCTGCCTTCAATTCTGAGTGCCAAAAATGGGCATCTTTCTAACCTGGCGTTACCTTGGTGTCCAGCTAGCAGTGGTGGCACTTCGGGGTCAGGATAATACGGTGAGTGACTAGGAAAGGCCCTGGTCTCGGGCTGCCTTTAGTTGCTGTATGGCGTGTGCACTCACACAGAGACACAGCGAGGGCGTGACAGAGGGCCAGGAGGACTCACCCCGGGGGCTGCGCCACCACCCCTTAAGTCTCCTCTCGGGATTTGGCCACATGCACACAAGTGCCTGGTGTTTTTCAAGGACTCAGGCCACTCCGTCACCCTGTGGGGTCCAGCGCCCTAACCGCCGCGCCACCTGCTGGCCTGGGCTGCCTTCTTTACATGGGCGGCAGGTCAGGCCACCTCAGTGTCTGTCCATAAAACTGAATGTTTGTAAAGTCGTGGGCTCCACATCCTACCCTGCTGCTTCCTAGCTGAGTGACCCGGGCTGCACGTCCCCATTACAGAGCAGTGATAGTAAGAGTGCTACCCTGGACACCTGTCGCCAAGGCAGTGCCAGGTCCCCGTGGGACTTAGCACACTGCTTGGCGAGTTCGCGGTGCACATCAGCCCTTGCCGCTGTGAGCACGATAAGAACACTGACTATTCTGCTCGTAACATGCCTGCGTGCCGCCGCCAGGGTGCCGGGGGACAGCTGGTGTCATGGACAGGAGCACTGGTGGCCATGGTCCTGAGCGAGCACCGAATCCCGGCCAGGGAGCCCCTGCTGTGGACCAGGGTGTCACGGGCGTCCAGGAGTCCCGAGCCGTGGCTGCTGCTGTTCTCCCCCTCGGCCCACGGCGCAGTTCCTGGGAGGCGCTGGTCTGGGTACCGGCAGGTCTTAGGAAGAGGGAGGTGTTTCTTGGTTGGAGTCACAGAGCCAGTGTCACTCAGCTAACAAGCTTGAAGTCAGTAATTTTGCTCTAATTTTGTCCCAGCTTAGTGTTTCCCATCCCTCTGTGCCCAGACGCTAACCTTGGGCTGGCCGTGTCAGCTGAGGGGTGACACGGAGAGGACAGGCACTGCCCGGGGTCAGGGGCCTCACAGAGGCTGGCCCCGTGGTCACGTGTGGTGTGGGGGCGCGGCTTGTCGGTGACGTGCATTTGTGAACGCCTCATTGGCTGCAGTCTGCTACCCGTGGGGCAGGGATCCCCACAGCTGGTGTGGGCGTCCTGAGACTGCCAGTGGAGGCTCGGCTGGGGAGAGGCGCCTGGCAAACTGGCCCGCCAGAGCGAAGGCCAGTTTCAGGTTGTCGCCGACCTTTCCATTTGCAAACACTTTTACAGAAGCTTCTGGTACTTCATGGAGGTTTCACCTAGAAGGCCAGAGGGCTCAGAATATTCCTGCTGGACTTGGAGTTGCTCAGTAGTTCGGCCTCGAACTGGTGCCTGCATACCTTGAGGGCCGAGTTCTGCCCAAGCCAAGGCCCTTGCCCCTCTTGCCTTTGGTTGTGGTTTTGGACTCCGAGGCCTCTTGTCTCTGATTGTCCCCGTGGACTCGCCTGAGGTGATGTTGCCATGCCCACACTCAGCCGCCATCTTGGTGCTGCTGTCTCATAAGTGACCTCCAGCCCTGCTCGGTTTGAGCATCCAGCAGGTCTTATGTGATGCAAACCTTTCTGTCAGCCCTCCGCCTCCCTCTTACCCTCTTAAACCAGAACTCGGGCCAGGCCCTGTTTGGGCAGTGAACAGCCGCACCTGCCCTCACCTGCCCGCACCTGCCCGCACCAGCTCTTACCAGCCCTCACCTGCCCTCACCTGTCCACACCAGCCCTCACCCACCTCACCCGCCCTCACCTGCCCGCACCTGCTCGTACCAGCCCAGCCTCTGGACCCAACAACACGTCACCACCTGTGGAAGGTCCTTGTCAAGTCCCCGGCATGCCGAGTGGTGGGGCCTGTCTCAGAAGCTGACCTCGGGGCTAGCCGAAGAATGCCTTTGTCTCCGAGCACGTTCTCACAGTGTGGTTGTGAGCCTGGCTCTGGGTGTCGCCTTGGCTACCGCAGAGACCAGAGTTGAGAAGGATCGGACGCAGGTTCCAGCCCTGGCTGGTGGGAGTTGCTCCTGGAAGGCAGTTGTGGCAAGGTATGTTAGAAGTGATACAGGGGCCTGGAGGTGGCCTGGTGGTTAAGGGCGCTGGACTCCCACATGGCCAACCACAGTTCGAGTCCCAGACCTGGCGGCTTGCTTTCTCACTTTCTCTTTCCCTCGCCAGTCCCCCCCCACCCCACCCCCACCCCCCCGCCATCCCTCTCTGGTCAAATTTAAATAAATAAAGTTAAAATAAAAAGTAATTATTTAGAAAAAAGTAATACGTGTAGGGGCAGTGCTAATGTTTTATTGAACTACTTCAGGTGAAGCGATGGAGTACGAGATTACCCTGGCTCCATCTCGCAAGGATTCCTTCTCTGCGTCGAAGCTAAAGCTGTGCTTTTGAAAACGTGCTGCCGTCAGTGCAGCAAAACTCGGGTTGCTTCAGGATGCACAGTAACAGTTCTGATAGTCCCGGCATCTTGTTAGACGGTAGCGTTATTAAATGAGTATGGTTCATGGGTGCCCTCATTATTCGAAAGTGGAAGTATTAGCATTTGTGAGAGTGGCAACCTTCTGCCTGGAGCCTTATCACGGTTTCGTTTCCCAATTAGAAATGAGTACACGGTATGTAAAGAGGGCCGTGGAGACTCTATAATTACGCCCTGCGTGCGGGAAGGTTCCCCTTCTGACCGCGGCGGGGAAGTTCATGCCATTACGCTTCAGTGTTCGTCTGCAAGTGACAGAACTATGTTAATTGCTTTTCGTGGGTGAATGAGTCTTAATCCAGCAGGAATGATAGAGTTTTAAATTCATTTTACTAATTTGGGTTTCTGAGAATGTCAGTGTCTGTAGGTTGCTATATAGAGCTAATAAAGTATTCCAGTGAAGTCAGTGTGTGCGGGGACATTCGCAGTGGGACACCAGCGGTGGAGGAAGTTCTCATCAAAGCTCTTGGCCCATAGTGCACCTGGCGAGTCTCAGCCAGGCAGGATGATGAGGCCAGTGCGGCGGCTTACGAGTGGGAGTCGGCGATCAGTCACAGGCTCGTTCTGGGTTATGACTTAGATGAGAAATTAGCCTTCCAGGTCAAGCAGGTGGTATGGAGGGTAAGGCTCTGGATCCCACATGATCAACTCTGGTTCAAGTCCCAGACCCAGTAGCTTGAAAAACACACCAGGACGTGGGCGTGTGTGCCCAAAATCCCTAGAAGAGAATGGAGGAGAAGGGATCACAGTGTGGCCATCTCCCCAGCGGGTGGTTTCTCGCTTTCCCCCTCTTGGCTATCTGTCTCCGGTGAGCACACTCAACATACAGCAAAAACGGGGGGCGAGCGGGGCCCGGAGGGCAGGACTAAACCTTTCATCTTTGATAACCAGCAAGTCTAAAGACGAATGGGCGTGTCCCTTTATGTTCCTGCTTTGATTTGCCGAGTAAGCCGAGAAGAAAGTTTAAATCAGTTTTACAAAATACTCTGACATGTCATTTAATAGGACAGTGTCAGCTCAAGGAGAAAGGCTGACTGTAGATCTCGGGCAGCGACCAGCACATCGTGGGGAGGACCCGGAGCCGCGTGGCGTGCTGAGCGCTTGGCCGGCCCACCTGCCACGGTCCTGCTGCAGCCTCACGTTTTGGGGCGCACAACCAACTCTAGCCACCGTGGCCCTTCCTGGCCTCAGCCCGGGCCTGATGGAATCCTCACATTTTAGCCGCCAACCCGGTCAGCCAGTTCCGGCAGCTCCCAGTGCCTGCCTGTCTGCGGCCCTCGGATCCCACTTCTGTCCCTCAGCGGGCTGTCGTCTGCAGCCTTCCCTGGCCTCCTCGCGCATCCCACAGGCCTCAGTTCCGCTGGACCGCCTGGACCGCCCACCCTGGCGCTCCCAGCCTGGCCCAGGCCGTGGGCCCTCCCGGTGTCCCCAGGGCACAGCTGACATGTCCTCTGAGCGGTTGTCACTCTAACTCGATCAGTCAGGGTACAGCACCCACTTCTCACCGCATGCCCTAACAAATTATTTATTTAGTTGAATATTTTTAATTTGCCACAGAGCACATGCACTCACCAGAGAGAAAGAGGGAAGGTGAAAAGCAAGCTGCCAGGTCTGGGACTCGGACCACAGTTGGCCATGTGGGGGTCTCGTGCTCCAGCCAACACGCCGCCTGCTGCCCCTCACTGTCACTTTCGAGTGAATGCCCTGATTTGAACCGCATAGCCCCGTGACACTGGCCTGGCCATATCTTAGGGGCCTTTAGCAGGGAAGGAATGGGACTTGCCCCAGGTCACCGTGCGGGAGGTGGTGGGGCCGGGTTCAAGCCGAGCCCCCAGTCCCTAAACTGACTGCAGTCCCACCGCCTTCTCGGACCTTTACAGGTGGCATCTGTGGGACTGGGGCAGAAGCGCACACGGCGACACAGAGCTGAAAGGGAGGCCGGCCAGCGTACTACAGAAAGGCCCCAGGTCCGCGTCCGGAGACTGTGTACGGGGCGTCGGCCCAGGGTCCGAGGCCGGCTGGACATGGACTGTGGTGTCAGGTCTCCGTGGGAGTGCTTCTGTCACTCTCTCGCTCTCCTCTTACTCACGGGAGAACTAAATGATCTTAGTTGGGAGAAGAGGAGGCCCGGAGTGGGCGGTTGCAGAGAAGGCGAGGCAGTGGGATGCTGTCCCGACTTCTGGGAGGGCCATCGTGGTAGGCAGGCGGCTGTCCCAGAGTAAATTATGCAGTGAGGCAGGACAGGCCAGGCATGAGAGTCTGAGGTGCCCGGCGGCCATCTGAGTGGACACGTGGGGGTTGTTGCAGGGAGGCCTGGACACGGGCACCCCGGTCTTCATGCTGTCCGCTCGCAGTACACATGGCAGGTGGCAGGTGTCCCAGCGGCTCTGAGTGAGCTGAGACACGGCAGGTGGGCACCACCTCATGTGTCAGAAGAAGAGTGGCAGGAGGTGACTCCAGTGTGCACCAAGGACCGTAGTCTGCCTCCTAGCGTTTTATTACATGTTGTGTTGTACGTTCATTTTATTTTGGTGTACTATAAGGTGTGCGCTCACCAGAGAGACAGAGAGATGGCCATGCTGCAGTCCCTTCTCCATTCTCCTCTCCAGAGTTCGGGCGCTCACATGCATGCCCAGAGTGATTTTTAAGCTGCTGGGTCTGGGACTAGAACTGTGCAGCCAGCCATGTGGGATCCGGTGCTTTAACCACCACGCCACCGGTTGGTCCTAGGTTGTGCCTTTAATTTTTTTTTTTTAAGAATTATTTATTTATGGGTCCAGCAGTTAGCATAATGGTTATGTCGCTGGACTCCCATGTAGTCAACAGTGGTTCGAGTCCTGGACCCGGTGGCTTAAACTCATGCCGGGCGCATGTGCATGTGTGCCCAAGATCCCAAGAGGAGAATGGAGGAGAAGGGATTGCGGCGTGGCCATCTCCCCGGGGGGTGATTTCTCATTTTCTGTGTTTCTCTCTCTCTCTCTCTTTCTGGCAAGTGCATGCACACTGTAACATAAACCTCTCCAAAAAAAAAGAATTATTTATTTAATCTTATTTATTTTATCATTATTATTATTTTAGCCTTCTATAGGGCACGTGTACTCACCAAAGAGAGAGAAAGAGAGAATGAACAAGCAGACCACCTGGTCCGAGACCCAAACCATCATCGACAATGTGGGAGTTCAAGTGACCTAGCCACCATGCCACTGGCTGGCCTCAGGTTGTGCTTTTTTTTTTTTTTTCTTTTTTTAAAAGAATTATTTTGTTGAACTTTGTTTATTATTATTATCTTCCAGTTTGATCAGAGAAAGACAGAGAGGGAAAGTGAGAAAGCAAGCCTCCAGGTCCAGGACTTGAACCACGGTTGGCCATGTGGGAGTCCAGCGCCTTTAACCACCACGCCACCGGCTGGCCCTAAGGTTGTGCTTTTTAAGTCATGATCATTTTTAATTTTTAAAGCTAACTCTGGTGAATTCATTATGTCACATAAACACTCACCCTGACTCAGTAAGGACAGAGTAAGGAACACGGAGTGTGCAGGTGTGTGCAGATCTGAATGGGAGGTCGTGTTCGTACAGCATATGAGAACCATTACACCAGAACGACTGCCTTGCTACCGAGCAGCGTTTCGGCAGGCCCGTGTGGGGGTCACGCGAATCTCTGTAGTGTAGTTGAGACCTTCTTAAGTTTCCTTCCTACACTTCTTTTTAAAACTTGGTTTTAATAACTAATAATCCATTTATATGCCATAGCAAGTGGTTAACTAGTGAATAGAAAATATTTAGGTCCTCGGGGCCGTCAGGTGGCATGGTGGTGAAGGGCGCTAGACTCCCACATGGCCGACCACAGTTCGAGTCCTGGACCTGGCGGCTTACTTTCTCACTTTCCGTCTCTCTCGCTCTCTCTCTCACTCTGTCCCTCTCTTGTCAAATTAAAACAAACAAACAAAATTAAATAATTCTTTAAAAACCAAACAAATCCAAAAAGTTTTTAAAAATCTAGGCCTGCGCTCTTTATTTATGTAAATAATACATCCACATTGTTTTCCTTTGTCTTTAAGAGTGATCAGAGGGGTGTAAGAACGTGGGGCAAGGGGGCAAGGGGGAAGCCTGCAAGTAGAGAAACAGGGTGTGCCCGGCAGTGTTGGTGGCCGATGTTAGAGGAAAAATAAAAAGGAGGATCTTGAGGCCCTGGGGTGGCCTTTGTAAAATAATCCAAAGACTAAAAGGGTTTTAAAAAGCCAGACTCCCGGGCTGTGAAGTGGACCATCTGCTGTCTACCCTGCCTTCTTACGTATCAGTGAGATGCCTGTAAACGGTGACTGGGAGCTGCCAGGGGCCAGAAGGCAGCCGGGGAGGCCCCCGGGAGTCCCAGCTGTTACCCCACGGCCAGAGTAACTGTGGCCGCTTGTTGGAGAGAGACAGAGAGGGAAAGG
This sequence comes from Tupaia tana, assembly GCA_026018925.1. NCBI lineage: Eukaryota > Metazoa > Chordata > Mammalia > Scandentia > Tupaiidae > Tupaia > Tupaia tana. The sequence goes on along the minus strand of JAKSZU010000006.1, from coordinate 101,773,670 downwards.
GAGAAATTATTCCCCAGGGAGCGTAGCCACAAGCAATCCTTTTTTTTTTTTTTTTATCCTAAAGAGAGATTTTTGCTATAGGGTGTGCATGCTTGCAGAAAAGAGAGAGACAGAAAGTGAGAAATTACCCCCCAGGGGAGATGGTCAGGATTCCTTCTCTCAGGATTTTGGGCACGCATGCGCATGCGCATGCACCCAGCTTAGTTTTAAGCCACTTGGTGATTGACTCGTGGGAGTCCAGTAGCCCCTGCACCATCTGCTGGTCCCCGCAATTCCTTCTCCATTCTGTACTATTCTCCCCTCTGGAGTTTGGGCACGCACACATACCTGGAGGGGTTTTCATGCTGCCAGGTCCAGGACTTGAGCTTTGCTTGGCCATGTAGGAGTCCAGTGGCTATGCCACCTGCTAGCCCTCTTCTTTTATTTTTATTTTTTTGTTAAAGTACCTAGTGAGTCCAATTTTCGAATGATATTTTGAAGAAAGGCTGTTTCCCTTGGACACCTGCTAATGAATGACTGCTTACACTTACCTGTCTGCGTGGTCACGTTTTAATCTGTTGTTGTGACACTTCCATGAACCGATCTTCCATAGGAAGCTTCATCCCTGGAGCCCCAGTGGAGTCCTTTCGAATCCCAGGGGCTGCTGAATTTGGACCAATCCTGTTTCTTGTTTTAATCGGACTGCCTATAAATAGCAACAAAATTATTACTTGGAAATTCTAAATTGATCTCTGTTGCTGAGTACAAGTCTGCAGTTAAAGGGTGTGTTTAATTTTTGTTTAGAGTGGATGTGACCAAAATGCTAATCTAAAGCAACATTAACCTACTGGCTTGGCCGACTAAGCCATGTCATCAAGTGAGCGCTTGGAATCGGAGCAACTATTTTTGTAGCAGAATGGAGGGGCCCACTTGTAGCTTCAGAGAGTTTTGTTTTCTTCCTTTGAGGGGCTCATTAATCCAGTGGCCCACCCTGGATGCCTGCCCTGCTGGAGGCTGCGGTTGCTGGGATGGTGTTAGGTCTTCTCTGCTTCAGGAAGTGGAGGGGAGGCGGCGCTGTGTGAGGGAGCCATCTGCAAGCTGGCCTTGTTTTCCCCGGCCCCCACCCCCCTGGCATGCTGAAAGCCAAGCCGGGAATCCAGGCATGGTGCGGGAGTCAGCCTGGCTGCCTACCAGAAATGTCTTTCTGTGCAAACACGTTTTCTCAAGCATAAGGTGTAGCATCCATTCAGCAACGAGTATTTATGAGAGTAGGAAGGGTTGATTGTGGGAGCTCGGGTGATGAAAGCATTGTTGGTGATTCCGGCGTTCCAGTATCAGCCCCATCAAAAGAGTGTAGTAGAAACGTGACCCTTTGAATGATGGGAAGTAGCTTCCCTAGTGCTGGTCTGGCCTCGGTTTTGTTAACCTTCAAATTATCGTTAGAATTAAATTGTCCCGGCTTAATCCAGATGCCTCCATTTTGGCTCCCTCTAACCTAGGAGGAAGTTGGCTTGCTATTACACCAGCAGTACAAAGCAGGGGAGGGAACCGAATGGCTCCTAATGCCCAGAATCCGATTCCTACTCCACTCGGCTCACTGCTGCACCTTGTGACAAGCATTCACACCGTCATAGGAAGTGGGCGTTGCTGACGCCTGACTGAAATTAGTCCCCTACAAGGCGCTGTTCACTGACCTGGAGGCACCCCCTGCAGCATAGGGCTGTGGGTGTACAATGTTCAGCAATTCATGTTTGCTGGAGAAGCCGGTGTCTCTGTCCAGAGGTAAACCCCTCTCTTCCTTTGTGTCATTTGTACACATGAGAACAGCCCAGAATTAGGCGTGTGGGGTAGTGGGCCAGCCTGAGAGGATGATGGAAGATGGGGAATGGCACGTATTTTGTAGCAGAAAGGCTTCTGAACCTATCCCACTTTGATTTATTCCCTGTCTTGCTCATCACCCACTTTATCATTATGGATGAAGAGGTTCCTGCTCTTTTTTACTGTGACCATTTTGCACAGTGATACTTGCATTTCTTAATATAGTTTCATGACGAAATGCCCTTACTGAGTCCAGCTGGCTCTGCCTGGCGCCAGCACAGCCTGCTTTCAGCCCCGTTGCACATGCAGTGCTTGGCAGCAACCTCGTCTTGTCTCCCGTGGTCAAGGTTTGTCTCCTCTAGAAGCCTGTAGGCCTCCTGGGGACAGAGAATGTCAGTACGACGTGTCCCCTCTGCTGTCTCTGTGCCGCTTGGTACAATACTGGACAAACCAGAGAAGACCCAGGTGAGAAAAACCTCATGTTGAAGGGATAGCTGAGAATAGAGCCCAGGATCCCGTCCCAGCTCTCGGCCTACCTGCAGTCCTTCCCGTGGGGCACCTTTCAGAAGAGTCCACGGTCCCTGTATACGAGGTGCAGTGGGCTGTGGCTGATCACTGTCCTTCCTTGGCAGCTGAGTTGGCAGCCGCCTCGTCAGCATTTCTGATTCTGCGCTGTCTGCACACCCACTTGCTAGGGCCTACGAGCCCGAGATCGAAAGCTAAAGCAAAGGAAGAGCAACGAAGTCCGAGAGCCCAGTCAGATAGGTAGGGGAGTGATGCCCAGAGCCGGTCACTGGCGTGTTTCCTTGCAATCCAAGCATTATCGTGCGTAATAATTGCTATGTTTTGTTGAAGGAATAGGCTCATAAATTGCAAGACGCTAATTACATTTTGTTACTGGTGTGGCTAGAATATTGATGAGCATATTCCTTTCTAGGTTAGCCGTTAGAAAAGGGAACACATCCTAACATGGGCAAGGATGTCTTGATAATTAGGAATTACCGAGAAAGAAATGATATTTTGTCATCCAAAGAGTTTTCTGTCACTTGGTTATGCTTAAATGAGTGTGGTAGAACTCAATTTTAAATTGAAGAAGGAAATTAAATTTCCTCTCTGTTTTTTTATGTAGCTCTGTCAGGCAGAAAGGGACAAATGAAGAGAGAACATGTTTTTTGTTTTGTTTGTTTTTTGTTTTGTTTTGTTTGGAGAGGTTTTTGCTATAGGGCACATGCACTCACCAGAGAGAGTGCCAGAAAGACAGAGACAGAGAGATAGAAAGAGAGAAATCACTCCCTGGGGGGATGGCCACGCTGCAATCCCTTCTCCTCCATTCTCCTCTCAGGATCTTGGAACGCACACACATGCGCCCGGCATGAGTTTAAGCCACCGGGTCTGGGACTCGAACCGTGTTCGACTACATGGGAGTCTAGCGACATAGCCATTATGCCAACTGGTGGTCCTGAGAACATTTTTTTTTTTAAAGAATTGTTTAACTTTATTTTTAAAGAATTATTTTTAATTTTATTTAATAATTCAGTTGTTTTAATTTGACCAGACACACATACACACACACACACACACACACACACACACAGAGAGAAAGAGAGAGAGAAAGTGAGAAAGCAAGCTATCAGGTCTGGGAACTGGGCTTGGCCATGTGGGAGGGTCCAGTGCCTTATCCAACACTCTACTTGCTGGTCCCCACTGTTTATTTATTTATTTTAATTTTACCAGAGAGGGACAGAAAGCCAGCCACCAGTCCCAGGACTCACATCACAGATGACCAGGTGGGAGTCCAGTGCCCTTAACCACCACGCCACCTGCTGGCCCTGAGCGGGGAAGAAATCAACCCAGTTGTGCTTGCAGGCTCTCATGAATTTAAATAAATAAATACAGGCACCTTATGTTTGTAGATGATGGATGGTCCTTTAAGGTGCCCGGCAGTGCTAACGTGGCCACGCTGACAGACTGACCGCATTCGAGAAGGGATGCCAGTCCATGGTGGAGCGCTTAGGACGTGCCTGGCTCAGCGGGAACTGGGGACAGACGCTCAGCACCTCCCAAAGGCACGCGTAAGAGAGAGGGCCTCGTAACTAAGCCCACACTTACTTTTCTTTCTGGTACAACCAAAAAAAACCAAGAAAAGGAGACAAGAAAAAGATAAAATATAGACAAACTAAAGCTAAACAAGTTCTAGTCTGTAATGAAAACACCTGAGTTGAAGGGACCGGCAGGTGGCGTGGTGGTTAGGGCACCGCACTCCCACATGGCCCACCACCGTTTGGGTCCTGGTCCTGGCGGCTGGTTTTCTCACTTTCCTGTACTTGCTTTCTCTGGTCAAATGAATAAACAATCATAATACAAAAAATTAAATAAAGAATTCTTTAAAAACATTGAGTTTAAAGTAACTATATGAAGGGATTTTCAAAAGTTAATGGACAAATGGAATTAAAGTACAAGTTTATTTTGGTGTAAAAAATGGAAATTGATGCACTATTTTTTGTTTGTTTTAGTTTTGCTATAGGGCACATGCATTCACCTGAGAGAGACAGAGAAAGAAAAAGTGAGAAATCACCCCCCCAGGGTGGATGACCATGCCATAATTTCTTCTCCATCTCTCAAATCTCATCCTGGAATTTTGGGCACACATGCACACACACCTGGTGTGATTTTCAGTCAGCCGGATCTGGGACTCAAACCTCTCATGGTCAGCCATGTGAGAATCCAGTGCCTCAACATCCACACCACCTGCTGCCCCCTCAATGGCATTCCTTTTTTAAAAAAATTACTTTATTTAACTTTATTTATTCTAATATGACCAGAGAGGGACAGAGTGAGAGAGAGAAAGGGAAAGTAAGAAAGCAAGCTGCCAGGTCTGGGACTCGAACCACAGTCGGCCATGTGGGAGTCCAGCACCCTTAACCACCACGCCACCTGCCGGCCCCCCTCAGTGGCATTCTTAACACCTGTGTTGGTAGTTTGTGAGCTCTTGGATTTAAAGAGCAAAGACAGACTGAGTTCCTTGAAGGTAACTGCATGGAGGTTGGGGTGAAGCTCAGGGCCTGTGGAATTTGGTTTTGGAAGCAGAGGCTGTGTGACCATATTCCTTGCACCGTCTTGTAAGCTGCAAAGTTAAAATGGGCCTTGTGTCAGAAAACACGATGCAGCCCTGTATCCCATCATGTGGGACAGAGCAAGTCAGGGCGGGAAGGGGGTGCAGCAGGGTGACACTGGCATCTCGGAGCCTGGGTTTTACTCGGCGTGAGGTAGGCACTTGGGGATTAGACTGAGCTTTATTTTCTTCATTCTTTTTTTGTCTTAGGGTATGTGCACTCACCAGAGAGAGACAGAGAGGGAAAGTTAGAAATCACACCCCTCAGGGGCATGACCACACTGCCATCCCTTTTCCTTCATTCTCTGAGGATTTGGGGCACACATGCACACGCGCCCAGCATGGTTTTCAAGCTACTGGGTCTGGGATTCGAACTGTAGTCAGCCATGTGGGAATCCAGTGCCTTCACCACCACACACCTGCTAGCCCCTGTTTTCTTTATTGTTTATTTTGCATGATTCTCCTTTCTCATAAGTCCGTGAATGAAGTTGATGTGCGTTACAGTGTCATGGAAGGCTGAATTCATCCACCCAGATCCTCACGCCTCCCGTGTGCGGGTGTCTGGGCACTGACGATGCGAAGACGAAAACTTACCCATCACCGACTCAGAACCTCTGCCTTCCCAGCTGCTTAGGCTCATTTAAGGATAGTTTGAAATTGCTAAGGGAGGAGTCTTTGGTTTTGTCTTGGGTAAGTTGTCGTGAAATTGCCTAGTGCAGAGGTGGTGAGTGCAGTCTAGAGCCGGTGTCTCCGCGTGCCCTCTCCTTAGCACCCTAAAACCAGCCGGGGATGAGGGTGGCTGTGGGACGAGGGTGGCCGTGGGGACGAGGGTGGCCGTGGGGACGAGGGTGGCCGTGGGACGAGGGTGGCCGTGGGGACGAGGGTGGCCGGGGGGACGAGGGTGGCCGGGGGGACGAGGGTGGCCGTGGGATGAAGCAGCCCAGCCCTTCCCGTCTCTTCCCTGAAACCTTCGCTTTTGCTCTCTAGGGGACGGCTCATAGTTAAGCTGTATTGTGTGTGTCTCATAATTTCAAAAATGTGATTGACAAAAATCTGTGCTTACGCTGTGGTGTGTCTCTGAGGACGGTGCTTTCTCGTCTTTGAATGGTATCTCGCATTGGGGGAAGAAGGAAGCAGCCAGTCAGTGGGGTGTCCCCGCCCCCTCCCGGGCCTGTCGGTGGGGCGTCCCTGACGCCTCCCGGGCCTGTCGGTGGGGAGTCCCTGCCCCCTCCCGGGCCTGTCGGTGGGGCGTCCCTGCCCCTTCCCGGGCCTGTCGGTGGGGCGTCCCCGCCCCCTCCCGGGCCTGTCAGTGGGGCGTCCCTGCCCCCTCCCGGGCCTGTCGGTGGGGTGTCCCCGCCCCCTCCCGGGCCTGTCGGTGGGGCGTCCCTGCCCCTTCCCGGGCCTGTCGGTGGGGCGTCCCTGCCCCCTCCCGGGCCTGTCGGTGGGGAGTCCCTGCCCCCTCCCGAGCCTGTCGGTGGGGCGTCCCTGCCCCTTCCCGGGCCTGTCGGTGGGGCGTCCCTGCCCCCTCCCGGGCCTGTCGGTGGGGTGTCTCCGCCCCCTCCCGGGCCTGTCGGTGGGGTGTCTCCGCCCCCTCCCGGGACTGTCGGTGGGGCGTCCCCGCCCCCTCCCGGGCCTGTCGGTGGGGAGTCCCTGCCCCCTCCCGGGCCTGTCGGTGGGGTGTCTCTGCCACCTCCCTTGAGCCGTCTTCATTGCTGCTGGTTTCTCCCAATCGCTGCGCTGACATTTTCATGAAAATTACCGAGGGCAGTTGAACCAGATAAATTGGGCTGTTTCTGACCAAATAAAAAACCAGTGACATTTTGGCAGTGCTGAACTTACTACTGGGCCTCGCCAGGAATCCTGCTTTTAGCAAAGCGCCATCCCGAGCATGTGACTGGAGGCTGGGCAGCTCCTAATTAGCAAGTGTAATCAGTGGCAAACGTTGTGGGGGTCTCTGGATACCATTCATCAGATTTAGAAAGGCACCATAATTTAATCACTTGTTTCCACGTCACTGCGAAGAAAACACGTTCTGGAGACGGGAAGGCAGTGGTTCTGCTGTCTGACCCGCACAGTGGCCAGATGTGGACGGGAGTTCAGCCACACACGCGGGCGCCATCCTTCCAGTGCCTTGGAAAAGCAGGTGGTAAGGAGCTCGTGGCCTCTGCCTCCTCAGGAGAGCCTGCTGGAGTGGAAGGCCCCAGCCCCTGGAAGAAGAGTGCAGTGCCCTGATGCACCCTGATGTGGAAGGGACCCCCAGGAAGGCCCCACCGTGGTCTCCCTGCTGTGCGAGGGCCCGCCCTGGTCTCCCTGCTGTGGGAGGCCCCGCCGGGGTATCCCTGCTGTGGGAGGGCACGCCGTGGTCTCCCCGCCGTGGGAGGCCCCGCCCTGGTCTCCCCGCCGTGCGAGGGCCCGCCGTGGTCTCCCCGCTGTGGAAGCAGTCTTGCAGTGCCATGCCTGCCTCCTTCCAGGCACCAGGCGGCGTCCAGCCAGTGTCCTCAGCCACCCTGGGGCAGGTGTTTATCAGCTCTGTATCTCCACTGCTACCTCAAAGCTGGCACAAAGCTGCCATGCTTTCTCCTGTCGGCACCTTTTGCTTTTCCCTGTATTCTCACCTTAAAATTTTTTTTTAAGAGAGATTTTTGCTATAGGGCACATGTGCTTGCCGGAGAGACAAAGCGAGAAATCATCCCCTGAGGGGATGGCCACACCACAGTCCCTTCTCCTCCAGTCTCTTCTCGGGATGTTGGGCATGCACGCACATGTGCCTGGTGTGTTTTAAGCTGCTGCATCTGGGACTTGAACCGCGGTCAACTACCTGGGAGTCCAGTGATGTAACCAGAATGCTGGCCCCGCGTTCTCACCTTTGAGGAGAAACATCTGGCCTTTATAGACACGATGGGTTCCTGTTGGTGTCGAAGCCCTGTGTCCTGTGCTGACTGCGGAGCTGGCTTCTCCAAGGCGGGGTGTAGGCCGATGCTTGTTCTCCCTAAGCATTTTAAGTGAGAAGACATAGAAGCTGGTTAAAGGTAGTTTCCACATAACCAAAGATTTACTAATGGGTGACAAAAAAAAAATCTGGGGCCAGCAGATGGCATGGTGGTTAAAGCACTGAACTCCCACATGGCCAACTACAGTTCAAGTCCCAGCTCCAGCAGCTTGAAACTCACACTGGCGTGTGTGCTTGCATGTCCAGGATCCTGGGAGGAGAACGGAGAAGTAAGGGATCGGGCGTGGCTATCCCCTGGGGGTGATTTCTCGCCTTCTCTTTCTTTCTCTTCAGTGAGCGCCCGCACCAAATAACAAAAATCTCGTAAAAAAGATGTACTTCCCAAACTGACAAATGTGTGCCAGCAGCTTCTGGGTGTCCCCTTAGAGAGTTACCTGGTGAGCCGTTACTTGTAGGGGCTCCAGGTCCCCGGTGGTCGATAGGATTGAGCAACACTTTGTGCGTAACAGTGTTCCAGGGCTGGCGGCTGTGGGGAAGACGTGGGATGCGGTCCGCGGTCCGCGGTCTAGCCAGCCCACCTGCGAGACAGGGCTCAAGGCCGTCTCAGTGTCTAAGTATCAGGCGACTCGGGCCGTGGAGGTGGGTGCTCAGAGAAGCAGCGTTATGGTCTGGAATGGCCCAGGGAGATTGCTGACGGTGGCCCGCCCTGAGGGAGTTGCTGCAGGACGCAGGAAGGAGCCATTTCTGCTGACTGCGCCCTGTGTGGGGAGACCGGGGAGGAGCCTCACTGAGCAGGGGGAGCAGGGAAGGGGCAGCCTCCGTGACCTCTGGGTGTTCCCTGGTGAGTGACCGTGGCCATCCCGGCCACTAGGAGGGACACGGGAGACTTCGCACAGTGGGTAGGAGAGCGGAGCTCTGGAAGAAGAGTTTCGGCCATCCTTGGGTAGGATTGTCTGGGTAGGGAAGAGACCAGACGTGTGGTAATGAGGAGGAGCTTGGTCTGGTCGAGATGAGACCTGGGTTAAGGTGGAGGAAGTCCTGGCTGTAGGAGACAGACGTGGGGTGAGAGCCATGTGTGGGAAGGTGGCAGCAACAGGAGCAACAGCTGGCTTTAGGGGCTTTTTATTCACTGTCCACCCCATTGTATTTTTTTTTTTTTTCTGAGAGGTTTTTGCTTTAGGGCGCATGCGCTCACCAGAAAGACAGAGAGAGACAGAAATCACCCCCCAGGGGGGATGGCCACGCCGCAATCCCTTCTCCTCCATTCTCCTCTCGGAATCTTGGGCACCCATGCACACGCGCCTGGCATGAGTTTAAGCCACCAGGTCCGGGACGCGAACCGTGGTCGACTACGTGGGAGTCCAGCGACATAGCCATTACACTAGCTGCTGATCCCATCATCCCACTGTATTTTTTGTTGTTTTTTTGAGAGGTTTTTTGCTATAGGGCGCATGCACTCACCAGACAGAGACAGAAAGCGAGAAATCACCCCCCAAGGGGGGATGGCCACGCTGCAATCCCTTCTCCTCCGTTCTCCTCTCGGGATCTTGGGCACACACGCACACACACCCGGCATGAGTTTAAGTCACCGGGTCCGGGACTCGAACAGCAGTCAACTACATGGGAGTCCAGTGACATAGCCATTATGCCAACTGCTGGTCCCGTCACCCCACTGTATTTCGTTTTAAGAGCAATCTATCTCAGCAGACATCTTGTTTGTGACAGGTCATATATAAACATTGAAGTTCTATTTAATGGCTTTATTGAGATAATTCATGGATCACACAAGTTATCCATTTAAAGTATACAGTTCAGCATTTTTTGTTTAAGGTTTTGCCATAGGGTGTGTATGCTCACCCAAGAGAGCAGAGAAAGGAAGGCCCCACCGTGGTCTCCCTGCTGTGCGAGGGCCCGCCCTGGTCTCCCTGCTGTGGGAGGCCCCGCCGGGGTATCCCTGCTGTGGGAGGGCACGCCGTGGTTTCCCTGCTGTGGGAGGCCCCGCCGGGGTATCCCTGCTATGGGAGGGCACGCACGTGTGCCCGGCGTGATCCTAGCCACCAGGTCCAGGGTTCGAACCGCAGTGGGCCATATGGGAGTCCAGCGACGTAACCCCTTTGCCATCTGCGGCCCCTGTGGCTGGGCGTTGATTGCCGTTGGGTGGCTGGGAGAGGGCGCCCGTGGCAGGAATACGCCCAGAGGATAAGTGGCCCGGCTGTTAGATGAGAACGGTGCCACCTCTTTGCTCTCGGAGATGTGACGATCAGATTTTCACGTCGATGGGTTTCATGTAATGCTGTAGAAGTTCGTTTCCTTTATGAGGGAACATGGCGGGGCAGGCACTCTTGACAGGGTCTCCATGCCATGGTGCCTCCAGCTCTGTGGCCGGCCAGGAGCACTGAGCACAGGCGAACTTCGTGTGTGGAGGCAGGCCTGGGACGAGAACCTGGCACTGTCCCACGTGGTGTCCAGCATCTGCTGCCTGCGCCCCCACAGCTGGGCCCGAACTCAGGCCCGCACGCATCTCACCAAGGAGAAGGCGCGTGTCCCCGAGGGGTAGCAGGCAGGCATACTCGTGTGTGGTCGATGGCGACCCTCAGTGACTTGCCAGAGTTGGGCAGGGTCCGCTCAGGAGAGCCGAGCCCGCGGCGGAGTTCAGAGAGCAGCGGCACAGCTGGCACAGCTGGCAGGGAGAGGGCTGCGTGGGGGGAGGGCTGCGGGGCGCCAGGGTGCGCGGGGCGGTAAACCTGCTCAGCAGAGAGGGCTTCCTAACGCAGTCTTGGCGGTTCTCAGCAGCGAGCTGCCGGCCAGCTCACATCTGTGCAGGGTTTCTGACCCAGTTTGTGTTGGCCCAAGGCCACATGCTACCTGGTCAGTAGTACAGGCCCTTACTGACGACGGAAGTGAAGCGGGTGCCCTGAGAGGTGTGGCCTGGACCCCAGGCCCCGTGCCATGACGCGAGTGTAGGCCTGAGCCAGAGGCCGCGTCTCCTCACGCTCAGCTGTCGTCTGTACCAGCTCATCGGCTCCCTTGCTGGCGTGGCGACGACACTTCATGTGCAGCGGGGTGTTCCAAATGCCCGTGGACGTGCCCAGGTGCCTGTGCTGCCCGTTGCTGCCCGTCCTTCTCCCCGGGCCGGGCGGGAAGGCCGAGGTGAGGTAGGCTCCCGAGGGCTGGCTGCTCTGCTGTTTTGTAGCGGCCCTGCTCCATGGGGATAGGGACGTGTCTGTAAGTGATGTCGCTGAGCTCTGCTGGGCCAGCGGGAGTCCTGCTTCGGGAGGGCGGACGTCTGCTCTGCATTTCCCTGTGGCTCTTTCTCAGAGTGCTGATGCCTTGGCGGTGGTGACTGGTGGGGGTGGGGGCGAGAAGGAAAGCAGAAGCCGTAAGAGCAGATGCAGCGAGGAGGCAGAGGCTGGCCTGAAGTACGACCGAAGATGTAGGCTTTTTATTTTTTTTTTAGTGATTCTCCTGGAAAGTACCATCAGTTTTTCCTAGAGTTTGGCATGGGGCTTAGATTTTTATTTTTTTAAGGTTTTGCCAAATAGGGTGTGTGTGCTCGCCAGAGAGAGAGTTGGAGACAGAGAGGGGAAGCGAGAACTCACCCCCAGGGGAGATGGCCAGGCTGCCATCTCTTCTCCGTTCTCTTGGGGTTTGGGGAGCACACGTGTGCAGGACACGAGTTTTAAGCCACCAGGTTCAGGACTTGAACCACAGCGGGCCATGTGGGAGTCCAGTGCCTGTAACTGCTGTGCCACCTACTGGTCCTGGGACATAGAATATTTTTTTTTTTTTTTTTGGAGAGGTTTTTCGCTATAGGGCACGTGCGCTCGCCAGACAGAGAGAGAGAGACATAGAGACAGAAAGCGAGAAATCACCCCCCAGGGGGGATGGTCACGCCACAATCCCTTCTCCTCCATTCTCCTCTCGGGATCTTGGGCACGCACGCACACGCGCCCGGCGTGAGTTTTAAGCCACCGGGTCCGGGACGTGAACCGCGGTCGACTACGTGGGAGTCCAGCGACATAGCCATTACGCCAACTGCTGGTTCCCGGGACATAGAATTTTAAGGAAAGCTGAGATACCATGCCCGAGGGCACCCACCTATGAGGGTCTTACTAGACTTGTCTTCTACGGATGTTTCCCGTCTCTTCTGTATCTACCCCTCCCTGTGTTACGGCCAGCACAGCCGAGACTTTGCATTCTGTCTGTACCATCTCCCCCTTGGCCTTTCCTGGGCGTTACACTGTTACCCTAGTCCTATAAACCTGACCTGTGCCCCGGGCATTTGGAACAAGGTGTCCACATTTGTCCCTGAGACAGAGCAATGTAAGCTGCAGGGGCTTGGTGTGCGGGAGGGGGCAGGAGCAGTGCAGAGGAGGGTGCGAGCCAGCTGGGCTCCAGGCCTGCCTTCGCTCTCCAGTTCCAGAGACTCCTGGGGGCGTAGAACAGGTGAGAGGGAGTGTGTTCACTTTGCTCAGCCGTCTTGAGCGGTTTGGGAGTTTGCAGCGGTGTCTTAGCGTGGTACTTGAAGGAAGCGAAGTGGAGCTGCAGGCAGACCTGCACGGCGGGGTGCAGCCGGAAGTGCACGGCTGTTGCAGACAACGCGACTCCGACCCCGCAGAGAAGCTGCTGCTGCCTGGCCCGAGGCAGAAGTGAAGTTGGGGCTGCCCGTGCTGACACAGCCTTGCTCTGAGCTAGCAGAAACAGTTGTTGCGGGGACCAGTTGTGGGGCCCGCACTGCTGTGGCAGTTAAGGCAGCGGAATCCCACATGACCAAGTCTGCGGTTCGAGTCCTGCACTCTGCGGCTTAAAGATCACGCTGGGTCCGTGTGTGTGTACCCCAAATCTGGAGAGGTGAGTGGCAGAGAAGAGGTTGTGGCCTGGCCCTCGCACTGGGGATATCTCACTTTCTCTTCCCAGCAAGCACATGTGGGAAGAAACCTTTGGCAGAAACCTTTACCGCATGCAGCGTCAGCACCGACTCCGGGGCAGTCATCTGTCCCTAGGGTTAATTTTGTGGGGTCTCAGAAGACGCAGAGCCCTTGGGACTGGGCCTAGAAGTGGCAGGCCCCTCTCCTGAGAAGGCTGTGCAGTAAGCGCTCCTGGCCTCGGTCCCGCGCTGTCCTCGGCGCTGCCCTGAGCAGGCACAGATGGCACGGGATCGAGGGAGTAGCCTGTCCTGGGACTGCTTCGGAGTGGTCGTGACGTTCAGACGCTGCCACATGTCGTGAGGTGCTCGCGCGCTTGCTCTTTTTTTGCCATAGGATGCGTGCACTTGCCAGAGATAGACAGAGAGAGGCAGAAAGCGAGAAATCACCCCTAGGAGGAACAGCCATGCCACAACCCCTTCTCCTCCATTCTCTTCCTGGGATTTTGGACACACACGCACACGCGGCTGGCATGGTTTTCAAGCCGCCAAGCCTGGGCCTAACCATGGTCGGTCCCCGGGATCCAGCCGTGACCACCAGGTGGCGACCTGTTGGCCCCGACGTGAAAGCCCTTCCTAGTGTACAGGTCAGAGCAGCACGTGTTAGGCGGACGTCACGCCTGGGCTTTTTAGTCCGTCTCGGGCTTTAGGCCCCAGAGTGTCCCGCAACAGCAAAGGGACTGTCGCTTTTCCAGGAGCTGGGGGAAGTGAGGACAGCGGTTGTGGAGCGTCAGTCCCAGTGCTGCGACATTTCTGTAACCCCACAGGAACCCCGGCACAGCTAGCAGTGCTGACTGCTCCCCGGTACAGGGACGGTGTCAGTCCGGGAGCAGGGCTGGAGCTGGAGCTAATAATGACAGTAAGAGGTGTTTGACTGGTGAAGCCCGGGTAGGGACACAGGGATCAGGGCTTCACTGTCTTTTCTTAAAAACATTGCCAGTGGGAACCAGCAGTTAGCGTAATGGCTATGTCGCTGGACTCCCACGTAGTCGACCGCGGTTCGCGTCTCGGACCCGGTGGCTTACAACTCACGCCGGGCGCGTGTGCGTGCGTGCCCAAGATCCCGAGAGGAGAATGGAGGAGAAGGGATTGCGGCGTGACCATCCCCCCCTGGGGGGTGATTTCTCGCTTTCTGTCTCTCTGTCTCTCTCTGTCTGGCGAGCGCACGCGCCCTATAGCAAAAAACCTCTCCAAAAAAAAAAAAAAAAACATTGCCAGAGGTGTGTGCTCACCAGAGAGAGAGTGAGAAAGCGCCCCTCAGGAGGAGCGGTCCCCTGCGTTCCTCCTCCATCTCTCCCTCCCTTTAGGGGTTTGGGCACACACGTGTACCCACCGTGTTTTACAAGCCATCTCTGTGACTGGAACTCTGCCGTTGGGCATGTGGGATCCAGCTACGTTAACCACTATGCCGTGGGCTGTCCTCAGAGTTTGAGTTTCTGATCTGTGGTTTAGCCACAGGAACCTCAGTAGTTGAAAGATCTAAATATGCTATTGTTTAAAAAAACTTGTAGGAGCCAGCAGGTGGCATGGTGGTTAAGGTGCTGGACTCCCCACATAGTCGATCATGGTTCAAGTCCCAGACCTGGTAACTTGAAAATCATCACTCTGGTCATGTGTGCATGCATGCCCAAGATTCCAGGAGGGGAATGAAGGAGAAAGGTTGTGGCAGGGCTATCCCCTCTGGGAGGTGATTTCTCCCTTTCCGTATCACCATCTCTCTCTGTCTCTCTCTGGTGAGCTCATATGCCCTATGGCAAAAACCTTCAAAAAAAATGTTTTCAGAGCTGTAACTGACACGATGTACTATGTGTAACTACGGTGTCCAGTTGGAGTTCTGGTGTACGTGCGCAGCGTGAAGCCACGGCATAGATAGGACAGTGGGCATGCGTGTCATGCTGGGAGCCCTCTCTCCTCTCCCCTCTCCTCTGCCCTTCCGTAGGCGGCAGCTGCTGCTCTCACCGCTGTGCATCAGTGTGCATTTGACTGGATGTTACGCCAGTGGGCTCTTACAGTATGCCTTTTATTTGCTGTGGCTTCTTTCACCCCACATAATGATCCTAAGATCCGTGGTCCGAATGCCATGGCACACACAGCAGGGTGGGCACCACCTTGTCATGGCGGAGCCACATGGAAGATGCTGCTAGAGCCCGGGTCCTGTGGATGCATGCGTGTGGTCCTGGCCAGCTACAAGTCTCCCGAGGTGGGGATAGTGTCATGACAAGACCCGAGACCCTGTCAAGGGTGTTCCTCTTTCTCTCTGTTCCTCTCAGGAAAACAAACACACTGACACTCACTGGTGTCGCCGCGTGCACCAGTATCGCCTTCCGTTTTGGGGCCGAGTCGTGCTCCACAGTGTGGATGCACTGCGGCCTGTCTGTCCATCTGGCAGGCAGAGTGTAGCTGCTGGGTCCGGGCCTCAGGGACATAAGCCGCCGTTTCTTTCGGGTACCGGGAGCGGAACAGCTGGTCACGTGAAAAGCACGCATCTGAACCGAAGACAGTCCCACCCCCTCCAGGCAGTCGTGGGATGGCATTCCTGGTTGCAGTGTGGGAGGTCCAGTTCCTCCACATCGTGGGCAGCGAAGGGTGTGGGCATTTCCTATAAATCCCCTCTCACATACCGAAAACCACGTCCTCGAGAATTACTGCTTTTTTCCCTGATGAGCACTAATATCTAGTACAGTTTTGCGTTCCCAGAACATCATGGTAGAATGAAGAATTGAAGTGCTTAGGGGCCAGCAGGTCGGGGGAGGTTAAGGCACCAGACCCCACATGTCTGGCTGCTCAGTTTGAGTCCCGGACATGGCAACCTGAAAAAATCATGCCACGAGTGTGTGCATGCGTGCGTGCCCAAAATGCCAAGGGGAGAATGAAGAAGGGATTGCGATGTGGCCATTCCCCCAGGGAGTGATTGTTCACTTTCCCTTCCTTTCTCTCTCTCTCTCTCTCTCTCTCTTTCTGTCAGTTTCTCTCTGGCAAGTTCACGTGCCCTATAGCAAAAACATAAAAAAAACAAGAAAAAAAGAAAAAAGCAGTACTTAGGCAAAAATCGAGTTGTTTGGCTTCCAGCCTGACCAGAGTTTTATTGCTTCGTTTTGTTTTCCCCTTTAAATATCAGCCCATTGTTTTTTTCCCCCCTTTTTCATTTATCTTGCTTTCCCCATTCCGTTATTCTGCTTTCTCCACGGCGACGAGGTGTGAGGTGTGTGCTGTCTCTGTGTGGACGTGGTGTGCCGGACCCAGCGGTCTCCTGCCGCACACAGATGCCCGGGTCACGGGGGCTCCTGGAGATGACCCCGCAGGTAACAGCTGGGTTACAGCTTTCTCCTTTCCCAGCGGGTCTCCTGCTGTGAATCGTTGCCCCTTTGCCCTGTCCTTGAGAGTTCCGTCACTCTGAGGAACCAGAGGGCCCACGTGGCAGCGGGAGACCCGGCAGCTGGGCTGTGTCCCGAGAACCATCTCCGGGCAGCCCTCAGGCCAGCCAGGGCCACTGCTGATTAGTCAGTAGTGACACGGCTACAACTGGGCGGGGCCACGTCTGCCCCCGAGTTCTGTTCTGAGGAGACGCCTTCCCTGCTCTTGCCATTTGCAGGCCGCTCCCCTCAGCCCCCGTCCCCACTCAGTCCCCTGTCCCTCTGGGCTCAGGCTCCGCAGCTCAGCTGGGAGAGGAGGCCTAGGCCGCCTCCGGGCACGGGTGGAGAACCGCTGGCCGTGGTTCCGCCCTATCCCCCTCTGCCTGCATGGACCCGCCGCGGGGCGAGGCCCGTGAACAGCCCTCTGCCGGCGTTCCTACACCGCGGGCTGCGGGAGGACGACGCGCAAGTAGGAGCATTGCTCACTCTTCCTGGAAAGTGGGTCGGAGTTCCAGCCGTCCGCTCCCTGGGAAGGTGGTGGCCGCCAGCCGCTCGGCTTTCTGCACACACAGTGGGCCCCTGCAGGGCACGTGGCCAATATGGCTGGACCAGCGGTTCTCAGAGCGTGGGCCCTGGACCCCAGTGCCAGCCGCGCGTGGATCTTGTCAGAAATGCAGCTTGCTGAAGAGTCAGGAGGTCGGGCGGGGCCCAGGCCTCCCGGCCTTCTGGTATACCCCAGGGTCCGAGAGCCTGCATTAGTGCTGAGACCATTTGGGTCAAGTTCTGTTACTTCCCAGTTACCTGGTAACTGGGACCACTGGCTTTATCTCCATGCCTTTATTGAATCTATTTATTTATTTAAAGAAGGCAACCATCTTTTCTTTCAAAGTCATGATAGGGAAGTGTACAAACACCTGCATTTGTACCGAAGTGTCTGGCAAGCAATAGCTGCTGATGGTTGGTGACTTTCTAAGTTTAATTCTTCTCCCATGAGCGAGAGCGCGCAGCCCCTTCTCCATGTGCACGCACCCAGCACAGGGCTGGGGTTCAAGCCGTGGCTGGCCGTGAATCCCGCTCCCAGTGCACTGTGCTATGGGGGTGGGCTCAATTTTTTTTCCCTCTTTTTAACCACCAGGCAGGTTTATGATACTTGAGTAACATGAGTGAAAATAACCTTTTGTTTTTCATTTTGTGTCTGTTATTCTTTTGCCATCCGGCATGTGAGCTCACCAGAGAGACAAAGAGCGAGAGACGGGGGGGGAAGTCATGCCCAGGGGCATGACCGTGCTGTACAAACGATGTAGAAATTCCTGTGAGGACTCACTCCAGAGAAACACCTGACAATCCTTGTTGCCAGGGATAAATTTGAGCTGTTGAATGGCAAGTGAACACTGGAATTTCGGAAAACTCGTATTCACAACCCTGTTTGCTAGGATTGATGGTAGTATGAAGGCATGTGGCTTTTTTTTTTCTTTTTGACATTTTCTGAAGAAATGGGGTCAGCATTTGGAATATGTGTGTAACTCAGTGAACCAGGATTTTACAGAATTACCCATGGGCTCGGGATCCTTTCCGAGCACAAGGCGCACTGTGGGACTTCAGCATAACAGAGTACAGAGCACACGTCTGAGAGTTCAGATTCTTTTAGTTTTTGCTATAAGGCACAAGTGCTTGGAGAGACAGAGAGAGGGAAAGTGAGAGATCACACTCTCCTCACTGGGGTATGGCCATGCCGTGGTCTTTTTTTATTCTATTCTTCTCAGGATCTTATACATGCACATGTGCCTGGTATTTGTTTGTTTTAAGCATTATTTTTATTTAACTTTATTAATTATTATCTTTTTAAATTTGAGATACAGAGACAGGGAAAGTGAGCAAGCAAGCCATCAGGTCCGGGACTTAAACCATGGTCAGCCATGTGAGAGTCCAGCACCTTCACCACCCACAGCACCTGCCGGCCCTGCCTGGTGCGTTTCTTAAACCCCCAGGTCTGGAATAGCTGTCCCCTTCCCTCCAGTCCTCTGCAGTAAGAGCATGCCACAGAGTAAGAGCATGCCACGGAGACTGGGCCCGGGGAAACTGAGGAAACTACCACTCGTTGAATAGTGGGGAAGTACCCCACACTTACCTGAGTAGACTGTTAACATTCCTCTCCGTTTTCCGACTGCCTATCTGTGTACGACCAGATTTTCTCCAAGACCTAACCTAAACAATGTATCGCAGCAAGTTGCTTGCAGAGAACTGGCAGGGATTACTGCATGCCGTTAAGCCAGGTCGTGCAGAGATTTGCACACGTGCACACAGTGCCATTCGCCTCAGTGAACGTTTTCTTTTGGAAAACATAGTTACTCTTCATAAAAAATGTTTGGGCTCTTACGTAGTTTTAAAAATGATTCGTTATGAATGAACAAGCATTTAATTCCTTACTGGTAATTTTGACTACAGTAAATAGCCATGGATATAACACACGTGACAAAAGCCCTTGGGAACTGCAGTAACTTCAACATGAATAGGGGGCCTGCTACCAAAAAGCCTGAAGGCTGCGGGGTGAGATGAGCTTTTGTGCTGAGTGTCCGCCAAAGTCGGGTGTGGCTGACTCCTGTCCCCGCTCTTGAATTGGTAGTAAATTAAGGCCATGTGGAACTTAAGGCCATGTGGAACGGCAACATTCATTAACCTGTAAAGGTACCACCTTTCTGTCTTTTCTAGACTCAGAGCTTAGCTATACATCTTGGTTACATAACTTTTCAGGCTAGCCTGCCTGAGACGGTTAAGGCGCTGGCTCCCCACACGGCTGGCTGCACAGTTCGGGTTGCAGACCGGTGACTTGAAAAAGATGCTGGGCATGTGTGTGCGTGCCCAAGTCTCCAGAGGGAGAAATGGAAAAGGGATGGCCATGTCCCCATGCCCCCATCGGAAGTGATTGGCTCTCTGCAATGAGCACGTGGCCTGTGGCAGATTAAAAATAAATAAATAAAAGATGGAAGTAAGTATTTACCTGAGTAAAGCATGTCATTCTGGGAGATCTGTCACAGTGTCACACATAGAAAACAGCTTCACTTTTATTATGATGAAAATGAGCCTGTTTCAGGAGTTGAAATCATTCTCAAGAGAAGAAGAATAGCCTCTGCCTCCACCCCCAGGTTTAAGCAGATTATTGGAGATAGAGACAAAGTGGCTTCGCAGCTTTTTGTAAATGACTTTTCAAGCGTATTAAGAGCAAAATGCTTTCCAATTAATTTTGTTTTTCTTTAATACGTGATAATGGATCTGTTAAGGGGCTCTGCGGGGCAGGTTCTTCTCTGCTGGGCCATGAAGGAGGGGATTAGAAGTCAGGGCTGAGCGATTCTGAAGGGCGACTTTGATCTCTACTACTTGGTGTTTGCCTCAATGAGGAACATGAGGTGGCTGACGGTGACAATGGGCCTCTCACCCTGACTGCAAATGAGTACCTGTATTTCTCTGGAACGCAGTTACTTTTGGGTTCCTTCCCAGGTGGGAGAGTACCTTTGTAAGAGAATTGATTTGCCTTCAATTATTAGAGAGCATTTAACAATAATGGGTTCTATGTTTTTTGTCTTGCTTTTTTGCTATTGTAAATCATAAAAATGTAGGTGGTTTTAAAATAAAACACCTTTTAACCTTTTAACACATGATTTATTTACAAGTTAAGTAGATTACTTAACGATCTTTTGGTATAAGAATTTTAATGGATAGCAAAAAGCATAATTATGTGGTCAGACAGAGGAGGACGGTCTGGTTCTTCTTGTACAGCCTCTTAATTCACTGTCAAATTACCTTAAAAGTTTTAATTAGCATAATTAAGAGTAAGCGGTAAGAGATTACTTCGTATATTTTATATGTGTTCTCTTCTTGACTCACAGCTTTTAACAGGAGCCTCTAAATTAATTACTGCCTCTCACAACCCAGGTGCGGGGTAGCATCGCTTCAGATGTAGCTTAGTCCACCACAAACTAAAATCGTATTTTCAGCCTTACTTGAAACTTTGGCACTCCTAAGCCATTCCCCTGTGTCCTAGTCTGCTGGCTTCAGAGCCCCCTGCCCAGGTCCTTGCTGTAGGGTGCCTGGGTGGTGGTGGGAGAGCAGAAACTGTGAGACGCACAGTGAGAGCATCCCCCAACCCCGGGCATGGCCACATCGCAGTCCCCTCCCCTTTCTCCTCCTGGGATTTGGGGCTCGCACACACACGCACCCAGGTCCAGGACACAAACCGCAATCTGCCACGTGGGAGTCCAGTGCGTGACTTGCAAGGATTTGGGCCGCCCCCCAGAGTGGGAGCCAGTGTGCACACGGCGTTGTACTCCTTCCACTGTGTGGTTCCAGTGTCCGCCGCTTGTCTTTTATTTTTTTTCTTTTCTTTTTTTTGGAGAGGTTTTTGCTATAGGGCGCGTGCGCTCGCCAGACAGAGAGAGACAGAGAGATAGAAAGCGAGAAATCACCCCCCCAGGGGGGATGGCCACGCCACAATCCCTTCTCCTCCATTCTCCTCTCAGGATCTTGGGCACGCACGCACACGCGCCCGGTGTGAGTTTAAGCCACCGGGTCTGGGAGTCGAACTGCGGTCGACTACGTGGGAGTCCAGCGACATAGCCATCATGCTAACACTGCTGGTCCCCCACGGCTTGTCTTTGTGCCCTGCACCTTGACCTCTTATTCCCTTTAAGAGCACATGTTGGTTTCCGGACCCCTCCTGAGGAGCTCGTTGCAAAGCCCTGACTCCACTCACCGGGGTCATCTGCTCTCTCCTGCGTGTTCCCACACAGGCCTGACCACAGGCGCCCTGCATAGCCACGCCCTGCATAGCCTTCTGCTCCCCCCCCACCCCCCACCCCGGCTCCGCACCTCCTGTCACTCCCCTTCTCTCCTCCTCAGTGACCCTCCCAGCAGCACCCCCCCTTTAACCCCTGCCCTGTCCTCCGTGTCTCCTCCCTCCCTCCTCTTCTCTGCAGCCCCTCTGTTGCCAGCTTCGCTTTTCTTTGACTTCCCAACCCACCTCTTGCCAAGGTCATCCAGACCCTGCTCATTAAATCCGTGCTCTCTCCTTTCTCACTGGCCTCTGGCCGCCTCAGACTCCTTGGAGTGGCCTGGCTGCTCCCTAGCCTTGACCGATCATTGCCTGGGCCCTCTCCTAGCATCCGCCTGTATCCTCTCGAGTTTCTTGAGCTTTTACTTTTCGACAGCTTTTCCCCAACTCCGTGGACCCTCTGGGGTTTGCTCAGACTTGGTCACCGCCTCAGAGCTGATGCCCAGATCTCCCCGCCTGCTCCCTGGTCCCGCCCAGGACTGGGCGCGTGTCGGTGTCTGGATTGTGCTCCAAGAGCCCAGGGAGCTTCAGACGGAGCTTCAGACGGGCACGCTGGGCCCCACAAGTCCCGCCTGCCACCATGCCTTTATTTGCTGCAAGATGCGTACAGTCACGAGAGAGAGAGAGAGAGACAGTGAGAATCGCCCCTCCGGAGGGGAGGCCGTGCCGAATCCCGTCTCCTTCATTCCCTTGTAACAGAAATGACCAACTCTGCAAAAATAATAATTAATGCAGTTCATTTCTAAGCACAAATTTCTGTAACCTAGGCCCAGAGAGGAGGCAAAACATGTCTCTCTCTCTCTCGGGGGGATCAGGTATAGGGCTTCCTTTTATTGATTTGATTTTGAGAGTGAAAGACAAAGTTTAAAATTTAGTGAAGAGCTTTCCACTGTTCTGACCCAAAAAGGTGGGACGTGTGTGGGGGAACAGTAGGTTTTGGGACGGGATTAGTAAAGAGTGTACTTTGGCAGAGCTAAGGGGGCTTGTGTACAGTCACAAGATACTGTCCCAAGGACAGGATGTCATGAGTCCTGTGTCAGTAAGTCAAATGCTCTGTTAATTGTGGCCGTGACTCACCCATGGCAGGGGTACTATGCCAGGGACAGGATTTAGCAAGGTTTTTCTTACCAAATGGTCTGTTAATGTCTGTTGTCGGGACTCACTCCAGGCCCCACTGGAAGGGATTTTAGAAATAGGAAAAAGCAGTCAGACTTCTGTCCTCACTCCCCTTGAGATTTTGGGCATGCATGCACAGGCCCCTGGTATGTTCTTCAGGTCACTGGGTCTGGGGCTCAAACCGCAGTTTGGCCATGTGGGATCCACTGCCTTAACCTCCACACCACCCTCTGGCCCACATTTATATCTTTTTTATTTTTTCTTTCCTGCAATAGAGTGTATGTGCTTGAGAGGAGAGACCATTCCCCCGGGGGGTATGGCCAAGCTGCGATCCCTTCTCTGTGCTCCTCTTGGGATTTTGGGCATGGGCACACACGCATCTGGCATGGTTTGTGCTGGGCCCGGGATTCATACCCCACAACAAGCCATGTGGGATACAGTGCCCCAACTTCCACATCACTTCCTGGCCCCCCACCTTTGTACCTCCCCCCCCGCCCCCAGTTCGTTTTGCTATAGGGCATGTGCGCTCGCCAGAAAGACAGAAAGAAAGTGAGAAATCACTCCCCAGGGAAGATGGCCACGCCTCAATCCCTTCTCCTCCATTCTCCTCTCAGGATCCTGGGCACACACGCACATGCCCCTGGCATGAGTTTAAGCCACCGGGTCCAGGACGTGAACCACGGTCAACTACATGGGAGTCCAGCGACATAGCCATTACACTAACTGCTGGTCCCCCTGCCTTTGTATCTTAAAACCACAGATTTCCACTAATCTCCGCTGACAAGGGTAGTAAAAGGCAAAATAAGGGGAAACTGAGGACTGGCTGGGTACAGACAGAGAAGAGGAAGGGGCACAGGGGCACAGGGGCATGGTGACTGAGGGCTGGCTGCAGCTGCCTGGGAGCCTCCTCCTGGAGAGTGCGTGGTGAAGTCAGCCCCCCCCCCAGAGTTCGTGGTGGAGTCAGCGCCCCCCCCAGCCTCCTCCTGGGGAGTGCATGGTGGAGTCAGCCCCCCCCAGCCTCCTCCTGGAGAGTGCATGGTGGAGTCAGCCTCCTCTCCCCCCAGCCTCCTCCTGGAGAGTGCATGGTGGAGTCAGCCTCCTCCTGGAGAGTGCTTGGTGGAGTCAGCCCCCCCCAGCCTCCTCCTGGAGAGTGTGTGGTGGAGTCAGCCCCCCCCAGCCTCCTCCTGGAGAGTGTGTGGTGAAGTCAGCCCCCCTCCCCAGCCTCCTCCTGGAGAGTGCTTGGTGGAGTCAGCCTCCTCCCTGCCCGGGGTGGGGGGGGGGGGTGGGCATGGTTTCTGGTTTTCGCTTTACTAGCATTTTCTGCAAGGTAAGCAAAAAGCTGACAAGGTGTAGAAATCAAGCAGAAATTGGCCTCAATCCTGGTTTGAGAGCCACAGGGTCTTTTCTCAGTGGGGTTGTAGGGGTGTCCCTGTCAGCCAAGGGGCGGGTCACCGTCCTTGTCCATGCTGGCCACACAGCTCTCAGCCTGCCCGCCTGCCCTCTTGGAACCCCACACGCAGCACGTGCAGAAGGGATGTGTGATTCAGTTACTGATCAGCTGTCCGCCTGTTACCGTGGGACACGCTCATTGACCTTGAACCCTGGCCCTTGATTGTGCCGCCCAGGCACTGCTTCCTCTGTCCAGCCACAGCTATTTTCCCTAAACCTCCCTCTCGACTACCCCAGCCCCTGCTCTGCCCTTCCCGAACCTGCTCCAACTGCTGCCTCGGTGGAAAGCAGCCCCTTGGGAGCAAGCATTTCCTCCTCGCCTAGCACCCCGCACGCGCAGCACAGACTCGGACGTGGTGGGTGCCCCTTTAATACAGTCACGTGTATGCAGGCCTGCCGGTGGTGAGAGGCTGGGATCTGTGGACAGGTGCTGCTCTCTGCCTGTCCTCTCACAGAGAGAACGGGGAACCAGGACGACCACAGGGGAGACAGGGCAGTGCGGCTCAGTGGTGTGCTTTGTCTTTAATGACAACCTTCCACTTGGATTCCATTTATTTGGGGCGTGGCAAATTCCCAGAACAACAGGCACACCCATTTAAAATACAGCTGCATCTTGACCCATCTTTGCCATTGTTCGGTGAGTCAGGAAGAGTTTGTGGAAGATAGAATGTCCCCGTGGCTGACTGGACCAACAAGCTCAGCTCCACGTACGACTGTGGGCTGTGCTGTGTTTGGAAATGTCACCACATTGGTCTCAGTCACTCCCAGTTGAGGGATTGTCTAACAGCCCTGCACCCCAAAGGCACTGGGCGCGTCTGTACCGACTGCCCGTTTCTCAGGGCCTGCAGATCAGGTGTCTCGTTAGCCTGGGGTCCCACACTCGGCCTGGGGCGTAGCTGGGCTGGGGCCGAGACCTGACTTCAGTGAAGACCTGGGCCAGCAGCTTTGCTCGTCTGGAGGCTGAAGGCCAGAGGCGCGGTCCTCGTGTCTGGCTTTCCCTCCGCGGCGAGTGCACGGGGAGAGGTTTAGGTCCTCACTCCCGGCCAGACCCCAGCTCCAGCCAGCCTCCTTCCCCGTCTGTTAGGAATGTGCTCCCCAGCGAGCACAGAGACGCAACTAAAACGGGAGGCTTTTTTTGAGTATGTAACGATTTTTATATTTATTCATGTTTAAAGTTCTTTTTTCCACATTTTTACATGAAGTCCCCATCATCATGTATACAAAAAAGTTTTTCGGGACCAGCAGTTAGCGTAATAGCTACGTCGCTGAACTTCCATGTAGTCGACCACAATTCGAGTCCCGGACCCGGTGGCTTAAAGCTCATGACAGGCGCGTGCATGCGTGCCCAAGATCCCGAGAGGAGAATGGAGGAGAAGGGATGGCAGTGTGGCCATCCCCCCGGGGGGTGATTTCTCGCTTTCTGTCTCTCTGCCTGTCACCGTCTTTCTGGCTAGCGCACGCGCCCTATAGCAAAAAAAAAAAAAAAAACCTCTCCAAAAAAAAAGTTTTTTGGCAGAGAACTTCACATCCTTTTGTCTGTTGTGTTTCTCCCTCGCACCTCACGCCCGCGCCCTCCGTGCCCCCTCGCAGTCCCCGGTGTGCACGCCTGTCTGCCATCGCACCTCCAGACATCCCCTCTCGGCCCCGCGGGGCTCGGCGTGTGTCTCAGCCTGCTCCTTCGCTCAGCACCAGCCTCCACAGCGATGGGGAGGTCATAGGGGCTCCTTCCGGCCGAAGGAGGTCCATCCAGGCTGCTGCTGGCACTCACGGGCCTTTGGACCTCTAGCTCTCCGCCTTCTTCTAAACCCAAAGGACAGGGTGTTGCCGGATCATGGCCCTCCTGCCTCAGCCTCCCAGCTGGGACCAGGCGTGTGCCACCATGCCCAGCTCAGGCAGTGTCGCTCTGTCGGCCAGGCCTGCCGCGCACCCCCGTCCTGCCTCAGCCTCCGAGTTGCTGAGATTGTGGTTGCTCACCACCTTGCCTGGGCTTCAGGTTGGTCTGGGGGTTGAACTCACCCTGGTCTCCCGCGGGGTCCCAGCCTCCTAGCAGCACAGGCCACTGTGGCTGGGGCGCCGCCGTGTCACTCAGCCTCCCACATGGAGCCGCAGGAGAAGTGGGAAAGGGGAGGGCAAAGCTTCTCCTCGGCCAGCCTCAGCATTTTATTCATAAAGGAAGCACCCAGCCCCGAAGGGTGTCAGCGCTAGCTGTGACCAAGGTGTCACAGGCTGGGAACAGAGATGAACTCTTGTTTTTGAAGGTAGATTTCAAAATCTCTGCACCAAGATAAATTTGTACTTGTTTTCTTCTTTTTTTTTTTTTTTTCCCAAGAGATTTTTGCAATAGAGCATGTGCACTCGCCAGAGAGAGACAGAAAGTGAGAAGTCACCCCCCGGGGGGGTTGGCACACTTTAAAATCCCTTCTTCTTCTTCTTCTTTTTTTTTATTTTTTCTTTTTTTCTTTGGAGAGTTTTTTGCTATAGGGCACGTGCGCTCACCAGAGAGAGAGAGACAGCGAGAAATCACCCCCCAGGGGGGATGGCCACGCCACAATCCCTTCTCCTCCATTCTCCTCTCGGGATCTTAGGCACGAATGCACATGCCCCTGGCATGAGTTTAAGCCACTGGGTCTGGGACGCGAACCGCGGTCAACTACATGGGAGTCCAGCAACATAGCCATTACGCTAACTGCTGGTCCCTACAATCCCATCTTCATTGTCCTCTCAGGATTTTGGGCACACATACCAGGTATGAGTTTGCTTTTTAAGTTTTTTTTTTTTTTTTTTTGCTATAGGGCACATGCTCTTGCTGGAAAGAGAGACAGAGAGACAGAGAGCAAGATGTCACCCTCTGCGGGGATGGCCACACCACAATCCCTTCTCTTCCACTCTCCCCTCGAGATCTTGGGCACGCACGCACATGCGCCTGGCGTGAGGTTTAAGCCGTCGGTCTGGGATTCAAACTTGGTTGACTACGTGGGAGTCCATCTGCTGGTCCCTATACACTTGTACTTGAATCCGTTTTCCCGTTAGGTTTTCGAAGTCCCTTCGTGTGTTAGAGGCAGGTAGGTGACGAACAAAGGGGCTAGAGCAGAGTCCTGGGGCAGCCAGCTGGCTCGCACTCCCGCACCGGGAGATCCGGGGGGATGGTCCGCGTCGTCCGAGGTTGGGCCCAGGGCCTGCCCTCCAGCGTGAGGCCCTGAGACACAGGTGGACCGCAGAGGTGGCCTCCAGGGTGCCGACTGCGCACAGGCCGCCGCAGGGATATGTCCCCGGACCCAGGTCACAACCTCTCCTCGTCCTCGGTGCGTGGTGCTCAGGGTGGTGACACTCGCTGCTCACGGGGGCCACCTGTCCGCGCAGCTGCCCTCCTGGACTTTTTCTCGCAGCAGAGTGGCCTCGTTTTCTTTCCCCCACACTGCAGTGGGTTCTCTTAATTATGCACTTTTTTTCGAGGGCTTTGTTACGAACTGTCTGTTTTCCGGACCTACCGCACAGCTGTCGTTCTAGAACAGTTTATTTTTTTTTATTCTTCGATTAATTCCACGTTTCCTTGGACTCCATGTCTTCCTGTTTCATAGACGTGGATTTCTTTTTTAGTGCCAGAAGACGTTCATCATGACAGAGCGCACCCCATTGCCCAAGGCAGCCTGGTCCCTGCAGCCCCGCCTCCTCCAGTTCCCCAGCCTGTCGGGATCCTGTGTACCTGCTCTTTACCCTTTGTCTTATTTGTTCCACTTTTTAATTTTTATTTCCTGGGTTTTTGCCAGAGGGCATGTGTGTGCACCTGAGAGGGGAAGTGAGAGAGCACCCCCATAGGGGGTGGGCTTTCTTTAAATTCTCCCTATTCACTAAAGGCAGATTCCCCAGAGGAAGCTAGTCATGTAGAATTTTTAAGACTTATTTAATTTTATTTATTATTATTTTTTAATATTTGCTATAGGGCACATGTGCTCACCAAAGAAAGAGAAAGAAAAAATGAACGCCTCTAGGTCTGGGCCTCAAACCGGTGGTCGGTCATTCAGGAGTTCAGTGCCTTAACCACCACACCCACTCCTGGAACGACGGCCCAGGACAGCACCCCACTGGGCACACTGCTATGTCTACCTGAGGCCCGCTCCTTCCTGCTCTCGCCCTCCCCTCTCTCCCTAGCCGCAGGCGCCCCTCCTCTCCCAGAGAAGGGCACAGTGGGGACAGTGCTGGCCTGGCCAGATCAGACCAGGTGTGCCTTCCTGGGCAGGTACAGTTCATTCAGCACGGACCTGCAGGGGCAGGGAGGCGTGAGTTTGGGTCTCAGAACGCTCCCCGTCTCCGTTCCCTGCGGTACGCTGACGCTCCGCGGGACTCGGCTCCCTCTGCTCTGCACCTGTGGGCCCAGTCTGCAGACGTATTCCTCAGCTCCCAAAGTCTCTCATTTCTTTCCTTACTTCCTTTGCACCACTTCTCTTGTCTGCCCCCCACCTCCTTTTTTGTACATTCAATAGATTAACAGTAGGCCTTCTAGATTAATGCTTTTCTATTTTTTTAAATTTTGTGTGCACTTGCTGGAGAGAGACAGAGGTAGAGAAAGTGAGAAATCTCCCCCAGAGGAAGGCACTCCGCAGTCCCCTCTCCCTTCTGGTCTCTGGAATGTGAGCACACACGCACACATGTCCGAGATATCTTTCAACCACCAGGTCCGGAACGGTAACGGTGCAGGCAGCCATAATCACCATGGCCCCTAGATGAACTCTTGAACTGTCTTACCAAACTTTCTTCTTCTCCCCACTCGGGTTTCTGGGAATTGTTTCACCTTTTTTTTTTTTTTTTTTTTTTTTTTTTGGAGTTTTCAACTGTAAAACCCCGATTTTAATTTCCCTGCGTTCTTTTCCTCCTTACGTAACGTGTCGTTTTGCGTGTGTATTATGCACTTGGTAGCACCTCTTGGCTGTCCTTGACTTTTCCCTCTAAACTTCTCTGCTTTAGCTTCGTGCGTTGCCAGCTTGCTTCCTCGGACTGGTTCTGTTTTTCCTCTAGCTCCCCTTTTGTCTGGTGACGGCTGGACAGCTGGCTTGGCTTCCTCCTTTCTCCCCCTTTTTAACGTTTCCTTCTGAGAGGACGGATGAGGGAGAAGGAGAGAGTGTGACGGTTCTCCCAGCAGGGTTCTGAGGCCAGGGTCTGCCCCGGCCTCAGCCAGCCTGGATCCTAGCACACATGCACGGGTGCACAGGGCATGCACGTGTACTCGGGCATGCACACCCTCCCTGGGTGCAGGAGGGCCCCGCACTGCAGAGCAGCCCGAGCCCCTGCCGGTCCAGCTCCCTCCTCTGAGCCCCTCTGCTTCCCACTGGCCTTGCCCTTCCCTGGAAGACGGGCTGCAGGCTCTGGATTGAGGGCGTTCTGTGCTTGCAGGTTTCACTTCAGGGCACGTGGATTCCCTCGCCATCAGAGAAGCGCCCCCACCAAGGGCTGCCAGGTCTGCCTGGCGGATCACATGTCCCTCCGACAGTGGACTGAGGCTTTAGACAACCCTGTCAGGCCCGGAAGGAGCCCAGCCGCACCCAGTCCGCCCCAGTCCTGCAGACAGAGCCGCCTGTCGGTTTGCACCCTGCTGTCCTCAGGTCCTGCCAGCAGGCACGTTCCCAGCCCTGCAGCCGCCCTGGTGTCTCGTCCTCTCGTCCCCTCCCGCTGCGGTGCGCCTCTCAGGGCCCTCCCATCTCCCTATGGGACCTTAGTCCACCCGTGTGTCCCGGTCAGTTGGGATGGAAAATGTCTTGCTGCTTAAGCTGAAAGCCCTGAGGAATTACATTTAAAATAGTTAAAATTGGGGGAAGTAATATTCACGTAATCAAAGAAAATCCAGAGACGTGACGGAGGACGGCAGGAGAATGAGCCTTGCTCAGAGCCGGGCTCCAGGGCTGCAGCTCTCCGGAGCCTCCCTGGCAGCAGCCATGCCGCGGTCGTGTGCAGTGTGGCCTTCGTGGGCTGGGGTGGGTGTGAGAGGCTGGCGTGCGGGAGGCCCCTTGGTGACCCGGTGTAGGCGTGGGTGGGGATCTGGACCAGGCAGTGCCGGGGCTGAAGGGCTGGGATGCTGTTCGCAGTCAGTCTGAGACAGCAAGCTCTTGGCACTGCATAGTGTTGGCGGGCGTGGGCCACGGCGGGAGGGGCGTGGTGGAAAGGCAGCGAGCCTCCCTGTTAAGTCTGTAGACAAAAAGTAGGGCTTTCATTGCACTAGCCTGGCAACTAACCAGGACTCCCAGTTCCCATTGTCTCTGCGTCATAAAGCCTGCACGCTGGCCGTGTGCTCAGTCCTCGGGGCCAGCCACGGAAGGTGGTGTCCACAGTACTGAGCACACGCCCGTACTCCTACCCAAGAGGTAGCTAGTGGGAACTGGCCACTGCCTGGTCCCTGCCCGGCCCCTGGGCATAGGTTGGGTGCAAACAGTGTTTTATTTTCTGTTTTCAGCCTGAGTTAACAATTTAAAATCAGAGATTTTCCCCAAACTTGGATATATGGTTTCCCTGGAGAACTGGGGGACCCAGTGACACTTAGCTCACTTGGTTACCTGCCGGGTCTGCTCCTAGACTATTCGCCGTGGCCTGGACCAGTCGCCATGGCCCTGGACTAGTCGTGGACTAGTCACCGTGGCCCTGGACTAGTCACCGTGGCCAGGACCACTCACCCTGGCCTGGATTAGTCACTGTGGCCTGGACTGGGCACTGTGGCCTGGACTAGTTACCCTGGCCAGGACCACTCACCCTGGCCTGGACCACTCACCCTGGCCTGGACCACTCACCGTGGCCTGGATTAGTCACCGTGGCCTGGACCACTCACCCTGGCCTGGATTAGTCACCGTGGCCTGGACCACTCACCCTGGCCTGGATTAGTCACCGTGTCCTGGACCACTCACCCTGGCCTGGATTAGTCACCATGGCCTGGACCACTCACCCTGGCCTGGACCACTCACCCTGGCCTGGATTAGACACCCTGGCCTGGACCACTCACCCTGGCCTGGATTACATGCCGTGGCCTGGACCACTCACCCTGGCCTGGATTAGTCACCGTGGCCTGGACCACTCACCCTGGCCTGGATTAGTCACCGTGGCCTGGACCACTCACCCTGGCCTGGATTAGTCACCATGGCCTGGACCACTCACCCTGGCCTGGACCACTCACCCTGGCCTGGATTACATGCCGTGGCCTGGACCACTCACCCTGGCCTGGGCTAGTCACTTGCCTGTACCAATCCCATTGTAAGAGACTGTTCTCTCAGTGCTGCTTGAGGAGGTCTTCCTTTCTCAGCACAAATAGGATAAAATGGAAACTATTCTAAAGGTTGAAATCTAAATCTAGACAAGACTGACACTTTGTTGTTTAAATAGACAAAAGCATGCAGTACTGATTGTGATGGGGAAGTGAGGCCTTCGACCTGGCCGGCATGGTGCAGACGCTCCTAGTGGTGTGGTTAGCACGTCCCCGCTCAGGGCTGCGGTGGGACAGTCGGGATCTCCTCAGCCCCTCAGCCAAGCGACTGGAGCTCTTCATTGTCCTCCGAACAGCAGCAACATGCAGACGCACTGGGGCGAGCTGGATAAAGCAGTGTGTGTTTTGCTTGTTTTTGTGATTTTGCTGTAGGGCGTGTGCACTAACTGGACAGGGGAAGTGAGAAATCACCCCGGGGTAGGGGGTGGCCGTGCCCCAGAGCCTTCTCTCCCGCTCCTTTTGGGGTTTGGGGCATCCATGCACACAGCCTGGTTGATTTCCCAAGCCACCAGGCCTGAGGCCCACACTGCAGTCAGCCCCTTAACCCTGTCCTAGGCTGACCCTGCACAGCTCTGAGGGTGGGCTGCAGCCGTGTACCGCTAAAAGCTTCGGGCGGCACCATTGGCTCCGAGCCAGCAAGGAAAAGGCCCGGGCCTTCTGTGCAGCCCCCAGTTGGAGACACTGAGCCGGCACACTCTGTGGGACCGATGGACCCTGAGCTGAACCAGGCTCCAGGAGCACCCTGGGGAGCTCCAGTTGTGAGCGGGTGGCCCTCGGCCGGGATCGCCCGCCACACACGGAACCCGGCCTGGAAAGCCACTGCGTACTCGGGCTTGGTGGCCGTGGTCTTCAACCTTGAGTCACTGTTGGATCAGGTTCCCACACCGGTCACATAGACAGTTCCAGGCCCTTCTAGGGAAGTGCGTGACAGCAGCGTTGGGACTGACGTTGGGATTCCAGTAGCAAGCACTCGGGACCGTTGAGGGTCTGGCGACCTCAGGAACGTCTCAAATGGTGATTGTGAAGCCCAGTCTCGGCACGCGGAGCAGATGTTGGGAGGCAGGCTGACGGACGGCGACTCAGGAACGGGTCCGCCCGGCTCGGGCTCCATCGTGCTGCGTCCTTCCTTTCCCTTTGTGTGAAGGCCTGGGCGGCGGTTTCCCAGCTCCCACCTGAGGAAGGCGCCCCTTGGTGACTCTCCTCTGGGGTGATGTGTTCCTGAGTGACTTATGGCGTCGGTGGGACTGCCCGCCCGAGCACCCCATCTCAGACGGGAAGGGCAGCAGCTGGCTGTACTGAGTCTCTCCTGCCCGGGTTCAGAGTGCTCCTGATGGTTTGCTGGTGTTCCTGGAAGTCCGAGTGTGTTTTCTGTACCCCCTACCCCCACCTTTTGCTTCTCGAAGACTCTACATTGCAACCTGGGGCGGATGATGTGCCAAGTCTTAGAGTCACTGAGGATTAGTGTAGCAGGAGTTGGGGTGCGGGGTGGAGGCCAGCAGCGTTTATCTGGTGAGCAGGGCTGTCGGGTGAACATGTGCGCTGCCCCAGAAGCCCAGCGGAGGCAGGTGGTCATGCGTGGCCTAACACCCAACCTGCAGAAACGGCAGGTGGACCTGGGTGTGCTGTGGGTGAGCCAGGAGGGAGGCGGAGAGGCTGCAAATGAGGAAATGACACAGAGCACAGCTGGGCATCGCTCAGAGCACCGCGGGCTGAGGCCAGGGCAAGGCCGGGTGGGGGGTGCCGGCTGTGGCTCTGGGGGACGCAGAGGAAATCTCGTCACTGCAGAAAGCTGCAGAGAAGGAACAGGTTGGACAGCGGGGAGGTGGGCCACGGGAGCTGTGGGTCTGGCCTGACCTCCAGGAAGTCTGAGTCTCACGGGCTCGCCTCAGCGCCCACCTCCTGAGCTCGCGCTTTTCGGTCCCGAGTGGCCCTTCACACTGCGCCTGGCCTCTGTGAAGGACAGTGGGCTCTGCTCCACTCCGTGTGAGCTCCGGCCCTCCCTGAGTCCAGAGGGCGCACCGTGCAATCAGACGCTCATACATCACGTGTGCAGGGCGGGGTGCGTGTGAGCACTGCCCGTGCACTGGAACCAGAGAGCACTGTTCTGGTCTGTCCCTGGTGGCGGAGAATCGCCACGTCATTGGATTGATTGATTGAGTGAGTGAGTGCCCGTGCGAATCATGGGGGCGGGGCTGAGATGCCAGGGGTTCATCTTTGGGATCTGCGGCCCCGGCCTGGCTAAGTTTGCATCTGGCTGCAGTCTGGCCAGGGGCCCACTGCTGCTGCGGGTGGGAGGGTGGACGTGGCTTTGCTGTTCGGGGCCCTTCTCTGCCAGTGTGCCGGGTGGCCAGACTGGCCCATGCCCACCATGTTAGAAAGTCCCGGCTTCAGCCCTGAGCGAGTGCAGGGAGCAGCCAGTCTCCGGATCGCGTCACGTTCCCACTGTGCTCAGGCCTGAAAGTGATTCTTGCGTTTTTGTACCTGCCCAGGACGCGCGGCGGTGGGAGCACACGACAGAGCGGCGGCGCTTGCTCTCACCTCCCGCTCCTCACCTGTGCAGGCGTCTCCCGGTGCTCAGTAACTTGGACCCCTGGTCTCCCATATCACCGAGTTGTGAGGCTCCTCCTGCCTTTTCCTCATGGCATAGTGGTTAAGGTGGGGATCCCACATGGCTGACTGCGTGTTTCGAGTCCTGGATTGGGCAGCTTGAAAGACATGCCGGGCGTGTGCCCAAAGTCCCGAGAGGAGAATGGAGGAGAGGGGATTGCGCGTGCCGTTCCCCGGGGGGTGCCCTCTCGCTTCCCCTCTCTGTCTCTGGTGAGTGCAGGTGCCCTAGAGCAAATTGAAAAAGAAAAAACAAACTTAGCCTGCTCTTGGAGCTCTACCTTCTCTGCTCACTTCCCGCCTCCTGTTCCCTCCAACCCCTGTGTGGGGTGTGGCCAGGCTGAGTTCCCGACCTGGGACCCCAGTCACCGAGGCCTGACGCGGTGCTGTGACCTCAGTGCCAGGCCTCTGGTGTCTGCCCAGAACTTCAGTGCACCCCTGTCTCTCACTGATCTCCCACTGACCTCCTCCTCCCGGGGTCCCCGCTGTCCCCACCCCTGTCTCTCACTGATCTCCCACTGACCTCCTCCTCCCGGGGTCCCCACTGTCCCCACCCCTGTCTCTCACTGATCTCTCACTGACCTCCTCCTCCCAGGGTCCCCGCTGTCCCCACCCCTGTCTCTCACTGATCTCTCACTGACCTCCTCCTCCCGGGGTCCCCGCTGTCCCCACCCCTGTCTCTCACTGATCTCTCACTGACCTCCTCCCGGGGTCCCCGCTGTCCCCACCCCTGTCTCTCACTGATCTCTCACTGACCTCCTCCTCCCGGGGTCCCCGCTGTCCCCACCCCTGTCTCTCACTGATCTCTCACTGACCTCCTCCTCCCGGGGTCCCCGCTGTCCCCACCCCTGTCTCTCACTGATCTCTCACTGACCTCCTCCTCCCGGGGTCCCCACTGTCCCCACCCCTGTCTCTCACTGATCTCTCACTGACCTCCTCCTCCCGGGGTCCCCGCTGTCCCCACCCCTGTCTCTCACTGATCTCTCACTGATCTCCTCCTCCCGGGGTCCCCGCTGTCCCCACCCCTGTCTCTCACTGATCTCTCACTGACCTCCTCCTCCCGGGGTCCCCGCTGTCCCCACCCCTGTCTCTCACTGATCTCTCACTGATCTCCTCCTCCCGGGGTCCCCGCTGTCCCCACCCCTGTCTCTCACTGATCTCTCACTGACCTCCTCCTCCCGGGGTCCCCGCTGTCCCCACCCCTGTCTCTCACTGATCTCTCACTGACCTCCTCCTCCCGGGGTCCCCGCTGTCCCCACCCCTGTCTCTCACTGATCTCTCACTGACCTCCTCCTCCCGGGGTCCCCGCTGTCCCCACCCCTGTCTCTCACTGATCTCTCACTGATCTCCTCCTCCCGGGGTCCCCACTGTCCCCACCCCTGTCTCTCACTGATCTCTCACTGACCTCCTCCTCCCAGGGTCCCCGCTGTCCCCACCCCTGTCTCTCATTGATCTCTCACTGACCTCCTCCTCCCGGGGTCCCCGCTGTCCCCACCCCTGTCTCTCACTGATCTCTCACTGACCTCCTCCTCCCGGGGTCCCCGCTGTCCCCACCCCTGTCTCTCACTGATCTCTCACTGACCTCCTCCTCCCGGGGTCCCCGCTGTCCCCACCCCTGTCTCTCACTGATCTCTCACTGACCTCCTCCCGGGGTCCCCGCTGTCCCCGCCACCACTGAGGGTGCTGGCTCCCCTCTCTGGTCTGGGTGCCGTTCTCCATGTGTCTAACTCAGGTTTCGGAGCCCTGGCCCGCCTGTCCAGTCGGCGGATCGACTCCCAGTCCAGCATCTTTCTCAGCACATCCTTTCCGCCTCCGCTCAGGGTCCCACCTCCCGCCTGAGCGGCCGGCTCCTTCCGGTCTCCCAGCCCGCAGCCGCCTCGGGCTGCAGCTCTAGAACCACCCTCAGTAAGACACCGCCTTGCACGTAGGTTTTATTTCTACCGAAACTTCCTTTTGAAGACATTTCCAGCAGCAGAAATCTTTAGTAACTGTCTGGAAAATGAAGTCCAAGTTTTTGTAGCTTGGCACCACAAGCGTTCTGTGGTTTCTCTGCTTCCCTCCCATCCCCTTTTACGCTGTTTTCTGGCTACCTAAAGAGCTCACAGCCCATGTCAGGGTCTGTCTTTGGGTGCGAGGGTGGGACCGATGCCCACACCTTGCTCATTTGCCCTGCTCTTGGCAAAGACTCCTCCTGGTCCCCGCAAATTTCCCGGATCAGATTGTCACCTGACTTTCATCTGTGAGCCCTCTCCTCTGAGGAGTTGTCACCTCCTGCAGAGCAAGGCTTATATCTTAGGGCTTTCCCATCTCTGATGTCCACACCTTCCTCTGCCACAAGTACTTGGGGACAGTGTTTGGGACAAGGGGTTCTGTGATGGGCTGGAGAGTGGACCTAGTCAGAGAGAACCTCGTCACGTCTCCCGCCTTCGCGGGGCCTCTGGGGCCGTGTCTCAGGTCCCCACCGCACCCTGCAGACTGCCTGCCGCTGGCTGGATTTGGAGGTGGGGCTGCATCCCCGCTTCTCCGCAGTGATGATAAGCAGGGAGCATAGTGGCTTGTTCAAGCCGCGTGTCACTTAGCGACTGTCACAGCGCAGAGCTGGCCGGACGGCCCACCGCTCAGTGCTTTGGGGAGCCATATCTCCCCTGCCAGCCCCAGTTCAAACCCAGCCCCAGCGGCTGCAGGATAAGCTAGGCGTGTGCACGTGAGCCCCCAGTCCTGACGGGATAGAGAAGTGGAGAAGAAAGGATTGTGGCATGACCGTGCACATCGGTGGGGGCGTTTACCCTTCCATTCGTCTCTCAAGGACTTCCTCCCTCCCCTTTTCTCTCCCTTCCTCTAGCTATGGCATGTGCCTTGTGGCAGTTTTTTTTTTAAAGAATTATTTTATTTAACTTTATTTTTTTAATTTGACCAAAGTAAGAGAGTAAAAGTGAGAAAGCAAGCTGCCTGATCTAGGATTCGAACTGCAGTTGGCCATGCGGGAATCCAGCACCCTTAACCACCATGCTACCTGCTGGCCCCACCTTGTGGCAATTAAAAAAAATAAACTTAGGGACCAGCAGTTAGTGTAATGGCTATGTCGCTGGACTCCCACGTAGTTGACTGCAGTTCGCGTCCCGGACCCGGTGGCTTAAAACTCAAAGCCAGGTGCGTGTGCGTGCGTGCCCAAGATCCCGAGAGGAGAATGGAGGAGAAGGGATTGCAGTGTGGCCATCCCCCCGGGGGGTGATTTCTCGCTTTCTGTCTCTCTGTCTCTCTCTATCTGTCTGGCGAGCACATGCGCCCTATGGTGAAAACCTCTCCAAAAAAATTAAATAAATAAGTAAACTTAAATAGAATTAGTAAAATAAAGTAGAAGGGTTTTCCTTTAACCACCATCCCAGAAAGTAATGGGACAACTTTCAAAAACAAATACATACATAGCAAGCTGATAACCAGAGACAAAACCCAGTATTCTCTGCGCCGCTTGCTCTCAGAGTCCCGGTATTTTGATCCGCCGTCCAGCCCGGATCATGGCACACATGTGCCCAGCACTCAGGAAGGTCTCTGGACTTGAACCAACAACGTTTCCATGTCTAGCCACATTTTACTGCTGTCCAGTCTCTTAAAAAAATTGTTTGAAGTTTGTTGACTTTTTCTGCGGGAGAGACAAGACAGACACCTCTCCAGGGTCTCCCCAGGACCTGTCCTGAGCGTGCCCGGCCTTGCCCTGTGCCACCACGTGAGCCGCTGTGTCCTCAGCCAGCAGCCCTGTATTTGCAGTAGCCTTAGCGTCCTCTCCCCCCCTCCAAATCCCTGCTTGGTCTGGCACACAGCAGGCATCACCTGGCCTTCCCACTCTCCTAAGGTCGACGCCTCGCCCCAGTCCCACAGCCGAAGCCCCTCCTTCCAGCGTGACATCACTGCCCCTCTTTCTCATGTTCCCTTTGCATCCCTCTTCCTGTAAATCAAGGAGAAGCTTAACTTTTCAGCTGAAGTTGTTTTATAAGAATGCGTTTTTAAAAATACCAATTTAGAGACCAGTAGTTGGTGTAATGGCTATGTTGCTGGACTCCCATGTAGTCGACCACGGTTTGAGTCCTGGATCCGGTGGCTTAAACTCAGGCTGGGCGTGTGTACATGTGTGCCCAGGATCCTGAGAGGAGAATGGAGGAGAAGGGACTGTGGCGTTGGCCATCCCCCCTAGGGGTGATTTCTCGCTTTCTGTCTCTCTGTCTCTGTCTTTTGGTGAGCGCATGTGCCCTATAGCAAAAACCTCTCAAAAAAAAAATACAAAAATATCAATTTAGGGAATAGCAGATGGTGTAATGATTACGTCGCCGGACTCTCACATCATCAGTGACGGTTCAAGTCCCAGGCCTGGCGGCTTGAAACTCACTATGGGCACATGCCCAAAATCCCAACAGGAAGATGGAGGAGAAGGGACTGTGGCGTGGGCATCCCCCTGGGGGGTGAGTTCTTGCTTTTGTCTCTCTGTGTCTCTCTGGCAAGTGCATGTGCCTTATAGCAAAAATCTGTCTCTAAAAAAAAAAAAAAATCAATTTCAAAAACATCTCCGTGGGTAGGATCTCATAGTACTCACCTGACTGGGGACAAGGGAGTGGAAATGTGTTCTGTTAGTCCACAGCCCCCTACCCCCGAGAACTTCAGGACCTGAGTCGTGGGGGAGCTGGGGTTCTGGCTGGCCCGTTTCCCTCCTGTCACTTGTCAGATCCCTGCTCGAGGGCCATCTTTTGCAGCCGCATCTCTGTCTGTCTTCTACTGCGGTTTCTCTGTTCTGCAGCGTGCCCTGGGGAGAACCTTCACGAGGGCCTTATCTCGGCACCGTCACCTCTTCTCTGAGACCCTGAAGTAACCCAGTCCCCTCGCCTCCCCTTGCCCGGTGACTTCCTACGCTTTCAGACCCCGGTAGCTGTTGATGACACTCGGTGACAGTGCCGGCCCTTACTGGAGTGGCAATTGCTGTGACTGATGGCTCTCGGTGGTCTCAGTGGGAGTCCTGTCTGGCTCGGTGTTCCATCATGGGGGAGGGATGAGCAGGGTGGAAATGACATCAGGAGGCGCTGTCAAGGTGTGTCACTGAGACCGAGACGTCCACAGCAGGGCCCTAGAGAGACTGCGGATGGCTGCGTCCCACCCTGCTTCCCGAGCCACTGCTGTCCTGGTGGGACACCTCTCCCTGGCCTCGTGTCTGCGGGTGCTCCGAGGGTGCTGTGGCGAGGGCCGCCTCCGCCCTGCTTCCCCTTCTAGCTGGAGTACTCCTGGCTCGTGGAGATTCACTTACGGTGTTCAATCAGGTGGGCCAGCAGGTGGCGTGGAGGCTAAGGCTCTGGTGCATGGTGCGAGTGCAGATCCAGCAGCTTGAAAAACATGCCGGGTGCAGGTGTGTGCATGCCCAAAAGGAGGCGAGGAGAAGGGATCGGCGCGGTCTTACCCGCCAGGGGGTGATATTTCCCTTTCCCTCTCTATGTCTCCAGCAAGTGCACATTCCCTATAACAGAAAGAAGAAAAAAGAACATTCAGTTAGGTGAGCAAAACCGATGACTCGGGAATGCAGGCGAGGGCGTGAGCGATGGCTGCAGTTGCTCCTCGAGGCCGGGCTGAACGTCCGGGGAAACGACTACTTTCTCTAGCAGCTAGAGCTGCCAGGTGCTAACACCTAGCCGGAGCGTGTAATTTCCAACCACATCAATGACTGGCACTAATGTCTGCACCGTAGGCAGCACTGCTGAGCACTAAGGGAAACTCAGATCGTATCTGATGAACTTCCCCGGTGGGTGCTCATTGTGTACACAGCACATTCTTCTTTTTTGGAGAGGTTTTGCTACAGGGCGCATGCGCTCGCCAGAAAGCGAGAAATCACCCTCCAGGGGGGATGGCCATGCTGCAATCCCTTCTCCTCCATTCTCCTCTCGGGACCTTGGGCATGCACACACACGCACCTGGCGTGAGTTTAAGCCACCAGGTCTGGGACTCAAACCACAGTCAACTACATGGGAATCCAGCGACATAGCCATTACGCCAGCTGCTGGTCCCGCACAGCACATTCTTTGGGAGTGTGGTCCTTGTAAGGCTGTGGTGCTCTGACGTTTGGGGTAGACGGGAGGACTGCAGGGAGGTGTCTCCTTCCATGGTTTGGTGGTGGCTGCGTCCAGCATGAGTAGAAAGCAGGGACCTCACTTAGGGAAGCTGGTCCTCAGCAGAAGCGTGGATATGGGTCTGCACTAATTCTGTCCCCTGCCCTTTGGAGCCTGCATTCCATCCCTCAGACTCAGTTAATTCTCAGTCACGTGGTACTCCAAGTAGCCAAGTGTTATACTGGGAAATGTTATTTAAAGCTTTTTCCCCATACAGCTGAGACTCCTAAAATTTCATAATGTATGGGCCAAGACTTCAGAGCACATGTTAATCACATCCTTGTTCCATCTCCAGAGATCTCAGCAAGTATTATATAGCTGGGCTTACTGTTTCATTCGTTCAAAGCCTATTAGATCAAACACGTTGGGTTTGTACCGACAGGCTGGTGGGTTACCGTGCTCACCGTACGTATTTCACATCTGCATCTCATTGAAATGCGGGTGACCGTTCTGTGCGTTGTTAAAAGCACATCAGCAATTCAGGCCAACAATGGTGTTCACATTATATACGTTTTTGAGGGCAAGACAGACATGTTCCCATTGAGAGATTTATTAGCTATAGGCCATGTCACAATTATTTTGACTTAGATAATTTTATTATTTCTATATATGCCTTTTTTTTGGGGGGGGGGGTTTGCTATAGGGCATGTGCGCTCGCCAGAAAGACAGATACAGAAAGCGCGAAATCACCCCCCAGGGGGATGGCCACGCCGCAATCCCTTTTCCTCCATTCTCCTCTCGGGATCTTGGGCATGCACGCACAGGCACCCGGCGTGAGTTTAAGCCACTGGGTCCAGGACTCGAACTATGGTCGACTACATGGGAGTCCAGCAACATAGCCATTACACTAACTGCTGGTCCCTCTGTGTATGCTTTCTTTTTTTTTTTTTTTTTTTGGAGAGGTTTTTCGCTATAGGGCGCGTGCGCTCACCAGAGAGAGAGAGAGAGACATAGAGACAGAAAGCGAGAAATCACCCCCCAGGGGGGATGGTCACACCGCAATCCCTTCTCCTCCATTCTCCTCTTGGGATCTTGGGCACGCACGCACAGGCGCCCGGCGTGAGTTTTAAGCCACCGGGTCCGGAACACGAACCGCGGTCGACTACATGGGAGTCCAGCGACATAGCCATTATGCTAACTGCTGGTTCCCTGTGTAGGCTTTCTCATTAAACATCTTAACTAGATTTTTCTTTTCCTTAATGATCAGAGGGGATGAGCACTCACCAGAAAGAAACAGAAAGAGAAAGGAAAGGCAAGTGGGGGCACTGGGGTGTGGACACACATGCACACACCAGCATGTTTTTTTTTTAGAATTATTTATTTATCATCATCATCATTATTTTTTAGTTTGCTACAGGATTTGTGTGCTCACCAGAGACAGAGGAAGAGATGGAGAGGGTGGGAGAGTATGAGAAAGCAAGCTGCCAGGTCCAGGACTTGAACCGCAGTCATCCATATAAGAGTCCAGTGCCTTTACCACCGCTGACTCCCACCCAGCGTGTTTTTCAAGCCACTGGGGCCAGGATTTGAACTGCAGTCAGCTGCTTGGAGTAGGTTCCCATAACCACTAGCTTTAGGGCTGGTCCTTAACTAGCTTGCCTGTCTGTCAGGGGCCCCTGTTGTCCGCTGCTGCTGGGTGTGCCGGATCACACGTGGGGGACTAGGATTCCACTCTCCTTCCCGGGCCTCCCTCCTGTCTCCTGCAGCCCACAGTCTCCAAGCCTGAGCCCTGTGGGTGTCTGTGAGCCCAGTTATTTTTCTCGCTGTTTCTGCTATAGGTTTTGCAGGCCCTAGCAGAGTTGAGGACGTTAAATCAGGCATTATTTCACCTGCTTTGGCTTCTCAAAATTGGGCGGAAGCACTCCTGTGCCGCCTTCCCACCGATTTCCTGCCCTCACGTACTGCTCAGTGTCCCCTGGCCAGCATTTCAGTGGCTCCGGGAAGGGGCAGCTGCGCGGTGTGAGGCCAGGACCTTAGCTGTGGGGCAGAGCGAGCGAGCCACGTCCCTCCACAGCTCTCTCAGACGTCTTCAAGCTCAGGTCCTGTTACCACTGTGGAACTGGAGGCATTTCCAGTGGCTTATGAACGACACAGCAGCGTGGCTCTGTCTGACTCAGCTACCTTAGACGACACAGTATACCTACACATCAGCACTTCCTGCAAGAGGACGTCATTGGAGAATGGCGGGCTGTCCCCTCACCCAACTCTGCAGCTGTGTCAAGTTACTCCCCGCTGGGAGCCAGTTTTGTTTCTTGCCAGTGAAGGTCGGTCCGAGGTCCTGCTAGGTCCCATATGTGACTGTCAGCAGGCGGGGAGGAGGTCAGCTTGTGCAAAGCCATGCACTGCTCACTGCTCAGGCCCGAAGCCGAAGCCCCCGGCAGTGTCACTTCCTCAGTTGCGAAGTGGAACCGGGCGGCTCCCGCACTCTGCGGTCCCAAGGCTTGACCTCCTGGATCACGGGGCCCAGGTGGCTCTGACGCAGCCTCCCCTCTGCCCTTCTGTGGCCACTCGTGTGACAGATCTGCTGTCTGCCGAGTGCAAGCTGGAAGGTTGGGACCTGTCACGGCTGACCTTAGGCTCTCGGGGGACAGAAACGTGTGTCTGAGCAGCCCCCACCACAACCACCTCACCGTAGAGGCCCCGACCCACGGAGCCAGCCGCGCTGGAGCAGGGGCGTGGGCCCAGTGCGGTTAGGCTGAGTGAGCTAGTTCAGGACGTGCACGTCCCATCGAGAAGGACCTGGGCACCTTTTGTTCCATAGGGTTACCAGCAGTCACAGCACCCATCTGCCGTCGGCTTGCGGTTACTGCGGTCTGAATCCTAGGCGTATCTCGGTGCAAAGTGTAGATTGCTATTTCAACATTTAAGACCTGAGCCCTGCATATTTTACTCAGACGTTTGTCTTTCCCCGTGTGCCAATCAAGTCCGGTCGTCAGGGCCTCACCAGGCCTGTCAGGGCAGAGGCTTCCCGGCTGCAGCTCCGGAGGCGGGGCCCTCAGCCAAGCAGGGACGGGAGCAGTTCGCTAGGACTGGCACTACTATGGCAGCGTCTCACCTCCTTCTGCTTTGTATTGGAAACACAATCACATGGGAAAAGATTAAAAATATATATGTGTGTATGTGTGTATGGATACTTAATTTTATTTGTTATTATTATTTTAAATTTGACCAGAGAGAGAAAAGGAGAGTGAGACAGCCAGCTGTGGTTGGCCATGGCGGGAGTCCAGTGCCTTACCACCATGCTACCTGCTGGCCCCCAACACATGGGAAGGTTTAATTTGTAGAACAGGAGACCATAAAGGAACAGGAATTTGGACTTCTAAAAGTAGGCAGAGAATAATCAACCCAGCCATGAGAGTAAACTTAAATTAAAAAGAGTAGGCAGGTATGGCCCGTAGCTTAGTGGTTAAGGAGCCACGTGTCCTGGGACTAACAGAGGTTCGACTCCCGACCTGGGCAGCTTTAAAACATACCAGGCACATGTGTGTGCATGCCCCAGGTCCTGACAGGATGGAGGAGAGGGATTGCAGGTGAGGGAGGTTCTTCTTGCCTCTCTCTCTGTCTCTGTCTCTCTCCCTGGAGCACACACTCACTGGCAATTAGAAACAACGTTTAGGGCTGGCTCCATGGCTAGCGGTTAATGGGGCTGTGTCCCACATTGCTGCCGTGTGATTTGAGTCCTGGACCCACCAGCTTGAGAAACATGCCAGGCGTGTGTGTGTGCACGCCCAAAATCCCAGAAGGAGGGAAAGGTGGCGGAGACAGGAGAGAGGCACGACCACGCCCCATTGGGGGTATTTTCTCCCTCTCCCCCATGTCTCTGTGGGGACTGCATGAGCCCTCTGGTAAATTATTTAAAAAAAAAGGTGGAAAGGAGCCTGTGGAGGACGCAGATGTCGCGATGAACGGCCAGATGAGATGTGTGTCTTCAAGCCGCCCTGAGCTCTAGGCGGACAGCCAGCCAAATCGCCTTGGAAGTCAGAGACAAAGCACAGGGTCTGACCTCGACCAGGGTAGTCTGCTGCTGTGTCTGGATTCCACCCAGAGGGTTGCCAGGTCACCGCGGAAACCGCCCACTGACAGAGGCCGCCAGCGCCTGGCCGGCTGCAGTTAGCGGGTGAGACCCCACCAGACCGGCCTGCCCACAGAAATGTGCCCACGCGTGCCCCGCTCTCCCGTGTCAGGCCGGGTCCCCCTCCTCCACACTCTGCTGCCAGCGTCCTTCCTGGCTGGGGCTGAGCCACGTTCTGTCCCCAAGGTCGCGTGGCTCAAACCCTCTGGAAATGTGTGTGCGGCGATTCTGCTCCACTTAGGCATAGGGAAGATGGGACCTCTGCCTGAGAAGCCCTGGATAGGGGAGTGGCCCGCATCCTCTTGGAGCTCCAGTCTGGGTGCCCGTCCCCCTTCCCAGTCATCTCAGGAAGAGACAGGCCCTCGAGTGGGTGTTCCCAAGACAAGTTTATCACCCCAGGGCTGCCCAGTTGTAGCACGGAACACGTTTATAAAGACATCTCGATACCGGTGTGGCAGCAAACGAGAGTAAAGCTGATGTTATAGTTGAAACTAACTTCTCTGTGGGGACTAGCAGTTAGCATAATGGCTATGTCACTGGACTCCCATGTAGTCGGCCACGGTTCGAGTCCTGGATCCAGTGGCTTAAACTCACACCAGGCAGGTGTGTGTGTGTGTGTGTGCCCAAGATCCCGAGAGGAGAAGGGATTGCTGTGTGGCCATCCCCCTTAGGGGGTGATTTCTCACTTTCTGTCTCTGTTTCTCTCTGTCCTTCTGGCGAGCACACGTGCCCTATAA
The DNA here is from genome assembly GCA_026018925.1 of Tupaia tana. Lineage (NCBI taxonomy): Eukaryota > Metazoa > Chordata > Mammalia > Scandentia > Tupaiidae > Tupaia > Tupaia tana. Next base: position 101,729,351 of record JAKSZU010000006.1, on the reverse strand, counting down.
CAAAAACTTACCCCCCCCCAAAAAAAAAAAAAAATCCTAACTTCTCTGTTTAAAAAATATAAAGAAATTTGGGCACCAGCAGGTGGCATAATGGTTTCAACGCTGGACTCTCACATGGTTGACTGCAGTTCAAGTCCCGGACCTGGTGGCTTAAACACTGGGTGTGTGTGTGTGCGCGCGTGTGTGCATGCGTATCCAAAATCCCAAGAGGAGAAGAAGGGATTGAAGTGTGGCCATCCCCCCGGGGGATGATATTTTGCTTTCTGTCTCTCTGACGAGCACAAATGCCCTATAGCAAAAATCTCTCTAAATAAATATATAGAAAAAAGAAATTTGAACTTGTATGTCCATTTCTGTATATTTATCAGTTAAATAATTTTACCACTGTATTAGTGTGATGTAGCTGATAAAACAAGCTGGGTGTGAAAAGACAAGATAAAAAATAAACACGAGTGTTCTTTTCACACCTCAGTGAACTGTCACAGTTACACCATCTGAACCCTTTGGTTTAGATGACATGGGTTGAATAAATTTTACAGAGTGGATTGGAAATTGCCCCTTCCTTCTCGTACTGTGCCTTTGGAAACTTCCTGTTAAGTTCCAAACAGCCATGCAGGGTTGAACCCCCCTCCCGCCCCGTCTGTCCAGCTTGCCTTCCACACTGCACCACGCCGGCACGCTGAGACAGACCACGGGAACATGGAGCCGCAGCCTCTGCCCGGGGCTCGGGAGGACGAGTTCAGCCACCCCAGTCTCTTCTCCTCTTAGGGTTTTGGGCACACGCACCTGATGTGAGTTTCAAAAGGCCAGGTTCAGGACTCGAACCATGGTCGACCATGTGGGAATCCAGCACCTTAACCACCACGCCCCCTGCTGGCCCCACGCATCTTGTTTTCGATGCAGCCTGTGCTGTAGCCCGGTGCACGCCGTGCTCTCTCTAGCCTCCAAATCGTCTCCCTTTCCTTACTGCTTAGACCTGCAGCCTGCCTCCCTGCTCCTTGGTGACCTCTGTCATGTCAATGCAAGTGACCCTTGGCAGAAATAGAATTGGGTGATTTATGACCTCCTAATCCCCCAGGCACCTGTTTCTCTGGTGTGCCATTTTGCTTTTAGGTTTTTCCAGACAAACATATTGGAACACGAGATAAACGAGCAGCAGAAAGCGTGGCACTGCCTGGGCCACACCCTGGCACGGGTAGCTGCCTTGTACCTGCACTGCGTGACCCAGACTTCCGTGGTGGTAGCTTTAAGTGTAACGGCCAAAAGGGCACTCTTGAAAAAGTGGAAATAAAACGCTCGCACTTTCACCCCGGCGACCTCAGCACTGTTTGTACCAACTCAGCATTTACTTAAACGTCTGCCGCGTTCTAGGACTGAAGGAGCAAGGCGCAGAGCGTCGCGGGCTCAGGCCGTGTTCCCTGACGGCATGTGCCTTTCCACGTTTTCTCTGGACAGCCTGGTTCAGTCAGTTCGCGGGTGTTTGATGGATACACGGGGCTTTCCGTGTGTCCAGAACCCTCTGGACCACTTCCCTAACTGCTGTGTTTCAGAGTGCAGCCGACAGACTGTGACTTCTTTTTTCTCAGTGTACACACAGTGGCTTCTTTTTGAAATTCGCTGTCAATGTGTTGAGCACAGTCCGTGGACGCTGGCCTATGGGGTCACACTCCTGGCCCTGCCTCCCCTCCCCTCGGCACACACTGGCTCAGCCCCAGGAGGGGTCCAGTTCCCCACTCGTGGCCACTGGCTCTGGGTCTGCGCTGGCCAAAGCTTGGTGTTCAGCGTGAGGACCTCAGATGCCTCCCTTGGAAATTGTGGTGTTGGCAGTCGGTGACACTCACAAAGAAGACGGGCTAGACAGTCGGCCCTCGGTGTCCGCGTCTGACTCCCACGAATTCAATCAAGTGGATCAAAAATACCTGAGAACAAATTGGTTGTGTCTGCATGGCTCATATACAGCTTTTCCCCTTGTCATTATCCCTGAAGGATGCGGTGTAACAACTACCCAAGCATCCACATTGCGAGGGGATTATAACTCACCTAGAGACCATCTGAAGTTTACAGGGGCCGTGGACGACTATGTGCAAATACTGTGGGTTTAACATGAAGGACTTGAACATCTGTGGATTCTGCTATCTTATTGGGGGGTTCCAGACCCAAGCCCCCAGCTACAGAGAGGTGACTCAGCATACGCCTTGCAGCATCCAAGTGCCTGCTAATTCACGAATTCCCTGGACCCTAAACCACCTCAGTGACCTAGCCCTGAGAACCCCGCTTTCAGTTGAGGAGGTGGAGAGTAAGTTAGTAAGTGGAGCACCTGAGCCCAGCCCTGGCGTCCCCTGCACTGCTTCCCCGCAGCCGGACACCGGCCTGCCACCGGCGTTTCTACCATGCACCGAAACGTGTGTCCAGGTCACCGATGCCGTCCTCCGTGCCACACATGACGGTGTCACATCCCCCTCCAGCTGCTGCCTTGTACCTTCTCTGCAGCATGGCTCAGTTGTGGTCAGAGGGGCCTGAAGCGGGTCTTGGCTGCCAGGACCCTGACCTGTTGGAGAATTTGCACCTCTGGGGCAGCCGAGGGCCTGGCCTGAGTGTGAGGAAAGGTAGCTGCTGCTGTGTGGAGACAAAGGGCCTCGGGACCACGATGGGGCCTCGGTCTCCAAGATCTTGGAAGGCTGGCAGACCTTCACAGAGTGTCCAGCTCCTCCCTCCTCTTCCTGCCTTTTTAAAAAAATCATTTAATTGTATTTATTATTATTATTATAATTTGCTGTGGGCCATGTGTGGTTATCAGAGAGAAAGAGACAGAGGAAGTGAGAAAGCAAGCCACCAGGTCCAGGACTCTAACTGCAGTTGGCTATGTGGGAGTCCAATGCCTTAACACCATGCCCCCTGCTGGCCCCCACTATGGCTTCTTTTGAAATTGAGCAGCGTGGATGCATGGTTAGGCTCTTCCTGCTTCTGCTCAGCTGGCTCCCCAGTTAGAATCACCACTAAGGGGAAGGCTCTCTGCAGGGCGATTCTGCTTCCCGGAAACAGCCTCTTCCTCCAGATGACTCCTCTGCAGGAGGAGCCCTGCTTGTCCCAGGAGGAGACTTTACACCTAAGTGCAGGCAGAGTCTTTCTGCCCTCAACCTTAGGGTGTGCTTTGTCATGCAGGGGCCCAGGTGCACGCCCAGGTGACAAGGGTATCAGAGCCACTGCGGCCTTCCCTTTGGCCTTCCTCTCTCCACCCCTCTAAGTTCACTTAGCTCTTCCTACTTCTCAAGTGCCAGGTTCTGCAGACATATGTACATTTTTCTCTGTGCGTCATTTACTTACTCCAATTAAGTGGGCCAAAGAAACTAACCCACTTGGTGACTGAATCAAAAGTGACACTTATTTGGGTATTCCTTTCAGGAAGTAATGTGGTATATATGTGTGTACCTGTGTGTGTGTTTATTGGAATCTAAAGTAACAAGGAGCCTGGTGTTTTTATTTATAGAGAACATACTTTTGGATTCATTTTTTATGTGTACTGAAAATCACACCTTTTCAAGATCCCACAGTGAGAATGAATGTAAGGATGGGAAAGGTTTTGTGTTCCCTCAATTAAACATTGGTTAATTGTTTTTAGTAGAGCCCATTTTTTTTTAATTTTATTTATTCATTCATTTTAATTTGACCAGACACACACACACACACACACACACACACACACAGAAAGTAAGCTGCCAGGTCCGGGTCTTGAACCATGATCAGCCATGTGGGAGTGTCCAGTGCACTGACCATCACACCACCTGCTGGTCCCCAAGTAGAGCCGGTTTTTACTGTGGATCAATTTAGAATTTGTAAGGCACCTTTCACCGTGGGCAGCCTCAGGAGCAGGGCTGGCTCACCCTAAAAGAGTTCTAGAAAAATCAGCGGGGCATGGCTTAGAAAATGCAGAACTGAGCCAGCCAGTAGCGTGGAGGCTAAGGCAGCTGGGTGGTGCATGACTGACTGCAGCTTGAGTCCTGACCCGGCGCTTGAAGAAACACGCTTGGCACATGTGTGTGCATGCCCAAAATCCCAACAGGAGAATGGAGGAGGGATTATGGAGGAGAGGGATTGTGGTGTGACTGCCCCCGGGGGGAGTACTTTCTTCTCTTCTCTTGCAAGTGCATGTGCCTCGTAGCAAAAAAACCCCAAACCCAGACACCAACAACAGAAGCGCAGAGCTGACGAGGAGCACCGTGCAAGGTCTCTGGGTAACTTGGGCACCAGCTGCAAGGCCGAGGGCCCCCTAAAGCGCAGGCAGAGGCTGGAGAATCCGACCAAGTCCAGCCCGGCTCTCCCCTCTCCCCTCTCACGGCCTGCAGGTCTCCCTGTGCCTTTGAGAACCCCAGGGCTCCTGCTCTGGGTGATGGGGAGCCCAGCTGCCTTGGCGGCTTCTGTCCTGGGGAACCGCGTCCTGGCATCCTGCAGAGCATGGCATTCTGTCCAGGGCGGGGTGGGGTCCGAGTTTCCTGGAGGAAATGGGCAGGAAGAGGAGTCCCACGTTAGCTCTGGCCGTGTCTCTGTGTAACAGTGCACTCGGCCTAGCTGTCTGGTGTTGAAGGAAAATTGATTGCAACCTCTGGGTAGACCTAGACACCTTTCCTGAGGGTTCCGGTTTAGTGGAGAGCCTGGCCGGGAGACCGGGCCTGGTGGGGATGGGGCTGGGCCCAGGGTGGGGAACGGGCTGGCCCCCTGAGGCAGACACGACCCTGCTGGCCCACTCTGGGAGGATGCAGCCCGACCAGCCCAGGTCACGAAGGAGAAACGGGTAAGCTTAGCTGTACTTTATTACCATTGAGTGTGACTCTCGCGCCTTCCTCCTCCCAGCAGGACCGCGGCACTCGGTTTTATTCAAACGTATGTTTGTATATGAGACTTCAGACTCCCGGTGATGCAAGTCAGTGTGAAGAATTTGTCTTGTGAGGGACCAGCAGTTAGCGTTATGGCTGTGTCACTGGACTCCCATGTAGTCGACTGCGGTTCGCGTCCTGGACCCGGTGGCCTAAACTCATGCCGGGCGCATGTGCGTGCATGCCCAAGATCCCGAGAGGAGAATGGAGGAGAAGGGATTGCGGCATGGCCGTCCCCCTTGGGGGTGATTTCTCGCTTTCTGTCTCTCTGTCTCTCTCTGTCTGTCTGGTGAGCGCACGCGCCCTATAGCAAAAACCTCTCCAAAAAAAAAAAAAAAGAACTTGTCTTGTGAATGTCCAGTGTTGAATGTAACTGGATCGAAGTGGCAGCTCTAGTTAAAGGTTGCTTTAGATATTATGGCAGTACATCATGTAATAGGTTCTCAATACTTTTGTAAAAAAATTAATTTTTTTATTTTTAATTTGTTCTAGAGCATGTACGCTTCACCAGGTCCAGGACTCATACTGCTGTGGGCCATGCGGCTGTCCAGCACCTTAACTGCTAGCTACCTGCTGGCCCGGTTCTTAATCCTTGAAATGTTTTTATCATCAAAGCAGTGCTTAGGCCATTTCCTTTCATGAACTAGCGCCCAGCCCCTGAATTCAGGTAACAAGTACGGAGAGCCCGTGAGTTGTAGGTGAGGTGAGGCGTGGGTGGATCTAGCTGTAAGCTCCGGTTAACAGCTGCAGCTCAGAGGTTTCGTGCTCTCTCAGTGGAGGGGCGGTAAAACGTGTGCTCCTGCAAGTCTGCGGTGACTTCCCATTCTTTCCTCCAGTGTCCCTCATCAGTGAATCCATTTCTGTCTGAGAGCAGAGACAGTCTGAGGGGTACAGCAGGCTGCTCTGGCGGCCAGAGGCGTCCTGGGCTCTGGGAGGCAGGCAGAGTCCCTGGAGCTCGGCATCAGGGTGTGGGGCAGCCGGCTCTGCCTTAGGTGACTGGGATGGATGTGGATGTAATGGTCAAGGAAGTGTTGACTTATGATAAATATGTCCCCTTTAAAGTGACATCTGGCTGGAGTTGGAGACAGAGAGGGCGGGAGGGGGCAGAAAGGAGAAAGGAGGCGCACCCCACTGGCTCGCGCCACCCCGAAACCACCATGGAGAAAGGGTCTTCTCAATCACTAAATTCTCTCTCTCTTTAAAAAAAAAATATATTCTTCTTAATTTGACCAGAGAGAAAGTGAAAAAGAAGCTGCCAGGTCAGGGACTCGAACCGTGGTTGGCCCTGTGGGAATCCAGCGCCTTAACCATGATGTCACCTCCGGCCCTCCTAGATTGTCTCGTAAAGTGGTACAGAACTTCAGAAGCCCAGGGTTTCAGAGAATCTGGACCTGTGTTTGTGTTTGGAATGAGTAGCGCGATAACTTGGGTTGCCCTGTCTTTGTTTACTTGCCAGAGAGAGCCAGGAAGCACCCCGCCCGCACGCCCTTTCTCCTCCGCGTAACCCGTCAGATCTGGGGTGTGCAGGCACGTGCACCTGGCGTGTTCAGGACCTCATCACCGTACAGGGCTGGTCCTGGACACCCTTTCTTCAGTTCCCAATGTGGGGGACATCGCAATCTCAGACACCAGCAGTGGGGAGACGGTAAACCCACTTTTCTCAGATAGTTTTAGGAAAACAGCAAGCCTCTTTCCTCCTGAACATGGTTTTTCGGCTTCTGCCTCCGGCGTGGCTTCAGTGTTCCTTATGGTTGCTGGTCTTGCTGGCCTTGGAGATAATCCACCTGGCCCCCGGGGTGTCTGAGGAGCCTTTCCTCCACTCTGATAGCCTCAGGTAACGTGATGGGCGAGGCACCCGTTTGCTCTCCTGTAACTTTGCCCCACTGAAACGAGCGGGCCGTCAGTAGTGAGTTCGAGCCCGAGAGTGCCCGCCGCGTGCTGGTGCCGCCTGCTGCTGCGTCATCTCTCTTACCCCTGTAATGAGCTGGCGTCGTGTGTGCAGTGTGGATTCACCTTGTTAAGGAAGTCCAGCTTCAGGAGTCTTCAGGGACATGGCCACTGCCAGAGTTCTAGAAAGGCCTAGCAGTCCGTTCTCATGTTACCCACCCTGTAAGTGTCAGGCGTCTTAAATTCTGGTCCTCCTGGGTGGATACTCCCCCCCCCCCAATTGCCACGGGGTACATGCACTTGCCAGAGAGGGGCGGAGGGAGAAGGCGCCCCTGCCGTGGGCGTTGTCACACCCCTGTCCCTTCCGCTCCACTTGTCTGTCCTGTTGGGATTTGGGGCACCGTGTGCGTGTTCCTGGCGTGTGTTTTAAGCTGCGGGGCTGGAACACCACCCACTGTTTGCCATGTAGGATCCAGCTCCCTTAACCATCGGCCCGGCTGACCCCGGGGTAGGTGCTTTCAATAATCCCCATCATGAAGTTGAGACAAAAGCTGAGAACCCCATGCAGCCTGGCTCCAAGCCCAGGCCACCTGGCTGTGAGCCCAACTCAAGCACCCCCAGCTCAAGAGCGTGGGTTCCCAAGGGGCTGTCTAAGGGTTCTGTCTCAGAAACGTCCATCGATTATATGTAACTGGCAATTCTGTGTTTTTCTTAGTGTTCAAATAGTTAGCTTTTCTTGCTTTAATACATTTTCAGAGTATGTTTCATTAGTGGTAAAGGCCTTTTGAAGTGTTGTTATATTGAATATGAGTGTATGTAATTACGTGTCAACCTGAATTTCAAGGTTAATGTGAAAAACTTTCTGGGAAAACGGACAGGTTTTCTGATCCCATCCGTTGGGAGCTTCGTGGGCCCTGAATCCAGAGTAAAGAGGAAGAGGGACGTTCAGAGATCCCTAAGAGCCGGGGGCGAGGCGAGGGTGGGGACGCGTGGCGTGCTGTTCTGTGCTGGCTCAGGGGGCGAGTTGGGAAAGACTGTCACCCCCCACCCCCCCGGCCCCCTGACTGGCCTGTCACCTACCCACGGAGACCAAGGGCCGCAGCACTGGCAGGCGGAGCACAGACTGCTATATAAATGGACTGAGGCGAAAACCGTTCAGGCCAACCTGACAGAGGTTCTGGGACCTTCTCTATTTCAGTGTGCACGGATGTGGCTTCTTGTTTGTTTCTTTTTTTTCCCTGGAGTTTAGCGAATTCAGTGTTAGAAGTAATAAATCTTACTGTTGTTTTTGTGCTTGAGTTTTAAGGGAAATTAGTTATTAATGTTATTATCTTTGTGCTGGGAGGAGCAATAAACTCTAGGTAATTTTGTCATTTATGAATCTATTCCTCAGTGAGTATAAAACCAGAAGATTGCTTAAATTCAAAACTATATAAGCCCTCCAGAACTTAACTGCGTGGCAGTTGTTAAGTTGTCGGGCACGATGGAGACTGGAGACCCTGTGGTAAGTAGGGTTGGAGAGTACCGAGTGGACGGCGATTTGAGGCTCACAGGGCGTGCTGACTGTGCTCAGCAGCCTTGGAATAAACGTGACAGCCACAAAGCTCATGGCACACCAGCAAGCCATGTGGTGCTCTTTCGTTTTTACGTTTTGCCAAAGGACGTGTGCACTCTCCAGAGAGAGAGAGAGACCACCGCACTGCAGTCCCTTCTCCTCCACTCCCCTCTTGGATTTTGGGCGCACACACACCCAGTGTGATTCTCAAACCGCCATGTGGGATCCAGAGCCTTGGCCACTACGCCACCTGCCGGCCCTCCATGCTACTCCTTGTTATCTCAGAATTCAATAAACATTTTCCGTTTTTCTCTGATGTACGCTGTCACACTGCCAATACGATTGTCTTAGAGACGTCACTTGTGACTCTCATGGCTGGCAGGAGATTCGTCAGCCCTTCTAGGAGGAATCCACGTAGGGATGCTATGGGGAGGGAAGAGTAAGAAGGAGCAAGGGCAGCTGTGGAGGGCAGCTGGGTGGGGGCCGCGACGTGTGCTCACAGTACTCTGAGTTGGGGTCTGGCCACGGAACAGGCTTCCTTCACTGTAAGTCACCTTACAAAACTGAAACAGCAGGATGCTTACTTTTCTTTTCTATTTCTTTTCTTTTTTTGGAGAGGTTTTTGCCATAGGGCACGTGCACTTGCCAGAAAGAGAGAGACAGAGAGACAGAAAGCGAGAAATCACCCCCCGGGGGGATGACCACGCCACAATCCCTTCTCCTCCATTCTCCTCTCGGTATCTTGGGCACGCACGCACATGCACCCTGCGTGAGTTTAAGCCGCCGGGTCCGGGACGCGAACCGTGGTCGACTACGTGGGAGTCCAGCGACATAGCCATTACACTAACTGCTGGTCCCCTTTTTTTCTGTTTTTATGGTTGGACTGGAAATCAAACCAGGCCGCCCGTGTGGCCTGACACTCCAGAGCAGCATACATAACGCCAGACTGGGTGCTTTTTATATTTAAAGTTAATTTTTTCAGAGGGACACTGAGGCATCCAGAGGGCCCACCGGTAAGTCCCCTCTCAGCCAGCCCGGATGTCGGGCACATGCACCCGCGTGCTCAGGGAGGCCCTGGGGGTCGCTACGTCATGGCCCCACACCTCCTGGCCCCACAGTGTCCACCTTTACATCCTCGCAGTTTCAAGTAGGATTGTATCGGGTTTCGCAAAAGTCATGACTCATTTTTGCACAGAAAGACGCGTCATGACTTTTCCAATGACCCAATATTTACCTGCAACCTGCGAGACTGCAGACTGAGCTGTTTGAGATTTTTGCTGTAGGGCGCATGCACTCACCACACACAGACAGAAAGCGAGATAATCCCGGCCCGTGTGATTTACTTCACGCTGCAATCCTTTCTCCTCCATTGTCCTCTCAGGATTTTGGGCACTCACACACATGTGCCCAGTGTGAGTTTCAAATTGCCAGGTCCGGGACTTGAACTGCAGTCGACCATGTGGGAGTCCAGCACCTTAACCACTGCACCAGCTGTTGGCCTCTGAGCTTCTTAGTTAATGAGTTTAAGTGCAGTATTAGGGAACTTCTAAATCTGGGAAACTCCCTTTGTACGGGGAAGGGAGAGGTGTAAGGGAGAGAACTGTGGAATAGGGGCCCAGCTATGGCGTGCGTGCACTGAGACACTGTGCTCCACGGCGGGGGCCCCCAACCTAAAAGCTGGCATGGTGGCGTGTGCCTGTAATCTAGCATCTTGGGAGGCAGAGACTGGATGATTGTGAGCTTAAAGCTGCTCCAGGCAACATCAGATAGTGAGACCCTGTGTGAAAAAGAGCCCGCGCGGTGCTGTGCACCTGTAGGGAAAAACGTGTGCAGTTCCTTGATAGTCTTGCTTTATTAGTATTTGTAAAGGTTTTTGCCACAGGGCGTGTGCACTCAACAGAGGGAGGGAAGTGAGAAATCCCCTGAGCAGGCCATGTGGGGATTCAGCACCTTAACCACCATGCCGCCTGCTGGCTCCAGTATACATGTCTTTCAAAGGCTCACGATTTTAAAATCTCATCATTGATTGAAGGTGTAACTTGAGAGTTCTTTTTACTCCCTGAGAAATAATTTCTAGAATTAGATAAGAATTTTATATGATAGGATTAGCCTTTTAGTAAAAGAATTTAAAAAATTTTTAATGCAATATGTTAATTCTGCAGTCCAGGGAGCTCCGGTAACTGGGGAAGTGCCTGGAGCCTGCACGTGAGAATGGGAATGGCCTGCCTTGTAGTGATGCCCTTGGCGGGCTGTGCTTCTGGTCTTAGAGGAGTCACAGCATTGGAGAGGCGGTCACACCCCCAGGGGCCCTTGGCGGGCTGTGCTTCTGGTCTTAGAGGAGTCACAGCATTGGAGAGGCGGTCACACCCCCAGGGGCCCTTGGCGGGCTGTGCTTCTGGTCTTAGAGGAGTCACAGCATTGGAGAGGCGGCCACACCCCCAGGGGCCCTTGGCGGGCTGTGCTTCTGGTCTTAGAGGAGTCACAGCATTGGAGAGGGGGTCACACCCCCAGGGCCGTGTCTCCGCGGTCACCGGGCCCCGTTCTCATTGCTCCGTTTATCAGTGTGTATACTGGGTTCTAGTGAGAGCTTCTCTATGCGCAAATGTGTCCTGACTTGTCCAGCAGATGCGTGCCAGCTCCCACACAGAGGAGCAGGGAGCTCTTTGCAAACCAGACACGTTCTTTCCACTTTGAGTGGACTAGATGTTAATTTTCGCAGGATCAAAAGTGTAACTTGGCCGACCCAAAAAGTCAACATGAAATATTCTCTCTCGAAGGAAGGAAGGTCAAGGCACAGCATAGCGCTTTTGGCTGTGCCAGAGGGCAGGGTGGATGGGCGACTGTCGTAGGAGAACCTGGTTAGGCTGGGAGATCAGCATTTGCGATATCACACTGATTAGTTTTTGAAAGCACTGTGGTGTTTATGTATGAGACGTGTGTCCCCTCCCCCATCTCTAAAACTGCAGCCCTGTGAGTTCTATGTCAAGGACATCGACGCACTCACTCTTACGATAGTCTTCACATTGGATTTGTACTGAAGATACGTGGTTTGGTTTTGGTTTGGTTTGGTTTTTTTGGAGGGGGGCTATAGGGTACGGTGCTCTCACCAGAGAGACAGAGAGAAAGTGAGAAATCACCCCCCACCCTGGGGGGATTGCCACATGCAATCCCTTCTACTCCAGTCTCCTCTCAGGATTTTGGGCACACACACACACCCTCTTGGTGTGAGTTTCAAGCTGCCGGCTCCAGCACTTGAACTGCGGACCACTACGCTATGTGCTGGCCCCAATGAAGATACTTTTAAGTGATGAAAACAAGATGTAAAATCTTATAATAGTTAAAAATAAAACACCCTATCGCCACCCTAATTTAGTAGAAAAGGGGATGGTTGACCTATACAATGGCTACTTCCAGAATCTAGTATTTAACACCTTTTTATTTCTTTTTGTTTTTGCTATAGGACATGTGTGTTCCCTGGAGAGAGAGGAAGAGACAGAGAGGGAAAATGGAAATTGTCTTGGGGGGGGTCAGCCACACCCAGTCCCTTCTCTTTCATCCTTTTCTCAGGGCTTTGCGTGTGCATGCACATGTGCCCAGTGTGGTTTTCAAGGTCTCCAGGTCCGGGACTTGAACCTCGAAGTCAGCCTTGTGGGAATCCAGCACCTTAACCTCCAGTATTAAACATCTTTTTGACTGAAGACTGAGAATTATTGAGAATGTGTGAAGACTTCAAAGTATCAATTAAAGCCGTAGACTCGGTTTTGAACCATAGCTGACCAGGAGGGACCTGGCTCCCAATACACAGTGCTTAACCACTGTGCTACAGGGCCGGCCCCACATGACTAACCACGGATCAATTCCCGGACCTTGTGGCTTGCTCTCTCTCTCTCTCTCTTTCTCTCTCTCTCTCTCTCGTGAGTGCACATGCCCTACAGCAAAATTTCTTAAAATAATAAATAAATTAAAACAGTTCTTTGAAGAATATTTTTAAAAGTCAATATGAATTCATGATTGTTGAAATATTCTGATCCTCAGTCTGACTCTGAGAATCCTGTCACAGATTTGATGGGAAATAACGCGATACCTTTTCCTTGGTCTAGTCAGGTGCGTGAGGACATACGTGTCTCTGAAGGAGCGAGTAGCCAATAGATTGTGTGTGGGGAACGTGCAGAGGCCGCAGGTGTCCCAGGGTAGACACCCTTGCTCAGCTGGCTTCCTGTCACCCGCCCAGTAAGTGACTTTCTGGCTGCGGTAGATCTGAAATCCGGCTCCATCTGTCCCTGGATCATCCCAGCTCAAGTGTGACAATTTGGGAAAGTCCAGAAGAACACCCGGCTGGTTGGCACCTCAGCAGTGGTTCCCATGCAGCTGTCACTAGGAGATATTTTTTAGCTCCCTTCCTTTTTATTTTAAAATTTGCTATAGGGTACATGGGCTTACACGGTGCCAGGGAAGAGACAGAGAGAGAAGAAAGCACCCCCACAGAGGGAAGAGGGATAGTCACACCTCAGTCCCTTCTCCTCCATTCTCCTACTATCTGGATTTGGGCACTCATGCACTGGGCACACATGCACATGTGTCTGGTGTGTTTTTCAAGCCACCATGTCCAGGACTCGAACCGTGCAGTCAGCCTTCTGGGATCCAGCCGCCTTAACCTCCAGGCCATAAGCTGGTCCTGTCCTGTTTCCTTCACGGAGCATCTGCCTACAGATGGACTCCTTGGCCTGGGAGTCATACCGACTTAGGATGTTTCAGAGTTTCCCCCTGCCATCGTAATGCCTTTGGTTGGAAAACAGGTCTGCTTGTTCAGTGACACTCGAGTGGACAAGCCTGGTCTGTTGGGGCTGAGCCCAGGTTCACTGGGGCTAAGGTGTGTTTATACTGTAGTGTGAGTTACGTGTCCTGTAGTGGGATTTACGTATCCTGCAGTGGGATTTACGTGCCCTGCAGTGGGATTTACGTGCCCTGCAGTGGGATTTACATGTCTATGTTTCCTGCAGTGGGATTTACATGCCCTGCAGTGGGATTTACGTGTCCTGGCACCAGCTGTGTGCTGAATGCCTGGTTTGGGTTAGACCAGACTGGCCTTTTATCAGAAGGAGATACTAGCCCCAGAATGGACGAACACCTTACAGATGAGCAGAGATCTCGTTAGCTCAGAGCTTCTTCTCAGGGTTTTCATGACAGGCACTAAAATGGGGAGTCATGGAAAATACAGACTTTATAGAGAACAAAGACTGCTTTTAACCTGGCTTCCATGTTAGGATGACACGCGTTTGCTGTCTGCCTCCTGCTTGGTAGCCAGTGCGGTTGCCCAGAAGGAGCGGAGTGCTGACCCGTGCCCAGGAAACACTCCTCTCTCCCGACATTGTTCCCTCACTTGGGTAAGTTCTAGTGTGTACAAAACACAGAATCTGGCCTTTACTTAAAGCTTTAAGGCGTGAAGGAGGTGAGATGGGAAAACGCTCTACAGCTGTAGGTCAGGGGTGGGAGCCAGGTGGGGACTTCCTTCTCCGTTTCGAAGGTGCCATCTAGGTGAGCTGAGTAAAGGTGATTTGTTTCAGGAGCGCAGTGATTGGAAATAATTAGCCAGACATGGACAGACTCCCTGGAGGTGTGGCAGCCCCTGGCAGAGTCTGCTGTTCCCGCCCCTGCTCCGGGATGTGTTAGGGCGCCCTTGCCAGCTTCCTGGGCGGAGCCAGGCCCTCGTGTCCCTGGCGTGTTGCAGATAGTGTGGGAGTGCCTAGGATGCCGTCGACGTCACTTTCCTCAGAGGTAAACATGCAGGAGGCCAGACGCATCTAGAGAAATATGGGAACTTTATGTGAACTGTCCAAAGTTTCGTAGTGCCTTCATGCTGAACAAAATCACTTAATTAATCCACTTTAAAAATAGCTTGTCTTATCACTTGGGCAAGGTTGAAAGAGTAAGGAAAACTGAGACTGTCACTGTTACTGGTAGAGACCGCTGACACAGCTGCATTGCTTTATCCTCATCAGATACCAAAATAGACATTCGTACTTAATTTACATGACTGTATACAAGTCAGGAGTCTCAGATGTAGATAGAGAATTAAAGTGGCAGTTGGACTCACTCATCTGCTTACTTGCAGAGACAGACTTGAACTGAGGACTGGGTGAGGCTGGCGTTCTCGGAAGGCTTTTCCCGATGACAGAGAAACCACAACAAAAAGCACTGTATAACTTCAAAACTTTGAAATGACCTGATTTCACATCCCAGAGATAACACAGTTTAGGGGCACCAAAAGCTGAAGAAAGTTCTCAGCTTTAGCTTAAAAGCATATGGAAATTGCCGCAGTTGTAACATCTTTGCTTCTGCAGCGTAGTTTAGTAACCCCGGACCCTCACGGCAAGTCGTTCCTTGCGGACGGTGTAGCGTGTAGGCACACGTCGCTCAGTTCGAAGTGAAAGCTGCCCTGTGAACCCACCCACACCCGTCCTGTGGCTGCCAGCCAGCTCTCGGGTGCGCCTCATCTTTTCGTCGCAGCTCTTGCCTTTGCACTTACGTGACTTTGTGAGGGACTCAGAGTCGTTGCTCTTTTTGTTTTGTTTTCTGATTGATTCAGAGTGTGTGTGGTGTGTATGTGTGTGTGTGTGTGTGTGTGTGTGTGCGTGCTCGTGCTCGCTAGAGAGAGAGGGAGGGACATGTTTCATCTCTCCACCCTGCTGGGATTTTGGACATGCACACAAGCATGCACCTGGCGTGTGTTCCGAGCTGCTAGGCTGAGGTCTGAGCCGTGGTGGACCCTGTGAGGGCTTCAGCCACTGTGCTATGGGTCTGGCCCTCTCCCAGCTCTTCTCCCCCATTAAGCATCTCAATGAAACTTGTTTTTTGGGGGGGAGAGAGGGCAGGGGCAGCAGGTGCTGGATTCCCACATGGCTGGCTGTGCGGTTCAAGTCCTGGATCCAGCAGCTTGAAAATCACGCTGGCATGTGTGCATGCATGTCCAGAACCCCAAGAAGAGAAGGGTGGAGAAGGGATTGTGGCCTGGTCATCCCCCAGGGAGGGATTTCTCACTTTCCCTTTCTCTGTCACTCTCCAGCCAGCGCATGCGCCCTAAGGCAAAAACCCGAACCACAGAAAGTTCTCCAGGAAGGCTCCCTATGTTAGCACAGACTCTGCCTCAACCTTGGTTTCTCTGTCTCTGCTGTCAGGCTTTAGGGGTGGACGTTCCATGACTGTCACAGACGCCAGTGAGCGTGAGCCTGTGACCGTCCCCACACACCGGGGACCCAGAGCAGGCGCTGGTACAGGCTGCCAGGGAACTGCCCTCCTCGCAGCGTCACTGTGTGGGGAGATCAGGAGGAGGACTCCGTGGGACGTGCAGTCGCAGAGGAGCTGCCCTGTGGGGCTCCCGGTGGGGAGGGTGAGCCGGAAGGCACCATCACAGAGGAGGTGCTGGGGGGCCACGGGGTGTCGCCAGGTTGCCTCCATGTTTGCAGCAGGCTGAGAAGGTTCATCGGGAGGGACGGGGGAGTGGCGGAGGGTGCTCAGGGGGTTTCGGTTGGAGAAGGGAGACGACGTTGAGGTCCTGGAGGGAAGCAAGTCTAGATGGTGGCCTTGGAGCACCTCTGTAAGACCTTAAAGGTTCATCAGTGACCGTAGCTGAGTAGCTATGGGTTAGTGTCGCGCCTGGGTTCAGACCAGGCTGGGCTGCCACCTCCGTGCGGACCTGTCTCAAGTTGTCACCGCAGCGGGCGGGGCGTGGAAAGCGTTCAGTATCCGGTTATGCTCCGACAGCGGCGGCTTCGCCTTCACAAGGAGGCCGCTCTTGAGCCGCTCTCCTGGTCTCCTCCTGTCCCGCTAAAGCTTTTGCCACAGAGCTGCGCTTGCGGGACAGACAGTGAGAAGGAAAGTGGGAATCAGCCCCCCGGGGGATGGCCATGCCACAGTCCCTTTTCCTCCTGGGCTCTTGGGCACGCTCACACGGACACACATCCTGTGTGATTTTCAACCTGCTGGGACTCGAACCGCTTTCAGCCATGTGGGAGTCCAGCACCTTGACCACCATGCACCTGCTGGCCCTGCTTAACTGTATTCCTTTTTCTATATTTTTTTAAAAAGAATCATTTATTTACTGTTTAATCATTTTATTTACTATTATTATTTTGATTTGCTACAGGGCATGTGAGCTCAGCAGAGAGAGAAAGAGAAAGCCATCCACCAGGTCTGGGGCTTGAACCACAGTCCAGCGCCTTACCCACCATGCGCCGGCTGACCCCACTGTCCTGTATGTCTAAGTACTGAGGATAATCTGGGAGCAGGGCCAGCACTCTCACATTTGAGGACCTCAGACCTTGGTCTGCTGCCCACCGTGTTCAGTTTTCAGCATGTCTATTGTTCATTTTCCCGCAAGAACTTCTCCTAAGGCGTCCCTTCCGTCTCTGTGGAATTGGCTCCATGGGAGGGAGTGTGAGCGTGGACTTACCTCACGCACCTGCAGGAGAGATTGGAAGGTTGTACCAGCCGCACAGCCGCTGCTGGTGCTTTAGGAAAGTCCTTCCCGTGACCTTTCCGTTACAGTTTCTCCTGCACTCCCTCGCGTTTGAAGAGCTGCTGTTTGGATTAGTGGCGGAACCTTTGGAATTTACACATACCGCTCACTGAGTCCCGGAGATTTTAAAAGGCTTCTGATCTTGCCACGTGATGTTAGAGTGCCCAAAGATGAGGGCAGTTCCTCCCAGGACAACCAGGGTTTCAGTTTCAGCCCTGCCGCCCAGGCGTGGGCTAACGGACCTGCGGGCATATGCCCCTGCTCTGTGTGTTTCCTAGCCAGTCGGCGGAGGGCCTGGCTGATCTGGCTCTCGGGGGTGCTGGGGGACTGCTGGCCGCTGCAGTGAGCTGGGGCGGCTGGCGGGAGGCGGGAGAAGTGTGCGTATGTGAGCGGGAGGCTTGGAGGTGCTGGTTTTCAGGCTAGTGGAGCTGACGAGAGGCCTGTGTGAGGGAGACAAGCCAAAGCCTGCCCGGCGCCCCTGCCCCCTTCTTGGTGACCGCCACTCTGTGCCAAGGCCAGGAGCCGGACCCCCCTAGTGGGTTCACCTGTGTGGCCAGGTGTTCTCACCGGCTTCTCTTAAGCGTTGGTATGTGGGGACCAGGAGACGGCGTAATGGTTATGGTCACTGGACTCCCACATGGTTGACCGTAGTTCGAGTCCTGGACCCACGGATTCAAACTCACAGCACATCCGTGTGCACCCAAAATCTTGAGAGGAGACTGGAGGACAAGGGATGGCGGCGTGGCCTTCCCCCGAGGGTGACTTCTCACTTTCTGTCTCGCTAGTGAGCGCGCACATGAGATTTAAACTTGGGTATTAGCTCACAAGTTTCACAGACAGCGTGTTATGGGCCAGTGGTTGCCCGGCCACCTATAGGCACTTCTGCGCTCATGCCCAGGTGTGGACACCTGAGACCTTCCTCGCTGCGAGTCCTGCCCCCAGCCCCGTCCTGTGCCCCCATACCACACGGAGCTGTCCTGATGGCTGGCAGTTCTTCTGCATCCCGTTGTTCCTGTGCCACTGCCCCTGCCGGTGGAGTCCTGGAGTGCCCGTCTGACTGCACGCTGAACCTGGCGGAGCCGGCCTCCCCTTGGATCTGCAGGAAGACACCTGCGCCAGGACACAGAGTTGCATTTTAGGACTGAGGTGGGCCTTGCCGACAGCACCTTTGCAGTCTCTAATTGGCTCCGGGGTCGCACCCCCAGGGGGCCTCTAAGGCCTCCCTCAGGGTGAGGTGTTCTTTTCCATGTGTGCTCCCCCACTGGGTGCAGTGGTGCCCTTAGGAGAGGTATGTGGCGTCTCTGCATTCTCAGCCCTCAGTAGGGCGTCTGGCATTTATCAGAGCCTCCCGGATCCAACGACAGGATTACTGCCTTTTCAAAATCTGATCTGAGTGCTATCTTCGCTTCCCACCAGGAAGAATCACTCTTCCTTCCTGTGCATTTCCGTAGCCGTGTATTTTTACCCTGTAGGCGTTTAACAGCTGACACACACAGTAGCTGGCTCTGTGACTTGGGGTATGACTGAAGACAGAATTTCACTTTGCTGGTGAATTCATTTCGGAAAGAAAGAATACCAACTCTACAAAAATTCATCCAAAAATCGAAGTAGAATTACTATTTCTGAATTTATTCTGTGAGGTCCAGCTTACTCTAATACCCAAACAGAAAACATATTGCAATAAAAGCTAAACTATGAGCCAATATCTATTTGAACATGGTAAAAATTTATTTTTAAAAGAATTATTTAATTTTTTAAATCGTTTTTTAGTTTGACCAGAGAGAGAAAGAGAAAGCAAGCCACTAGGTCTAGGACTCGAATCACAGTCAGCCATGTGGGAGTTTAGTGCCTTAACCACCATGCCACCTGCCAGACCCTGTAAAAATGTTAAAGAAATGTTACCAAATTAAATCCAGCAATATATTGGGTTGTCAGAAAAGTCATGATGTGGGACCAGCAGTTGGCGTAATGGCTATGTCGCTGAACTCCCATGTTCGACCATGGTTCAAGTCCCAGACCCTGTAGCTTAAACTCACGCCAGGCACGTGTGCGTGTGTGCCCAAGATCCCGAGAGGAGAATGGAGGAGAAGGGATTGTGGCGTGGCCATCCCCCCTGGGGGCTGATTTCTCGCTTTCTGTATTTGTGTCTCTCTCTGTCTTTCTGGCAAGCTCACACGCCCTATAGCAAAAACCTCTCCAAACAAAAAAAAAAAGTCAAGTCATGATGCATTTTTGCACAGAAAAACATAGAAAAAATATATCATGACTTTTCCCATGACCCGTTCATAAAAAGATAATATATTATGAGCAAGTAAGGTTTGTCTTAGGAATGCAAGGCTGGTCCAATCAGTGTAATTCCCCATGTGAGAATCTTAATACACGTAGAAAAAGAATTTTATAAAACCTAACATGCATTTAGAATTAAAATAAAATCAAAAACAGAAAAACTCAGGGCTGGCCCCATAGCCTGGTGGCTAAGGAGGGGTGGAGATAGAGTAGGAACACGTGTGAGGAATCACTACAAATTCTGTGGTTTAAACTTTGTTTATTCAAATTTAGGCAGGCTAAGACTACCTTTCTTTTTAAACTGCTGCAATATTTATGTTTTTGTATTAACTAGACTAGCTTCTAGAAGGAGTGATTAACATAGAGCTGGATTTTAGTGCTGACAGTGAGAGCCTCCGGCCTACACAGCTTTGTGCCCTGAAGGGCCCAGATCACGTGGTGGCTACCTTTGCTTCTTATTGGTGAGCCCGGCGTTCTAGACCCCGCAGGTACTGTCATGGCCGCCTGTTTCCTGCTCATTCTCCAGGTCTCATTTCCACTCCAGCTTGTTTTTCTGCCTGATTCACAAAGAGGAGGAGGATGGTGGTGATCCTTATTTTAAGGGGGGCTGACTGAGCACGGGACCAGGCACTTACACTGTGCCATCAGTCCTAATAGCGCACTTCTGTGTTTCTGCCAGGCGTTACCGTAGTCACTTTTGTCTTTAAATCTTTAACTTGTTTATTTTTAGAGCTCCCAAGTGAAATAAAATTGGGAAGAGCATTTTGATAAGGTTGCTTGGCTTTATTTCAATCACCAGGATTGCGTTTTTTAGATTACTGTTCTGAAAATAAAAACATCAGGTTGAAACTGTCTGAGCCTCGCCGTGGGAGTGCAGCTAGACACTGCGGCCTAGCAGACTGGGGCTCTATTCCTGGACGCCCCCAAGCCCAGGCAGGGCCTTCTGCTCCAGAGTGTGAGGCAGGAGGATCAGAACTCAGCCAGACCCTGCCTAAACACCAACACATACACTCCATCCAGGAGGAGAAACCAGGGCCAGCAGGTGGCGTGGTGCGTACAGTGCAGCATTTCCATGTGGCCACACAGTTCATGCCCTGGACCTGGGGGCTTAAAAGTCACGCCGCGCGCATGTGTGTGCATGTGCAAAATCTCAGGAGGAGAATAGAGAAGTGAGTGTGGCTGGCCATCCCCCATGGAGGGTGATTTCTCACTTTCCCTTTCTCTGTCTCTCTCTGTCTCTCTGGCAATGTATGTGCCCTATGGCAAAAAACCTTATTAAGAAAAAGAAAAAAAAAAAAGAAAAGAAAAACTGTCTCTAGACAAATTTGTGGTTGAAAATAGCAATTGATTGGGGCCAGCTGGTGATGTGGTGGTTAAGGCAGCGGGATCCTACATGGCCCAACCCTGTCGTTTGAGTCCCAGACCAGCAGCTTGGACAACACACTGGGCACACGTGTGTGCGCGCCCCAGATCCCCGGGGCGGGCCAGCCAGTGGCGTGGTTAAGGCAGCTGGGCCCACATGGCTGACTGCTGTTGTGGAGTCTGGGGCCAGTGGCCTGAAACACAGCGGACTCGTGTGCATGCGTGTCCCAAATCCCAAGCGGAGAGTGGAGGAGAGGGATTGTGCTATGGCCAGTCCCCCAGGGTGTGGTTTCTTACTTCCTGTCTGTTCTCCTCTCTGGCAAGTGCCAGTGAGTGTGTCCTTTAGCAGACTTTAAAAACAAAAATCCTAGGAGGAAAAAGAAATGAAAGAGAAAGGGTTGTCTCGTGACCCTTCCCCATGGAGGATGCTTTCCCCCTCTCCCCTCCCCCTCTCCTCCTCTCCTCTTCCCCTCTCCCTCTCCCCTCCCTCCCCCTCCCCATCTCTTCCCCTCCCTCCTCCCTCCCCCTCCCCATCTCTTCTCCCCTCCCCCTCCCTCCCCATCTCTTCCCCTCTCCCCTCCCCCTCTCCTTCTCCCCTCTTCCCCCTCCCCTCCCCCTCCCTCCTCCTCCCCCTCTTCCCCTCTCCCCTCCCTCCCCCTCCCCATCTCTTCCCCTCTCCCCCTCCCTCCTTCTTTCCCTCCCTCCCTCCCTCTCTTCCCTCCTCTTTTTCTCTCCAGTGAGTGCTTAAGCCCTCTGGCAAGTTAAGAAAAAATAGCAGTTTACTCAGCAGCATTGAATTTTCTTTCTGTGTTGTTTTCATTGAGGGGAGAGGGAGAGGCCTTCTGGCAGGGTCTCGCCTTGCTGTGACCCTCCTGATCCCCCTGCCCTGGGCTCCCGCTTGGCCCCAGCCAGGGCCCCTCTGCACCCAGCCTGCCTTGCTTGGGCAGGGACCTCCCCCATGTCCACCGCTGTCCACAACCCTGCTGTCCCTCGCCTGCTCGCTGCTGAGGGCCTGGGCTGATCACCAGTGCTCCCTGCTGTTCTTAATGCCTGACTTACTGTTGGAAAACAAGTGTTCCCAAACTGACTTGGCAGCAGAACCCCGTGTTCAGATGAAGCCTTCAGTACAGGACGGGAGGTTCACACAGCCCAGAACGTAACTGGAATGAACTGGTCTCCTGCTTGGGGATTCTGTTCTGGATCTGACAGCAAGCACTTCATCTTTGAAGAATCCCGAACCACTTCCAGGAGGCAATGGAGGGCCTAAAGGCTGCTGCTCACTGCATTTCTCTCTTCCAGAGGACTTACCTTCTTTTTTCAGACCCTTCCCCTTCGCCCATCAAAAACAAAGCACAGTACAGATCACAGGCTGCTCACACTGCGGCTGGTCCCTACCGGGCTGGCCTGAGGGTAAAGTCTATCCACAGCCTCAATGATGTATGGCGATTTAATGTATGAATAGTAAATAAATTAAAACCTAAAAAAGAATTTCTGTAGATAATCCTAGTTCTAGATGATCGCAAAGGCTGATCTCACAGTTTCCCCCTAAGGATAGTTATTCATTTATGTTTTCTATTTTTTAAGATAACTAAAAAATCTAAAACTGAGCTTTTCTGTGTCTGAGCATTTGGACTTCTGTCAGACACACGTGTGCAAATGAAGATCATAAATGAAGGAATTCCGTGTCCAAGAGCACCCTAACCGTTCTGTAGTGAGCTCACGGAAATGTGAGGAGACAGCCCCTTAACTTTTTTGGAGGTTTTTTCTCTCCCACCGTTTGGGCCCCTGTAAATGGCTGGCTGGCTATGGAGTGTGGAGTTCATTTCTCCCTCTAGGCATTGTCTCATTAGTTGCAGGGGTGGGGTCTGGAGGGAAGGGGGCCCCTGGTGCACTTAGCTGATTATACTGACCCAAAGGAATGAGGAGAGCACTCAGCAGACCACATGGTGCCCTTTGCCCTTGTCTGACCTTCAACCCTGCTCTGGAAACACTGTGCACCCAGCCCCAGCTGCCGGCCTAGGGACAGAAATAGCGGCTAATCTTGGGGAGAACTGTTAAGAGGCTGCGGACTAGAATTCACAAGCAGCCAGTACCGCCCACCTATCCCAGCATGCATTTATATATTTATCCTGGGCCAGCCTCAGAGTCCATCCTTATGTTGATGGGTAAGGGAGACCCCATAGGGCATTACCAGGTCCCTCCTCCCCACCACTTCCCTCCTCCTCACCCACCTCTGGCTTCTCAGGAGCCAGATGCTCAATGAAGAGCTCCTTTCTGAGCTCAGTTATGTGCATCCTCTGGTCAACTCAGATGGATCAAGTTACAGAAAACACTGGAAAATTCTATCTTGCAAATGGACCCGACACCCCTCCCCCGCCCCCTGGAAATGCTTTGAGTGGAAGAGGCACAGAGCCACAGAGCCTGTGGTGTGAGGTGTGGGCGACTAGGGCCCTGGGGAGTGCATAGGGTCGCCCCTGCGGGATCCAGCCACACTCCTGGGGTCTGCCTGGATTCTCGGGTTTCACTGAAAGATAAATGGCAGAGTTGTGGCCATCCATCATCCTCACGTGATGCAACCAGAGCAGCCCTCCAGGGCAGATGTGGAAGGCAGAGGTTGCCCCTAATTAGCTTAAAACCCCTCTGGCCTCTCCCTTTCTCAGCCATCAGATGGTACTGATGGGGTCAGGCTCCTTTCTGGTGTGTTCACTGCTGTTACTCTTTGTTTCGACGTGTGTGAAGCTCCAGTATCTCTGTCCCAGTGTGCATGCTGTAACTCCACAGTAAAGAAGGATGTGTTTCACAGACTCGCAGACTCGTTAGCTTAGAAAGAGCTCTGGAATGATAGGCCTCAGAAATTGACTCGGTGCAGGAAACCAGACCTGAGGAATGGAAAGCAGCACTTGGAGAGATTAGGAGAACTGTTTATTACGCCAGTGGGTGTGGCGGAGTTAACACTCAAAATCTCCTGCCAAACTCGGGGTTGGACAATCTTTTATGGGGGAATTGGGGAAAGGTAGGTCTCAGGGTGGGGCTTGGGCTCAGATCCTACCCTGCACAATGTCAAAGGAGAGAAGCAGGAAGTCTAATCTCTTCAAGGTACCAATCCATTCAAGGTACTAACCCACCCAAGGTTTTTGGGTTACCCCTTAGCTCCAAGGAGGGGCAGCAAGTTTGCTGGAGGGCAGAAACCTTAGACAGCTCTCAGCCCCAGTTATTAGTCATAGGAATTTATCATGGAGACGCTCTTCTAAGATGGAGTCTTGCCTGCTTCAGATTTAGTAGTGGCCATTTGATCACCCAAATGTTCACTCTTAAAATCTGTAGTTTAGGGGCCAGCAGATAGCGTGCTGGCTAAGGTGCTGGCCTCCCACATGGTGGACCACGGTTCGAGTCCCAGACTGGCAGCTTCTCTCTCACTTTTCTTCTCTATCTCTCTGATGAGTGCATGTGCCAATAACAAATTTTAAAAATAATGATAATGATAATGAGTTAAGTAACTCTTGCCTGGAGTGATTCCGACCTGCACGCCTGTTTTCAGGAGCCGTAGTCGTTTACCTCCGTCCGCCTTCTCACCACCCAAGTGCATGCCACCACCCCACGAAAGGTTCGATGGCCATGGACATGAGCCCCCTAAGGCCCCAAAACTAACTTTTCGGTTGTGAACTAAAGGCCGACAAAGATGATCACTTTAAAGTGGATAATGGTGAAAATGAACACCAGCTATCTTTAAGAACAGTCAGTAGGGGCTGGGGCAAAGGATGAATTGCACATTGTGGAAGCCAGGGCAGTGAATTATGAAGGCAGTCCAATTAAAGTAACACTGGCAGCACTGAGAATGTCTGCACAGTCAACGGTTTCCCTTGGGGGCTTTGAAGTAACACCACCTGTGGTCTTAAGGTTGCAGTGTAGTTCAGGGCCTGTGCATATAGTGGACAGCACTTAGTGGCTATGGAGGAAGATGCAGAGTCAGAGAGGAAGAGGAAGAGGATGTGAAACTCTTAAGTATATCTGGAAAGCGGTCTGCCCCTGGAGGTCGTAGCAAGGTTCCACAGGAAAAAGTAAAACTTACTGCTGACGAAGATGATGACAACGAAGATGATGATGATTATGATGATGAAGATGATGACAACGACGAAGATGATGATTATGATGATGAAGATGATGACAATGACGAAGATGATGACAAAGACGAAGATGATGACAACAAAGACGATGATGATGACGACGAAGATGATAATGAAGATGATGAAGATGATGACAACGAAGATGATGACGATGAAGATGAAGATGACAACGAAGACGATGACAACGACGATGATGACAACAAAGACGATGATGAAGATGAAGATGAAGATGATGACAACAACGAAGATGAAGATGATGAAGATGATGACGGTGAAGATGATGACAACGAAGACGATGATGACAAAGATGAAGATGACGACAAAGATGATGAAGACGATGGTAAAGATGATGACAAAGATGATGATGAAGATGACAATGACGAAGATGAAGATGATGACAACGACAAAGATGACGAAGATGAAGAAGATGATGATGATGGTGATTTTGAAGATGAGGAAACAAGAAAAAGCTCCAGTGAAGAAATCTATACGACATACTCCTGGCAGAAATGCTAAAAAATCAAACCAGAATGGAAAAGACTCAAAACCATCAATGCCAAAATCAAAAGGTCAAGAATCATTAAAAAAAACAGGAAAAAACACCTAAAACTGCAAAAGGACCTAGTTCTGTAGACGCCATTAAAGCAAAAATGCAAGCAAGAATAGAAAAAAGTGGCTCTTTTCCCAAAGTGGAAGCCAGGTTCATCAAGTATGTGAAGAATTGCTTCCAGGGACCAGCAGTTAGTGTAATGGCTATGTCGCTGGACTCCCCTGTGGTCGACCGCGGTTCCAGTCCGGGACGCGGTGGCTTAAAACTCACGCCAGGCACATGTGTGTGCGTGCCCAAGATCCCGAGAGGAGAATGGAGGAGAAGGGATTGCGGCGTGGCCATCCCCCGGTGGGTGATTTCTCGCTTTCTGTCTCTAATGTCTCTCTCTGTCTTTCTGGCGAGTGCACACGCCCTATAGCAAAAACGTCTTAAAAATAAAAAGAATTCCTTCTGGATGACTGTCCAGGAGACTATTCAGGATCTCTGGCAGTGGAGGAAGGGTCTTTGAGAAAATAGTTTAAACAGTTTGTTAAGAATTTCCGTCTTATTTCTGTAAGAGTTGATTATCTGGCTGTCCTTTTTATAATGAAGGGAGCTTCCCCTACCACATTTGATAAATGTCTCCCAGGTCCCATCGCCAAGAATGTGTTGTCCAGATGCCTGTTCAGTTTTTAAAGGTGGAGCTCCACCCTTTGCTTGGTTTAAGTATGACTGGAATGTTACGGTAGGATGTAGTAGTGGTGGTCAGACATGGGGATGAGGGAGACAAAAATATACGTGTGAAATAAACTCAGTATTTTAATAAAAAATAATTCTTTAAAACTTTCTGTAGTTTAAATCTTAAGGTATGTGCTATATCTATAAAAACATTGCGAATTCTTTCAGGGCAAGAGCGTCTATGGAGCAGTGTAGCCGCACTTCGGTGCCGTGTCCACGTTGATACTTTTAACCGAACATTGCGGGCCGAGCTGAGGGGGCTCTGTTACAATTTGCAGCTTCATTTTGATGGATAGCCATTCATATCAGATCCAGCTGTTGTATTTCTAACGTAAAATGTGAGGCGACTGGGCCGGCCTGTGGCCTGGTGATTGAGGGAACTGGATCCCTGACATGGCTGACCCTAGTTCGAATCTCTGCCATGGCGGCTCGGACAGCACGCTGGGCCTGAGTGGCGTGTTCCAAATCACAGCGGGTTGGAGAAGTGGAGGAAAGGGGATTGCGTGTACTCACACCCCACTGGGGGTGCTTTCTCTCTCCCCTGCTTCCTCTCTCTCTCTCTGATGAGAGCACACACCCTCTGGCAATTAAGAATAAGTAAAACACAAAACTGCCCTCTAAGCCTAGGTTCCTGCCATGAGGGGCTCGCGTGTGGTGCTGTAAGACAGAGTGACGGCCCAGCCGTGTTCCTGATTCAGCTAGCAGAGCCCCAGACAGCAGAGCTTCTACCCTGGTGCTAACCACACCCTGCTTACTACTCTGTTGCAGCTGCTTCACTGTCTGGCCTCCTAGCAAAGCCACCAAAGCAACTGTGCATACTTTGAAAACGAATGGGCATCGCCGTCTCCCAATAAAACTTTATTTACAACAGCAGGTGCGAGGACAAGTGTGGCCCGTGGACCATGGTTCCTGACCTCGGAATCGGGGAAAGGGCAGGTTTGTTATCAAAGGCGATGTGATGGAGAAGCTCGAGTTTGACCGAACAGTAAAGCAGTTGCCGCTGTGGTCACTCTAGCCCCTCCCAACATGTGGTAGGCCTTGAGTAAGTGTTTGCAGAATGAGTAAGTGATGGCTTCTGCTAGGGCAGACGCAGTAACGAGCTATCTGGTAGCAAAGACAGGTGATGTGGTAGGAACCTCGACGTGCCATTCAGATTTTAAATGGATTTATGTATAAATTACCAACATTCTGTTCTAAAGGAAAGTTAAAACAAACCCAATAGCAGTGGTGTTTGAGGCCTTTGGAGCTTAGGCTACTCTGAACCCGAGTCACTAGCCTGACCGAGACAGAGGGAAAGTGAGACATCACCCCACGCCGCCCCGGGACGACCATGTTGGTCCCTCCTCCCAGATTCTGGGCGCACACGCAGCTGCAGTGATTTCCACACCACTGGGACTCGAGCTGTGCCTGGGCCACGTGAGCTCCAGTGCCCTCACTCCGTGCCGCCTGCTGGCCGCACACTCCTCTTCTCAGCGCCCACCTCGCATTCGGCTGCACAGTGCGGGAGAGTGCAGCAAGCGGCTGCACCTGCCGGGGCTGGGTGGCCTGGTGCACAGGGAGCCTGTGTGGCCCGGGGCCCTAGGGGACTGAGACTGCTCCTCGGCCGCCCGCCACTCTCCTGGCTTTGAAAACAGGCCCGAGGCAGCGAGCAGGGCCGCGTCTGACCTTGGCCACCACCCAGAGCTTCCTCGGCTGAAGCCAGAGCTGCGTGGTGTGCCACTCGGGTGTTGTGGGGTTTTGCGGTCGCACCCTGGCGCCCGGCCCTGCATCCTGGGTCTGGCAGGTGCGGGGAAGGCCCCAGTCCTGCAACTTCCGACTTGGCCGAGGGTCCCTGTGCGGCTTCTGCCAGGAAGGGAGGACCTGGAAGTGGGGAACGGTGGGTGCTGCCTGCAGGGACACTCTTCAGCTCGGGGACGGAAGGCTTAGCCCCGTGTCCTGTTCCCACAGTAGCTTTGGGAAGGGACTCTGAATTGTGAGTGAGTGCCGGGGTTGACAAAAGGAAGCGGACAGGCCACCGTGAGCATGGCGAGCGAGCGTGGCAGGAGTTAGAAAGCCCCCTCGGAGGCCGTGGCCCCAGCTGGGCGCCAGCCCGCTGCTATCCGGGCTGAAAGAACCGAACCTGCTCCTCGCTCTCGCCGGCC
Organism: Tupaia tana; assembly: GCA_026018925.1. Classification (NCBI taxonomy): domain Eukaryota; kingdom Metazoa; phylum Chordata; class Mammalia; order Scandentia; family Tupaiidae; genus Tupaia; species Tupaia tana. Next base: position 101,701,343 of record JAKSZU010000006.1, on the reverse strand, counting down.
TTCCTCCACTGCAGCAGGCCTGCCCTCCGCGGTCGGCCCGGGTCCCTTGGTTCTGGGGTGTCTCTTTCGTGACCTCTCTCCTGCAGGTGGGCGTTGGCCATCGCCCCCCACGACACCTGTACGTGTAAGCTGAGGGACGTTCTCTGCTGCACACCTCCTGTGTGCCCCGCCGGCCCACTGCCCTGGCTCCGACGCTTCCCCTGTTCATTCCCAGTTCCCTGAGTGCCTTTCAGCAGGAGGCCGGGGTGTGGGGTTCGCAGTTAAGTTACAGAGACCCAGGGAGGGGTTACAGAGACCCAGGGAGGGGTCACAAGGACCCAGGGAGGGGTTACAGAGACCCAAGGAGGGGTTACAGAGACCCAGGGAGGGGTCACAGGGACCCAGGGAGGAGTTATAGGGACCCAGGAGGGGTTACAGGGACCCAAGGATGGGTTACAGGGACCCAGGAGGGGTTACAGGGACCCAGGAGGGGTTACAGGGACCCAGGGAGGGGTTACAGGGACCCAGGAGGGGTTACAGGGACCCAGGAGGGGTTACAGGAACCCCAGGTGGTGTTACAGGGACCCAGGAGGGGTTACAGGGACCCAGGAGGGGTTACAGGAACCCCAGGTGGTGTTACAGGGACCCAGGAGGGGTTACAGGAACCCCAGGTGGTGTTACAGGGACCCAGGAGGGGTTACAGGAACCCCAGGTGGTGTTACAGGGACCCAGGAGGGGTTACAGGAACCCCAGGTGGTGTTACAGGAACCCAGGAGGGGTTACAGGGACCCAGGAGGGGTTACAGGGACCCAGGAGGGGTTACAGGAACCCCAGGTGGTGTTACAGGAACCCAGGAGGGGTTACAGGGACCCAGGAGGGGTTACAGGGACCCAGGAGGGGTTACAGGGACCCAGGGAGGGGTTACAGGGACCCAGGAGGGGTTACAGGGACCCCAGGTGGTGTTACAGGGACCCAGGGAGGGGTTACAGGGACCCAGGAGGGGTTACAGGGACCCAGGAGGAGTTACAGAGACCCAGGAGGGGTTACAGGGACCCAGGAGGGGTTACAGGGACCCAGGGAGGGGTTACAGGGACCCAGGAGGGGTTACAGGGACCCAGGTGGTGTTACAGGGACCCAGGAGGGGTTACAGGGACCCCAGGAGGGGTTACAGGGACCCAGGAGGAGTTACAGGGACCCAGGTGGTGTTACAGGGACCCAGGAGGGGTTACAGGGACCCAGGAGGGGTTACAGGAACCCCAGGTGGTGTTACAGGGACCCAGGAGGGGTTACAGGAACCCCAGGAGGGGTTACAGGGACCCAGGAGGGGTTACAGGGACCCAGGAGGGGTTACAGGAACCCAGGAGGGGTTACAGGGACCCAGGGAGGGGTTACAGGGACCCAGGAGGGGTTACAGGGACCCAGGAGGGGTTACAGGGACCCAGGGAGGGGTTACAGGGACCCAGGGAGGGGTTACAGGGACCCAGGAGGGGTTACAGGGACCCAGGAGGGGTTACAGGGACCCAGGAGGGGTTACAGGGACCCAGGGAGGTGGTGTTACAGGGACCCAGGGAGGGGTTACAGGGACCCAGGAGGGGTTACAGGGACCCAGGAGGGGTTACAGGGACCCAGGAGGGGTTACAGGGACCCAGGAGGGGTTACAGGGACCCAGGAGGGGTTACAGGGACCCAGGGAGGGGTTACAGGGACCCAGGAGGGGTTACAGGGACCCAGGTGGTGTTACAGGGACCCAGGGAGGGGTTACAGGGACCCAGGAGGGGTTACAGGGACCCAGGAGGGGTTACAGGGACCCAGGGAGGGGTTACAGGGACCCAGGAGGGGTTACAGGGACCCAGGAGGGGTTACAGGGACCCAGGAGGGGTTACAGGGACCCAGGAGGGGTTACAGGAACCCAGGAGGGGTTACAGGGACCCCAGGTGGTGTTACAGGGACCCAGGGAGGGGTTACAGGGACCCAGGAGGGGTTACAGGGACCCAGGAGGGGTTACAGGGACCCAGGGAGGGGTTACAGGGACCCAGGGAGGGAGGGGTTACAGGGACCCAGGAGGGGTTACAGGGACCCAGGGAGGGGTTACAGGGACCCAGGAGGGGTTACAGGGACCCAGGAGGGGTTACAGGGACCCCAGGGGTGGTGTTACAGGGACCCAGGGAGGGGTTACAGGGACCCAGGAGGGGTTACAGGGACCCAGGGAGGGGGTTACAGGGACCCAGGGAGGGGTTACAGGGGTTACAGGGACCCAGGAGGGGTTACAGGGACCCAGGAGGGGTTACAGGGACCCAGGAGGGGTTACAGGGACCCAGGGAGGGGTTACAGGGACCCCAGGAGGAGGGGTTACAGGGACCCCAGGTGGTGTTACAGGGACCCCAGGGAGGGGTTACAGGGACCCAGGAGGGGTTACAGGGACCCAGGGAGGGGTTACAGGGACCCAGGAGGGGTTACAGGGACCCAGGGAGGGGTTACAGGGACCCAGGAGGGGTTACAGGGACCCAGGTGGGTTACCCAGGGACCCAGGAGGGGTTACAGGTGGTGTTACAGGAACCCAGGAGGAGTTACAGAGACCCAGGAGGGGTTACAGGGACCCAGGAGGGGTTACAGGGACCCCAGGTGGTGTTACAGGGACCCAGGAGGGGTTACAGGGACCCCAGGTGGTGTTACAGGAACCCCAGGTGGTGTTACAGGGACCCAGGGAGGGGTTACAGGGACCCAGGAGGGGTTACAGGGACCCAGGGAGGGGTTACAGGGACCCAGGAGGGGTTACAGGGACCCAGGTGGTGTTACAGGGACCCAGGAGGAGTTACAGGGACCCAGGAGGAGTGGTGAATCATGGTGGCAGAATGCCCCGTGAGACTGTGGTGACCTTGCTGATCATAACCCCTGTACACAGAGTCCCAGGGCGTTCTTAACTGCAGGTCAGGGCCAGCCCCGGGAAAGCAGTACTTGTAGATTAGAAAAACAAGTACACTTCAGAAAGAAAAGGACCATTGCAGAGAGAGGACGTGTTTGGAAGGATTAAAAGTTAAAATAACTACAAAGTAAAGCAAAGTCAGAATGGGATGAGTGTAGGAAGCGTTAGTAGGAAAGAGGTATATTAGAGTTGAAAGATTGTTTTTGCCACAGGGCGCGTGTCCTTACCACAGGGAGAGGATGGGACAATTCTCCCCAGGTGGATGGCCACACCGCAGTCCCTTCCCTCCAGTCTCCTCGAGGGATTCTGGGCATGCATGCACACACCCCGTTTGATTTTCAAACTACCGGGTACGGGACTCGAACCACGCTGTCAGCCATGTGGGACTCAGGTGCCTTAACCAGCACGCCACCTTTTAGCCCCTTGCCCCCTCCTCCCTTAAGGCATGAGGGACGGACACCTTATAAATTGTGCATGTTCAAAAGCACAAGACTGTCCCCCTCCGAGCTCCGTGTAGGAACAACTGGGTCTGGTCCGGTTCTGCGTTCTCTTGCACAGCAGCGCCGAGGCTTACACCGGGGCTTCACGGAAAGTTGGTGGGGAGAGAGTGGGAAGAGCAGGACCTCCTTTCTTGGGAGGCGGGGATGGAGTTGAGAGAAGAAAATTGCAGGTGGTGTTAAATGTTGCCTGAAATGAGGAGAAATTCTGTGTTTGAAGGTGGTATTATAGAATAAAAGTGCTGTATCTACAGGCGTACCTCTTGCCGTGTATGTGCGCGCGTGCGTGCGTGTGTGCAAGCTGGCATCACAGTGAGGCCCTCCACGCTGTGGGATTATTCCGTCCTAAGAGATCAGTCTGCATGTGGCCATTGAATGCTTCCCAAGAGTGGAAGGAAGCTCCGCCCCTGGAGTGGAGCCAGTCAGTTTTGTCTGATGCTGGCTGTCAGCAGCAAATGTCCATGTTTGAAATGTCTCGGGATTCACGATTAGCAAGAAAGAAGTATGTACCAGCGGCCTGGAAGAGAGAGGGCAAGTGTTTTTCTTGCCATTCAGCATTGGGTAGGTGTGTATTTTCTGTACGTGAGTTGACACAGATTGGTGATATATGTCATTTCTATACCAGCATAATTTTATTTACTAATGTTTTTTTTTTTTTAAATGGTTTTTGCTATAGGGTGCATGCATTCGCCAGACAGAGAGAGAGAGACATAGAGACAGAAAGCGAGAAATCACCCCCAAGGGGGGATGGCCACGCCGCAATCCCTTCTCCTCCATTCTCCTCTCGGGATCTTGGGCACGCACGCACATGCGCCCGGCGTGAGTTTTAAGCCACCCGGTCTGAGACACGAACTGCGGTCGACTACATGGGAATCCAGCGACATAGCCATTACACCAACTGCTGGTCCCATTTACTAATGTGTTTTTGAGAGATCCAAATACAGGGACCAGCAGTTGGCGTAATGGCTATGTCGCTGGAGTCCCATGTAGTCGACCGCAGTTCGAATCCCGGACCCAGTGGCTTAAAATCACGCCGGATGTGTGTGCGTGCGTGCCCAAGATCCTGAGAGGAGAATGGAGAAGGGATTGCGGCGTGGCCATCCCCCCTGGGGGGTGATTTCTTGCTTTCTGTCCCTCTGTCTCTCTCTGTCTTTCTGGCGGACACGCATGCCCTATAGCAAAAACCTCTCAAAAAAAGAGAGAATGAGCGAGCTCCAAATCCATGTTATTGTTTAAATGTCAGAAATGCCAATCCTTAGCAGAATACACTTAACTAACCAAGCTGCAAGTTCACAGTCATCTGGGGTCTTACAGCATCTTAAAGATGGTCTCTTAAGGAAACTGTGTGTTGTGTGAATTTTAAACTGTAGCTGCTCGACTGTGTGTAAGTCTGTTTAGGTTCTGATTTAATGAAAATCAATAGTAATTTGTGGCTTCTATTTTTCCAGCATATGCCATAGCAAACCACTCACATTTTTCATGTTTTTGAAAATGCTAGTCTTTTTATGAGAGGTTTATTTGTAATAAAAGTCTTCATTCAAGTTTGCTACAAACTGGCCTCTGAGCCAATTTGCTTACTTTCAACCTCAAACCGGGGTTTTGGGGTGACCCCCAGCAGTTGAGGTAGACGAGGCTTACAGGTCTTCGTGTATAGCCTTCCCATACGTGAAAACTGACCCCTGGGGACCAGCAGTTAGCGTAATGGCTATGTCGCTGGACTCCCACGTAGTCGACCGCGGTTCGAGTCCCGGACCCGGCGGCTTAAACTCACGCCGGGCGCGTGTGCGTGCGTGCCCAAGATCCCGAGAGGAGAATGGAGGAGAAGGGATTGCGGCGTGGCCATCCCCCCTGGGGGTGATTTCCTGCTTTCTATCTCTCTGTCTCTCTCTGTCTGGCGAGCGCACGCGCCCTATAGCAAAAAAACCTCTCCAAAAAAAGAAAAAAAGAAAAAAAAAAAAAAAAAAAGAAAAACTGACCCCTGGATGGGAGGTCCCACTATAATTTTATAGACATTAAATTACGATGTCAGAAAGCCCAACAGCCTCTGAGTCTGCCCTCTGAACTGTAGGTGACCGTGACATGACAGGTTAACAGAGGAAACGTGACATTTGGGGGCAGGATTCCTTTAATCTGGTCAGGATTAGGTGACTAGGACTCTCCAAGCCTCGCACGCTTGTCCCGTTTGCTGGGGCTGGACACAAATAGCATCGGCCACATGGGACCCCGCTGCCATACCACCATACCACTAGCTGGCTGGGCCACGGAATCTTCTCGTTTCCATGGTCTAGTGTACAAAGCAGTCCACGTGGAGAGCGGGAGTGAAGTCCTGCCTCTAGAATGTGTCGTTTCATGTGCGTCTTTCAAATGCTCGCAGAGCCCTGGGAGGAGGGCGTGTGGTGCCTGGCCAGAGTGGATTGCAGCTCCTGGAGGCGCCGTTGAAAACAACAATCCCTGGGAACCAGCAGTTAGTGTAATGGCTATGTCGCTGGACTCCCACGTAGTCGACCGCGGTTCGAGTCCCGGACCCGGTGGCTTAAAACTCACTCCGGGCGCGTGTGCGTGCGTGCCCAAGATCCTGAGAGGAGAATGGAGGAGAAGGGATTGCGGCGTGACCATGCCCCCTGGGGGGTGATTTCTCACTTTTTGTCTCTATGTCTCTCTCTGTCTGTCTGGCGAGCGCACGCGCCCTATAGCGAAAGCCTCTCAAAAAAAAAAAAAAAAAAAAAAAAAAGGAAAAAAACGACAATCCCTGCCCCATCGCTAGGCTACACTTTTTCATTCGTTTTGGTAAGTTTTGTTTTGTTTTGTTTTGTTTTGCTATCGGGCACCTGCCCTTGCAAAAGAGAGAGACAGAGGAAAAGTGAGACATCACCCCCCATGTGGTATGGCCATGCCACAATCCCTTCTCTTCCCTTCTTCTGGGATCTGGGCCACGCACGCACACGTGCCCAGAATGGTTTGCGAGCCTGCATGTCTCAGACTAGAACCCAAGGTCGGCCCTATGGAGTACAGCCTCCTTAACCGCTAGGCCCTGTGGGATTCCTGTACTGATGTCAGCTGCCTCCTTCGGGGAGTTTTCCTGCTACCGTCACCTTCGGCCTCTCCTGCCTGCTTGAATTCCGCTCAGGCCCTTCTGGGTCCTGTGTACCCGGGCTCACGTTTCCCCGCACCTCCTCCTCCCTCGCCGCGGCAGGTTCTCTCCTCAGACTTCTCACCACACGTGTACTTGATAATTCCGGTTTGGGAATCCAGCCGCACTGGTCTGGGGGTCCATGCTGACCAGGCACTGGCTGGCCCACGGTGGGTGTTGGTTTAACGTGTGTTGGCCGACAGAGCCATTAGTCCTATGTCCCAGGCTAAAAGACAAGGTTTAAGAGAATGGCTGGGCCACCGGTGTGTGGCGGCTCAGGCAGCCGGGTCCCAGATGCCTGGACCCAGTGGCTTGGGAAATGCCAGGCATGTGTGTGTGCACGTGCATGCGTGCCCAAATCCATAGGAAAACGGAGAGGGGCTGCATCGTGGCAGTCCTGTGTGGGATGGCGATTCCTCTCCTCTCGCTCGCTCTCTCTCACGCACGTGAGCGCACACACGCGATTGCAACACGAAAACATAAAGTAAAAGATGGCCTCACGGCCAGTCCCTGCGGCATGTGGGGCCTCACGCGTTTTCTAACCACGGCCTCTGCTTCGCAGGGCAGTACACGCATATCGCACCCGGGAGCCACGTCTAGGAGGGGGAGTGGGGAGGCGTGGAAGGTAGGAGGTGCCCTCCAGCCCAGGTCACTCCTCCCGTAGGAAAGCGCCGCAGCGCGGTCACCACCCCCTGTCAGGTTTGTCCCCCGAGTGGTGGGGCAGGGTGGTGACGGCTGCAGCGAGAGGAACGTCCCTGACCACCAAAGCCAGTGACACTGAATCTCATAACTCCCGTCAGTGACGGAGGTGGCTGTACACGTGGACTCCACTTCCGTAAGTTTTCAATGAGCTTTATGTACGTTTTTATGAGTGTAAAATGAAATAACACTGTGAACACAACCATTTATAAACTTAAGGAAAAGAAAAGAGCTACCCACACGTGCCCCTGCCCCTGTCCTTCGCCAGACTTGTTTCCTTTCGTGAGCATGACAAGGTGGATGTGGTGGGAACCTCTGCAGGACGGGCGCTGCCAGGAACGGGTGCCTATGGGGAGGCGTGGCCGCAGAGCGTGGCTCAGTGACACCAGGCTGGACAGGGCCGTCCGAGCGCCAGGGCCGTGGTGTGCTGAGTGGGAGGGCATACCCTCCTTGTTCCTGGCTGCCTAGTGCAACACCTGCACGCAGGGAATTTCTCTGCTGGGCCTTCACAACAAGATGACGGCGGCCATGACGCTGTCGTGTACCCAAGGCCTACGGAAGCCCGCCGGGGCCGAAGGAGCGTACGCGTTCTGTCACCCTCGGTTCCGTGCGGGGTTTACGGGCCCCGGGGGACACTTGTGCAGTGGTGGCACTGCTGAGGTGAGCGTGACCGATGGGGGCCCGTGGCACAGGATGGCTGGGAGCACTCACTTTGGGAATGAAATAATTTTTGAAGACTTACTTCCTCTACTTCTGAGGCATTTTCACAATTTTTGACTTTAGGTAAAATGTCAAGTATTCCCTAAAACCTGAATGAGTATTGTACGCATGAATTAATGAATTTCTTAGGGTGTCAGTCTTTTTTTTTTTTTCTTTTTTTTTGAGAGGTTTTTGCTATAGGGCGCGTGTGCTCACCAGACAGAGAGAGACAGAGAGACAGAAAGCGAGAAATCACCCCCCAGAGGGGATGGCTACGCCACAATCCCTTCTCCTCCATTCTTCTCTTGGGATCTTGGGCACGCATACACACGCACCCGGCATGAGTTTAAGCCACCAGGTCTGGGACTCGAACCGCGATCAACTACATGGGAGTCCAGTGACATAGCCATTACACTAACTGCTGGTCCCGGTGTCAGTCTTGAAAGGTTGGTGCCCGCCAGGAGAAGCCAGCCCCTCGGTGCAGCGTGTGATCCCAGCCGTTGGAGACACAGCCTCCGTGTGAACGCTGGCTGTGGAGCATGGCGTCTGCAGACGGCAGTTTAAGCGGCAGTCTGTGTTCCCTCCCTGTAGGGAGCTGGGGTCAGTCCACGGTGAGTCAGGCCATCCCCCGAGAGTGGCTTCAGGTTCTGACCTTGGTGTCAGACCTCTGACTTCTACCGAGTGCCAAGATGTGCAGGCGCATCGAGGGCCGTGTCTGTTTCTGTGGGGTGCCCTCGGGGACATCGTCTGGCGAAGCAGGGGCCTCATCGACTCCTCAAGTGAGAGGTATCTCTGTAAAGCCCGGGTCTTTTAAGAAACGGAAGTGCTTACTTTCACATGATATTCTTGCTAGTTGAGTTTTTTGTGACTTTCTCTTTGCCTCAGTTTCTAGTAAATTTAGAAGCTTAATGTGGACAGCCTTTTTTTTTTTTTTTTAATTTGGTGCTATAGGGTACGTGTGCTCCCTGGAGACAGAGATAGAGAGAGAGGGGGAGAGAGGAAGCACTTTCATGGCACAGTCCTTTCTCCTCCATTCTGTATTTTGGACATGCACACACACATGCCTGGCGTGTTTTTCAAGCCATGGGGTTTGGGACTGAAACTATACTGTTGGCCATGTGGTTCCAGTTGCCTTAACGACCGTGCCACCAGCTGGCCTGGGAGAGGTTTTTTATTTTGTTAACGAAGGTCATTTTGTTGAAGTTCTGATCTTTTCTTTTGGGGAGAGATTTTGTGCACACTGGAGAGACAGAGACAGAGAGACAGAAAGTAATGAGATGGCGACACCTCAGTCCCTTCTCCTCCAGTCTCCTCTCGGGACTTGGGGCATGCACACACACACATGTCCTGCTTGAGTTTCAGGCCACCAGGTCTGGGACTTGAACCGCAGTCAAGCATGAGGGAATCCAGCGACATAACCATACGCTGTCTCCTGGTCCCTGTTGAAGTTCACACCTTTTATAGGCGTGTTCCCTACACGGTTACCCCTACCGAGGGTCAGAACGGTAGCGCTCATTTCGCCCACAACCGAGAAGCCGTGTGAGGGTGATGCGTGAATGAGCTCGTGTTCAGCGTGCCCCGTGAAAACCCTGGCTCCGAGGAGCCCTGCGAGAATCGCTGTGACGTGCTGTGGCTGTGGAGGGGTACTGGGTAACTCCTGGGCGGGCTGGGGAACAGCGGACGGTCGGAAGAGGTCGGTGTGGCTGGTGTGGCTCTGGGACTCAGCTCCTCCAGGTGCACTGTCTGCAGTCCTGGGTCGGTGCCCGGCTCCTTCCGCGGTACGCGCCTCCAGACGTCTCTGTCACTGCGCTGCGATGGTGCTAGTGAGACAGCGACAGTGGGGGACGTTACCACGAGCCCCGAGCTTCCACCGGCCCTCTCGTTGATCTCCTAGCCATCCCTTGGGGTGAGGACGCTGTGGCTTCGAGAGGCGAATGACTTAGCCAGTGCGTAGCTGGTAGGCAGCGGCGTCCGCAGTGTGTCTGTCTGGTTCTGACCACGTTCTCTTCTGTGTACGTGTGCCCACTGATCGGCAGCTCCCCGAAAACTGGAGCTCTGCGGTGACACCCTCGCCACCCGGTGTCTCCCTCGGTCCCTGGTTTGAACGAATGCAGTCAGGTGGAAGGGCCCCGACGGGGTGGGAGACCTGGTCTGTGCTGGCTGTCCGAGGCAGGCCGTCAGTGGGAGATAGTGACCCCGTCTCACTAGCCTGGAGCTGCTGCGAGGGTCGCACAGAGGAGGACTCCAGAGCCAGAGGAGCTGAGGACATGCTCCTAAAGGCTCATGAACAAATGACCTAATTTACCTATTTTGTAACTTCAGGATGGTCTGGGTCTAGGAGAACTCAAAGGACTAGAATCTTTAACTATTGGAGAAACAATTTACCTAAGGAAAGGCTAGGTTCTTACGGAGCCAGCAGAACACACGCCGAGGTAGTCACGGGCTTGGTGTGGGGACACAGGCTGGCACGTGGGGGACAGAAGCACCCGAGCCAGTGGTAGTGGAGCACGTGGGGGTCAGGGCCCAGAGTATGCAGCACACCTCTCGGGGAGCTGCCTCCCCCCCCGTGGGTCCCCGGTTTTCCTAGCTGCACAATGAGGCTCCAAGCTCCAGTAACCTGTCGTTCTAAAGCTGGCCCTTGTGGCTGTCCCGAAGGACAGAGTCGTCGGCTGTGTCACTGTCCCTGCTGGCTCCAGAGGCTGCAGCAGTGTTTGCCGTCGGCTGTCGGCCTCGGCCGTGCTGGCAGCGGCCTGGGCACCGTGCCTCCAGGTGCCGGGCAGCTGCACTGGGTCTCCCACTGCTCTGAGCTTGCCAGCCCGGAGCTCAGGCCCCCGTCCTCATGCGCGAGGGCTGCTCGTTTCCCCAGGGCGCCCCAGCATTCCTGTGTTCTCGCCCCGATCCCTTGATTTGAAACTGGTCGATTTCCCTTATTTAAAGCAAAGGACATAATTTCCCTGCAGTGCAATATAAAAATGTTCTTTTAATGATCTTTCAACCTGAGAAGTATTTACATTTTAAAAATTAGTCATTGAGTGAACTGATAAAAATATGACCACTGCCTGATTCTAGGCCTGGACCTGGCAGCTTGAAGGCATGCTGGATACATGTGTGTGTGCGTGCCCCAAATCCCGAGGAGGAGGGACGGTGGCTTCGCCATCCTCCCTGGGGGGTGGTCTCCCTCCCTCCCTCCCTCCTGGTGGAAACGTGCACCCTATAGCAAAAACGTTTGTACAGCAAGGCCCTCCGAGCATCGTAAGTCGTCACCGCTGGTTTTTAAGTGCCCTGCGTACGCTTCGTGCAGATGCTGGTAGGTACTCGGAGCAGGCACGCGGGTCCACATTGTACCGCTGAGCCTGGGGAAGGAGGGGAGGGCCCACGGGACGTGGCAGAGCCGGGCTCAGACCCCAGCTGTTACTGAGCTGCTGCCCGCATGTCTGTCCTTTCTGTAGCCCTCCGTCACACCTCCCCGGTGGGGAGGGCACCTGCTCTTCCCCTCCTTCGGCTCACCCAGGGCAGCAGCGGGTGGTTCCCGCTCGCGTGCATCAAGTCTTTAGGGACTCACTGAGGAAAGTGCCGGTACAGACGGTGGGGGTCGAGAGGAGAGGCAGAAAGACCAGGACTTGCGGAGTTGCCGTCCTCGCCCAGAGTGGGGGCCACCTTCGGTGGTGGAACTCTCTGCCTTGGTGGTAAAACCAGCGCCTGAACAGCCTGTGCTAGCCCTGCCCGCAGTGAGTGCCAGGGAGTCTCAGATGGGCCCGCTTTTCACGCTGGGGGTCCGGATAGCGTCTCTGTTACTGCGTGTTCGCCCTGCCCCATTGTCCCACGTGAAGGCGTGACTTCCGAATGAATTCAGTTTAGCTCCCAAATTAACCCACCTTGAATTTGAGGTCTGCTGTCTGACAGGTGGCAAAGGTGTGACGATCAGAGAGAAGTTGGCATGACCCCTGCAAGTGATTGGAGCCCCAGGACAGGAGACGGCTGTGGCCGGACCGTCCCTTCCCGAACGCCTCCAGCCCGGGCCCGAGTGCCCTCTCCCAGTATTCCTCCTCTTCCATGCTCTGCTCTGACTGCGTGAGGGACTGAAAAGGGACAGAAAATGAGCATCCGGTATTTTAGTTATTTTTTTAAAGAATTATGTTATTTAGCTTTATTTATTATTTTTTATTTTGACCAGAAAGAGACAGAGAGGGAAAGTGAGAAAGCAAGCCACCAGGTCCAAGACTTGAACTGCAGTTAGCCATGTGGGAGTCCAATGCCTCTAACTACCATGCCCCTGCAGACCCCCAGTATTTCCATTCTTAAGGTAAACTTTTATCTGATTTCTGTTTTAAAAAAACTTAAGTACATTTCTAAGGGAAAGATGTTGGATTTTGAATAGTTACCATCACAGCTTTAGGGTTACAAACGTTTGTCAAGATTGGTAAGTAGTGCTTTTCCGAGGAAGAGCGCTTTGTGTGCTCAGGGCTTTGTCTGTCGGCCTCGTAACTTGGATTCTGTGCAGGACAAACCCTCTGGGGTGACCTTATGGATTCCTGGCCTCACCCCTAGTGCCCGTCTAACAGGGTCTGGCCTTCAGTCCTCTTATCCTGTCCACTCGGAAAGGCCGTGATGGAAGCCAGTGTCCCCTTGCGCCTTACAGGCAGGATAAAAATTGCTGGGAAGGGGGGGTGCTATGCCGTCTGCCCCCCCAGCATCTGTTCTCCAGTTGTTTGTACCCCTTAGAAGTCAGCGGGGGCCGGGGGCAACGTGGTGTCGTGGTAAACCGCGTCACTCTGCAAGGCTTCCCTGCAGGGAGCTCTGGGCTAGGAGCTGGCGTCCTCCCTGAGCCTGCAGTGTGAGCACAGCCCAGGGTTCGGGCCAGTGAGGGCTGGGGTGGGTCGGAGTGGCAGGCCTCTGGTGGAAGTGCTTCGTGCTCTCTCCCTCTCCCCCTTCCTTCATGGCTTCCCTCCCCTACACTCTCTGTCTCTGTCAGTCATGGAAGAAATGGATAACTTAAAGAAAGGAAGAATCCGTTCTGACGGGGTGGGCAGTTTAAGAACCACGCTCAGTAACTTTTTGGCATCTTCCTAGCACCATCTTGCTCAGTCCGCATTAACCCGGGGATAGAATACCACATCGCCCGTCTAATAGCGACACCCAGGTCCTGGGGTCGTCTCACCCCGCCCGTTCACACGCAGCCTTGGCTGTGATCTTTCTGTTTAATTTTTTTAAGAGATATTTTTGCTAGAGAGCACGTGTACTCGCCAGAGAGACAGAGACAGAAAGTGAGAAATCACCTCCTGTGGGGAGGATGGCCACGCCGCAGTCCCTTCTCCTCCATTCTCCTCGGGATCTTGGGCACGTACGCACACGTGCCCAGTGTGAGTTCTAAGCCTCCAGTTCTGGGACTCGAACTGTGGTCGACTATGTGGGAATTCAGCCATTGCGCCATCTGTGGTCCCAGCTGTGGCGTTCTGCTGGGGGGGGGGGGGGCTGGGACTGGGTGAAGACGTGCCGCCATGGCTGTCGTGCGAGGACATCTGGGAAGACGGGCGTCGCTCACCCTGACGATCGCGGAGCCTGGTTGAGTGGTGGGATGTTGGCTAGCCCAGTTAAAGTGAAATTATCGCACCCAGTGGTTGGCTCCGTCGACTCCTGGGGAGGTGGGACACACTCGGGCAGGTCACCAAGTGGCCGTGAGACAGAGTGATCCCTGGCGGCTGTCCTGAAAGCCCTTATTGATAGGGGATTAGTCTCGGGGGAGAGGACACTGTCACATGGGCATCAGGAGAGGCCGGAGGGGAAGCGCTGAGTCACTGACTTCATTGAAAGGCTACTGAGCGGAGTGGCAGGCCAGACCCACCCTGGCCTGTGCCACCTCCCAACCCGCCCACCGCAGGGCTGGAGAGCAGGACCTCTGACAGGTAAGGCCAGCCGGCCCCCACCTCTCCCGCACTCAGACGCCCTGGTAGTTTCCAGGGGCCGGGAACGCGGAGACTGGTCCTGAGTCTCCCCTTTGGTCCTGAGCACTGGCTTCTGTACAAATGGGCCCGAAAGATGTCCTGGCTTTGCTCAGAAGTTCCCCAAAGGGAAATCGTATGCGTGGACGAGAAACCAGCAGTCCAACAGTTGTTGGCCGGATTGGGCGCAATTTCCAGTCCGGTCAGACTCGGCTGTGCGCAGGCGTGTGACGGGGTGGGGAGAGCAGGGCTGGGGCCGGAGCCTTCTGCAGGAAATACAGGAGCGGGAAACCATGTGTGCGGGAGGCCGGGTCCCGGTCCGCAGATTGAGCAGAGGGCGCCTGGTTGGAGCCAGGGCCCGCCCCGCCGGTGCCGATGCGTGTGTGTTTGGGGACCGTGCTGTGGCCTCGTGGGCGTACCTGCCCGCCTGTTAGTCAGGGAGTGTGACCAGAGCTTACAGAGAGGGCGCGCCTAAGGACCAGCAGCATGTCTGTGTCAGCGGAAAGGACTGGAACCCGGTCTAACCAGGGCTTCCAGCCTTCTCCACGGCCCCCTCCAGGCCCTGAGGTCTGATGCTGGCGAATCCATAGTTACAAGTGGCTGCTTGGACCGGTGGCTGTTTGGACTAGACGCGTCTTTTTCCTTCTTCTTTTCCTACCCCCCCCCCCTTTTTCTTTTGGGCGCTGCTAAAAAGTCGCTCCTCCTCGAGGCTCGGAGTGCGCTCAGGCAGAACGGCAGTCTCGGCTTTGGGAACGTCCCCCTCTCCTCTTGCCCTTCTTTGCAGCCCTGGGCGTGGACTCCAGCCCAGTCTGTGCGGATCCGTGTGAGGCAGGGAAGGCAGCATGTTGGGAGGCAGTCATGGAGGAGAGGGTGGGCGGGCCGGGCTGGGGAGGCCTGTGTCGTGCTAGGAGAGCCGCTGTTCCCTGGGCCGCATGGGCAGTGGTGAGGACGGGCGGGAGAGAAGAGGGCAGGTGAGGACCAGGGCTGTGGCTGGCTGGAGCGAGTGGGTCTGCCTGTGTGTTACTTGGGTGGCCCGTCAGGAAACCGCTCCATTCCTGGCTTCCCTGGTCTCCCTTAGCCCAAGGGTAAAAGCGACTTGTCTTAATCTGGCCCGCAGAATCAGAGAAAGGATATGTGTCTCTAGGCATTAATGAGCCTTGACTGACCCCACCCTCCTACGCAATTAAATGACTGACTTTGAAGTAGAGGAGAACCTAAAATTAGGGTATGACCCAGAGCATGTTTTTAATATTTCTTTCAAGTTCTCAGTAAAGAAGTTAGAAAATTGAAAATGTCAAAAGTATCGACTCTGAAACACAAGAAATTTATTTACTAAAGCTCATTTTTGGGGAGAAATACACAGATTAGCTGATTGCTGGTTTTATTTTCGAGGTCACCTGTAAGGTATGGAAAGGGCTTCTTGTCACCAGGGACTCTATGAAGAGCAGAATAGCAGATTGCAGTGGCCAGAAACGTGTCATTCTGCTCCAAGCGTAGAGAAGGACACACTGGAAGCTTCTCCCGGGTGTAGGGATTCAGCAGAGGGTTTAACGGATTTCAAGCCAACTGCCGTACTTCAAGTGCGAGGGCAGCTCAGAGCACTCCTGTCAAAATGCAGTTAAAGTACTACTTTTCTCAGGATGTAAAGGAGAGTTGAAATCCAGGCATGGTTTCTTACAACACACAGTTCCATGAACTCACTGAGACCCCTCGTAACCTGGAAGTCACCCATGGCCGGCGTAGCCTTCTGCTCACTGCAGTCAGGGTCGCATGTTTGAGAGATGTGCACGAGCTTGAAGACTAGCCTGACCAAGCGCTCCTGTGCCCTGCGGGCCCAGCTTGGTTCCCCACCAGCCAAGGGTCTGCAGCCTCCCTCCAGGCCCCACCAAGGTATGCAGGAATGCTGCCAGCATCAACGCCCTCTGTGCTCTGTCCCTGAAAATCCTCTTTGTTTCTGGGAGTCAGCTCCTGCCTATAAGGTTGGCTAGATTTTATTCCTCTGGGCCACAGGGCACTGTGTTTGCTAGAGAGAAATGGAGAAAATGAAAGAGCACCCCCATGGGCCACGGCCCCTTACAGTCCCTCCTCCTCCCTCCTTTCAGGATTGTGGACATGCACGTGCATGCGCCTGGTGTGTTTTCCAAGCTCCTAGAACCCAGACTCAAACCACATGCAGTCAGCCATGTGGGAGCCAGACACTTAACCACCATGCCACCGGCTGGCTGACCCAGTTGGCTACTTTTTTTTTTTTTTTGGAGAGATTTTTGCTCTAAGGCGCTCACCAGAAAGACAGCAAGAGACAGACAGAAAGCGAGAAATCACCCCCAGGGGGGATGGCCATGCTGCAATCCCTTCTCCTCCATTCTCCTCTCGGGATCTTGGGCACGCACGCACACGCGCCTGGCATGAGTTTAAGCCACCGGGTCCGAGGCACGAACTGCAGTCAACTATATGGGAGTCCAGCGACATAGCCATTACGCTAACTGCTGGTCCCCAGTTGGCTAGGTTGTTAATTGCTTACATTTGAAGTTCTAGCCACCATTTCTGTGTATTTGAGGTCCAGCCCAATCACGTGGAACTGTGAAGTAAACTCGGCGGGCATTTCTGTGCATGGAAACCACAGCCTTGGTGTGGGAGGAGCCCCGCCACGCCCACCTCTATGTCGTCTTCTGGGTTCCTCGAGGAGGGGGTGTGGGAGCAGCAGGAATGAAGTGTTCTTACAGTAACTTGGGGCTTGTCGTGAAGGTGCCATCCTGTTCCTCTGTCCAAATGGCTTTCCTTTGTCGGAGACGGAAACCCCAACCTGCAAGCCAGAGCCTCAGGTTCCTGGAACAGGATCCGCCTTCCCGCTCTTCCCTCTGAGGCTCCCTTTGGGCGGTCCCTTCTCCTCATAGCTCCCAGTGTGGTCGTGACTGTGCGTTCGTAATGGTGTTCTGGCTCCTTTTAACTTTTTCCTGTTACTTTCAAAACCCCGTCTGTCTGCAGCGACCTCTCAGTTACTGTCTTGCACTGTAGCTAGGGTTTAGGTTTTACCGAAGTATCTATCTCCTCTTTCCAAGTTTCACGTTAAAACTCGTGTACCGTGTCACTTTGTCCAGACAAAGCGCTGTCCCCCAGCATGCACGGGATGCTTTCTTCCCCGCCAGGTGCCATCCCAGGACCTCAGAACGCTCTCGAGGTGGTGGTGAGGTAACAGGACCCCACACCACCAAAAGCGCGGTTCAAGCTCTGGACCCAGTAGCTTGGAAAACATACTAGACACGTGTGAGTGGGTTCAAAACCCCGAAAGGAGGCGAGATGGAGGAAAAGGGATGGCGGTGTGATCACCCCACAAAACGGGGTGGTTTTTCACTTTCTCTTTCTTTTTCTGGCAAGAGCACATATCCTTAGCAGATTTAAAAACAAAACAAAACAAAACAAAACAAGGATTTCAACACTATTTTGCACCAAAATACACCCAAACTTTATTCCCATTTTCCATGAACTTTACGAAGTCACCTTGTACTTAATGGTATCTAAACATGGAAATCCCGTTTGCCTCAGCAGGTGTGTTGCCATCCGCATCCACTTTCACCTTCCAATCTGGTTTCAGGAGCCTCTCCAGAGAGCGGGCTGTTCCAGTGTCATCTGTTCTGAGGACGGGGGGGGGGGGAAGGTGTTGCTCGCTCCCCTGCGGGCACCGTCTCCCACAGAGCAGGCCCCGGGAGTGAGGGTCATCACCCCCGGGCCCCAGCAGGCTTCTCATCCCTTGCGTCTGGAACCTTGCTCTGTGGCCGGGGCCCGCAGAACCTGCCGAAAGGCGGCCGCTGTACCCCCACGCGCTGTCACCCCTGGTTTTAGCTCATCATTGATAATCTGTCCTTTCAAGAACCCGCGAGCTGCAGCCCTTCCTCCCAGAGAGAAGCACAGCACGTACAGTCCTGCGTGGTCTCAGTGCCCTGCGCGCCTCGTCCATCCAGGCGCCCGGCGCCCAGCCTCAGCACCCGTCGTGAGGCTGCGCGGGCGTGGACCGCTCCGCGGGTGTTCTGGTTCCATGGGTTCCTCCCTTGGACTTCAGGTGTGTGGAACTGAGTTCATCGTGGTCTTGGGTCCGCCTCACACTTAAACAGAGGTCCGTATGGGACCCTCTCCTCTCAGTGAGATTCCGGGTGCCCATTCCCCTGTGGGCCACCCGGGCACGGAAACCAGCCTGTGTCCGTACCTCCTGCTGTGCGGGCCACCGCCCGGCCTGGCCTAGCCCTGCCCCAGTCGCTCTCTTCAGAAATAGTTTTGTCGCACCTCTGCACCTCTGCACGGTGGGCTGGGATGGTTTAGTTCCTGTTCGTCTCTTTATAGAGATTCTCTCAGGTTGGTTCTATTTAAAAATGTTTGAACCCCTGCCAGGTGCGAGGTGCCGAGGTGGCAGGGGAAGACAGAAATAAAACG
This sequence comes from Tupaia tana, assembly GCA_026018925.1. Taxonomy (NCBI): domain Eukaryota; kingdom Metazoa; phylum Chordata; class Mammalia; order Scandentia; family Tupaiidae; genus Tupaia; species Tupaia tana. The sequence goes on along the minus strand of JAKSZU010000006.1, from coordinate 101,683,053 downwards.
CAGCCTCTGCTGCCAAGTAGCTCGGAAAGAAAAAACAGCCCCCCCTTTTCTTTTCTTTTTCTTTCTTTCCTCTTTTCTTTCTTTTTTTCTTTTCTTTTCTTTTTAAGATTTTTGCTATAGGGCACAGGCACTTGACAGAGAGCCAGAAAGCGAGAAATTGCCCCTGGGAGGGAAGCCACGCTGCAATCCCTTCTCCATTCTCCTCTCAGGACCTTGGGCACGCACGCCCATGCGTGCAGCGTGAGTTTTAAGCCGCTGGGTTCAGGATTCGAACCATAGTTGATTACGTAAGAGTCCAGCAACTTAACTGTTACACCATCTGGTGGTCCCCCAACACTCTAAACACCAGAAATTCACCAGCAGGGACACAAAGTGGGGAGCCCCTCTCAGAGCAGGGCAGTTTCTGCTTGTGGTGGGAGACCTGCCTGCCAGACTAGGGAAACCCGGGGAGGCCCGCGTGCCAGGCCTGCCTTCTCGACTGGGCCGTTCCCTGCAGAATCTGCTTGGTCCCAGCCCAAGGCAGCTCCTGCGTTTCTAACCACCTCTGTCTTTCCACCCCGGTTCATGGGACGCAGCTAGCAGGATGCAGAGAGCTGGTGCATTGCCGTTGGCAACCTGGGGCTCAAGTCCTGGTGTGGGGTTGCCCCATGACTTAATTACCCCTCTGGCATGGGGTTGCCCTGTGACTTAGCTACCCCTGGGCACGGGATTGCCCCGTGACTTAGCTACCCCCAGCGCAGGGCTGCCCGAGGTGTGCGTGGAATCGAGTGTGAAGGCACAGTGTCCCCACGTGGTGTGTTCTCAGGATTCGATGCTGTGGGTTTCGGCTCGCCATGGCCCAAGAGACAGCAGGAGGTGGAAATCAGACCGGTGGTCCTCAGAGAGCGTTTCAGTAAAGCAGAACCTGTTGCAGTGACGCCCCCATTTCAGCGTGCGGCATTGCACGTTCGGATCTCCAGTGCCGATTTACCGCGGCGCACCAGCACGCTGTCCAGTTTGCCCAGGCCCCTGAACCCCTCCCTGCCCAAAATCCAGGCCCTGGGGCAGGAGACCCTGTCCCCGAGTGTCATACGAGGCACCAGAAGGACACGTGTCCATCCTGGGCTGCTGCTCAGACCGGAGCCAGGTGCTGGAGAGGACTCGGGGTGGATGTGACTGTGCTCCCGAGCCCCCAGTGGCAGAAGTGACTGTGCTGACGGACGGTGGGGGCCGCAGGGAGGCCACAGACGAGAGGGGGAAGAAGGGGAGTCTGCTGCTGCCCGGGCTCCGTGGGGGTCGCGGGAACAAGGTGTTGGCTTTGGGCTAGCATTTACAGATGGAGCTCATGTGTGGGCCGGGACACGGCCTTCTCCCCGGGCAGTGGCGGGCAGCAGAGGCAGCCGTGTGATGACCAGTTTGACCCCCGCGTGGAGGGACGAAGGAGCCGAAGGTGGGGGCTGTACAGCTGGGCGGGCATTTGGAACACGGCTCTGGGGAGTTGCCACCCGACATTTCTGAGGGGGAATGCCATGCTCAGAGGAGTTTTGTGAACGACAGTGCCTTAACCACAGGAACATCCCCAGGCAGGAGTGGCACGGTGTGCCTGCCGTGCCCTGGCCCTCCGTCCTCCGGCCTTTCTTCCCAGGGTGCCCTGGGGAGCTGGGAGGGTGGCCACAGGTCCAGCCCACATGGGGGCTCAGTGCCCCCACAATTTAAAGTGCACTTCAGGGGCATGGTGCCACTTAGGAAGGGGCTTGCCCTAGCCGTCGTAGAGGGAGGAGACACGCCCAGCTGGGCCCCGTGCACCCTTGTTTGTGCCTGGGTGCAGCCGCGTGTGAGTCGATTGTGAGCGCGACTCCGGGCTCTGACAGAGGACCTGGCCGTCCAGCGGGCGGGCCCCAGGCTGTGCTCCTGTGTTGGTTCTGAACCTGCCCCCTCTGACGGCAGCTGCAGCAGCAGCACCCCGCCCCCAGCCCAGGTACCACTGGCCATGGCCAAGGCTGCCCCCGCCTTCACCCCAAGGGCACAGTGTCAGAGCTGGCCTCTACACCGTCCTCTCAACAAACGCTATGACACACATGACCCACCTGCCCTGGGAAAGCCCCGGCGTGACCACCAGCCGTGATCGGTGCAGAGGCTCCTCAGCTGGGGGACCGGCTTTCGCTCACACGTCACTGCTTCCACCACGGACCCACAGCCACGGGCTCACGCAGGCCCCTGGCAGTTGGTGGCTATTTAAGACGTGGTTTGTTTTCTGACTTCAGAGTGTTCTCTCTAGGTTCATGATAGACCATGGGTGCCTAAGCAGGGCAGCCAGTAAGAGGGAGGAAGCACGCTCCCAGCACGGCCATCGGCGCTCGGCACTCCCACGCTGCACTGCGGCCGGCCCAGGGGGCCCACTGTGGTTGCCGCGTGGATGCTGCACCGTGGACCTGGCCTGACTGGTGTGTTTGGTTTCGTTTTACACTGTGTCTAGAGTCAGCGGGTCCTCCAGATACACTGAGGGGGAAGGAATTCGGTATTCGGAATTCTTTTTGTGGCTTTCAAGGGCCTTATAGATGGTGTCGAGTTGCCTTTTTCTTTTCTTTCTTTCTTTTTTCCTTTTCTGTGCCGCAGTGCTGGGCTGTCCCCATCCATCCAATAGCAGTTTCTTCTTTTTGACAGATTTTTGCTATAGGGCATGTACACTCACCAGGGACAGAAAGCGAGAAATCGCCCCCGGGGCATGGCCGCGCCACAGTCCCTTCTCCTCTCAGGAGCTTGGGCACGCACGCACATGTACCTGTGAGTTTCAAGCCACCTGGTCCAGGGCACGAACCGCGGTCGACCACGTGGGAGTCCAGCGAAGTGACCATTGTGCCGTCCGCTGGCCCACAGCAGCAGTTCCTGAGAGTGTCCTATGTGTACTGAGGGTGCGCTGACCCTGGGCACAGCTGCTGGGTGGCCGGGTCTCCTGGTGATAAATAAGAGACCCAGGCTGTCATGTACGACCTTTTGCATGTTCTCTCAGCCCTAAAACCAGGAAAATGCGGTTCATGTCACTCCCTGGGACTCAGGTGACAAAACGTGTTCTGGGAAGCCTAGGTAATTCTGCGCAGTGCGGTTTCTGCGGTCTGCCGTTGCCCGCGGTAGCAGAGGTGCTTCTGCACGTTAGAGGGAGCAGGTGGGCGGGTCCCAAACAAGAATGTCACAGGGAACAGAGAGCGGGAATTGCCGGGTCCGTGAACGCATCCCCTGAGGGCGCAGACTTGGGTGCGCACATCGGCCGTAAAGAACCAGGGGTCACCTCTCAGTCCCGCGTGAAGGAGGAGCGTAAACTCGGAAGAACGGGGCCCGAGCCATTAAGCCATTTCCTCAGAGTCAGGGCTGGAGGTGAGGGGCTTGTACTTTTTGTTTTTTGGAGAGGTTTTTCGCTATAGGGCACGTGCGTTCACCAGACAGACAGAGAGAGACAGAGACAGAAAGCGAGAAATCACCCCCCGGGGGGATGGCCACGCCGCAGTCCCTTCTCCTCCATTCTCCTCTCAGGATCCTGGGCACACACACACACATGCCTGGCATGAGTTTTAAGCCACTGGGTCCTGGACGCGAACCGTGGTTGACTACTTGGAAGTCCAGCAACATAGCCATTATGCTAACTGCTGGTCCCAAGGGGCTTGTACTTCTCAATCTGTTTCTGTATTTAAATTTGGGGCAGTGAGTGAAGTGCAAATACCCCTGTGTAAGTGCACGTGCACCTGCAGGTACCAACCTGACCAGATATGGAAGAAATTCCTAGGCTGGAAATTAGCAGGAGACCCGGCCTCCAGTCTCACAGTCAGAGGAGCCAGATCCCACGTGGTCCACTGGGCTTTGAATCCGGCCCCTGCAGCTGGAAGAACATCCCAGGTACATGTGTGCCCAGAACCCCAGCATGGTGGAGGAGTGGAGAAGGGACTGCACGCCACCGCCAGGCAGGTGCTCTCTCCTCTCCTTCGCACTCTGGGAACACATCCACCCTCTGCAGTCACAGTGAGACGGTGGGAGGAATGACGGGAGAATGGCTCGGCAGGCTTTGACGACAGATGTGTCACTTCTGTGGAAAGAATGTACACGAAATGCTGGTCAGTCCCTGTGGCCATCCTCAAATAGCTTCCTTTGAGACCACCCGGTCAGTCCATGACCCGGTCCCCAGCAGGGATGCGGGGATTGTTGAGGTAGGCCTACTATAATCTGGACTCCTCACCCGAGGGAGGAAGGAGGGAGAGTCAGGCGGAGAGGTGGGCGGCGGGGTCTGGGGTGGAGACGCTGTCAGCTGGCCCTGAAGTGGGAGAGGGGACCGAGGCAAGGTGGGCAGCTGGAAGCCGTGAGGGACTGAATCCTCCCCTGGCGCCTTGGGGGATCCTGGTCCTGACAGGTGTAGACCTAGGACGCAGACTGGACCGCGGCCTCCAGAGCCAGGGAGTACTAGACGTGTCCTGTGGTGAGCCGCCACGCCGTGGTCACTGCCACAGCAGCGGTAAGGAAGTAACTCGTCTTTCGTCCGCCACTGCGGCCAGGGCCCGCACCATCTCCCGGGCCTCACAGCCCCGCGGGGAAGGCGGCGTGCCCTCCATCTCTGCTGCAAAGCCGAGGCGCACTGGCTCAGTCTCTGGTTGCACCCCGGGTCAGAGCCAGGGCGCCTGGCCCCACGACCAAGCTAACCCACACGGAGGAGTCCACTCCAAAGGCTGCTACCTTGTGATCGGCGGTTGGGCGGATAAGTAGCGTTTCAAGTCTGCGGGTTTTTGAAGAGTTACTTATTTAATTTTACCATCATCATCATTATTAGCATTAAATTTTTGCTATAGGGAGGGCACTTGCACTCATGAGAGAGAATGCCACCAGGTCCAGGACTTGAACCGTGGTCAGCCATGTTTGAGTCCAGTGCCTTACCTGCCATGCCACCTGCTGGCCCCCATGTCTGTGTTTTTTTGTAATTGACAAATTTCTACAGGGGATCTCTAACCCCGAGCCCATCGTCAGTGACAGGCTGAGCCCTGCCTCTCCTCAGTGACAGGCTGGGCCCTGCCTCTCTCCTCAGTGACAGGAAAGTTGTCCTGCAGGATTCTTTTCTGAAGGGGAAGCCTCCGGGCGTGATGGCCTCACCCAGCTCTCCGCTGTGGTTAGCTCAGGTGTGGGCGCCTCTCCAGGCCAGGGGTGTGGATGCCCTTGTGAAGGTGGAAGGCGCGCTGTTGCAGTCGTGGCTTTCGTGGGAGGGTGGCTCACCGGGGGCTGCCGGCACTCCCTGCTGTCATGTGCACAGTTGTGCTGCTCTGACCGACTCAGAGAAAGACTATTGCAAGAAGAGTAGGGCCGGCTCCGTGGCCTGTGGTTAAGGCAGCCAGGCCCCACGTGGCCGGCCACGTGGTTCAAGACTCAGACCAGCAGTGCGAGGACCATACCAGACATGTGTGACCAGAATCCCACAGGGGGCGAGGTGCGACAGAAGGGACTGTGGCGTGGCCATGCCTGTGGGGGCGGCCTTCTCCTGCCCCGCCCTGTCTCGCTGGCGAGCACACGTGTCCCCTAGGATGTGGTAAAGGTCACAAAGTTGCCCCGCTCGGCCCGCGGCCACGCTTCCTTCCCTGGTGTGTGCAGATCTGTGGCTCCAGAATTAACTCTGCCAGGGACTCGGGGGAGCGCTCGGCCGCAGGCCCTCTGCCTGTGTCACCCTGCAGCTAGGCCCCGAGGTCACGCTCTGCACCTCCCTGCCACCCCGCTGCCCTGTCCGCCCATTTGGCCTCTGCTCAGCCGAGGGCTGGCCTGGCCGTGAGGAACATGGCCCAGCAGGAAGGCGGCCTGGGCGCAGTGGAGCCCCTGCCCAGGTCCAGGCCAGAGGACAGGTGGGACGGGAGGAAAGGAGACTGGCAGAAGCAGAGCCCGGGATGACGTAGTGAGGGGTCAGAGGGCCAGCACCAGCCTTCCGCGCTGACAGTCGTGTGGGCCGGGGGAAGAACGGGGCGCTCAGGCAGGTGCCCGCCTCCCGCCTCCTCGGTGGCAGTTGGGACCATAGACACTATGTCGGGGACAGTGCCTAGAGGAGGCGGCTGTCGCGGGTGCATTCGGTGACTCTGCTCATGAAAACCGGCCCCTGCAGGCCAGAGGGGTGGGAGCCTGTCCCTGCATATCCAGTGGCAGGAAGTGCCCCTGCTGGCACTGCACCTGCCCCCGCCGCCCTGCCCTCTGCCCTCCACGGCAGCCGGTGCCGCTTCCCAGAGCGTCCCCTCGGCCCAGAAGACAGTCATGTGTGTGGGGACGGGGCTGCCTTCCAGAGCCATTCCACCCCGACTGGACAGCGACACCCAGGGCTGCTACCCTCTCAGGGCGGCCCAGGACAGGACTCCAGTGTCCCCTCACCCAGGGCTGCTCCCCTCACCCAGGGCTGCTCCCCCTCTCAGGGCTGCTCCACCCACCCAGGGCTGCTCCCCCTCTCAGGGCTGCTCCCCCTCTCAGGGCTGCTCCACCCACCCAGGGCTGCTCCCCCTCACAGGGCTGCTCCCCCTCTCAGGGCTGCTCCACTCACCCAGGGCTGCTCCCCCTCACAGGGCTGCTCCACCCACCCAGGGCTGCTCCCCCTCACAGGGCTGCTCCCCCTCTCAGGGCTGCTCCACTCACCCAGGGCTGCTCCCCCTCACAGGGCTGCTCCACTCACCCAGGGCTGCTCCCCCTCACAGGGCTGCTCCACTCACCCAGGGCTGCTCCCCCTCACAGGGCTGCTCCCCCTCACAGGGCTGCTCCACTCACCCAGGGCTGCTCCCCCTCACAGGGCTGCTCCCCCTCTCAGGGCTGCTCCCCCTCTCAGGGCTGCTCCCCCTCACAGGGCTGCTCCCCCTCTCAGGGCTGCTCCACTCACCCAGGGCTGCTCCCCCTCTCAGGGCTGCTCCACTCACCCAGGGCTGCTCCCCCTCACAGGGCTGCTCCCCCTCTCAGGGCTGCTCCCCACCCAGGGCTGCTCCCCCTCACAGGGCTGCTCCCCCTCTCAGGGCTGCTCCACTCACCCAGGGCTGCTCCCCCTCACAGGGCTGCTCCCCCTCACAGGGCTGCTCCCCCTCCCTGCTCCCCCTCACAGGGCTGCTCCCCCTCTCAGGGCTGCTCCACTCACCCAGGGCTGCTCCCCCTCACAGGGCTGCTCCCTCTCTCAGGGCTGCTCCCCCTCACAGGGCTGCTCCCCCTCTCAGGGCTGCTCCACTCACCCAGGGCTGCTCCCCCTCACAGGGCTGCTCCCCCTCTCAGGGCTGCTCCACTCACCCAGGGCTGCTCCCCCTCACAGGGCTGCTCCCCCTCTTAGGGCAGCCCCAGGACAGGACTTGGGTGTCCCCTCACAGGGCTGCTCCCCTCTCAGGGTGGCCTGGGACAGGACTCAGCCGACGCTGTCTCCTCGCCCTCCTCGTCCTGCCCTGGGGTCCAGAGGCGGTGCTGCTCCAACCGTCCGACGACGCTGGGTGACTGCACCGTGCTGTGGGTCACCTGCCTCTCCGCAGGGACTGAGATGAGCAGCGTGCGCCCCTCACTGTGACTCAGGAGCATGCTCTGGAGTCGGGCTTTGCTTTCACCGAGAGCCTCTCCTGAGTGGCGGCAGCAGCTCCTCCTGTGAGTGTGCGCACACGTGCACCACGCGAGGTGGCCGACCCTGGAGGACACGACTGTCCTCGCTCTTTCTCGTGGTTTGCTTTTGCCACATTGGCTGAAGAGCCCGGGCCAGGGAAATACAGCCCCCTGCCACCCTGTTCACGGCGACCTTCCCTGTAGCCCTTTCAGCTCCGTGTGGAACTGGAGCACATGGCCGGCAGAGCTCCATGACAGCGCCTCCTTGTAAGCTAAGGCCACCGGCGCCCTGTCTGTGACCTGGCCTGTAAGCCATCTTCCACTGCAGCCTGGCCGAGGTTGCTGCAGCATCTGTTGGGCGCTTCAGCCCCAGTCGGACTCTGGCTTAGACCCCAGGTGGCTGGGTCAGGGTGGAGACCGCAGAGCAGGCCATCACGGACTTGTCATGGGCCAAGAGCCCAGGACCTTGGTAGACCGACGAGGCGCCCCAGGTTACCTGCCTCCCTGAATGTGGCCTGGGTCTCCTTCCGCTGGAATGTCACGGCTTCAGTGCCGGTGGTGCCAGGGCAGCCCCTGTGGCAGCTGTTTACAACAGCGGCTAGCGGAAAGTAAAGGAGTCGCCGTTAGAGATGGAATTTGGTGTTCAGGGACCCAGCCGTGTCCCTGAACAAACACCTCCTTTTTTCAAAGTTAATAATCCCACCAGACTCCGATGGCCCTGCAGCCTCGCCGGCAGCCCCCATTTGCCCTGTGGATCCCCTTGCTCGTGGTCTGCCTGTCGTGTGGCGTGGCCATGGATGGGGGTGTAAGGCAGGGCAGCACAGGGGCCTAGGCCCTCCTGGAGCCTCTCTGCCTTTGAGCACGTCAGCGTCCAGGTAGCCCATCTGCTAACGCCCCCAACAGTTTCCTCGCCTGCAGCGTGGCCTACATCCAGGGGGCAGGCCTTCCTACAGCAGCAGGGCCTGTCTGCACAATTGTCAGGTCCCTCGGCCCATTCTCGTGTTTAAATGTAGAATTAGGCCCGCGCTTTCAGCTGCTGTGTCCCGCGTGAGGTTGGTGCGATGGTCCCCAGCAAGGTCCTTGGCTGGAGCCCCGGCTGACACCCTGAGGCTCTGGGGGCCAGTTGGCTGCGGGGTGTGGTGCAAGTCACCAGCTCTTCCCAGAGGACGGGCGGACATGGGGGGGTGGCTGTCCCTGGAGTCATGGCGCACAGTGCATTGCTTTGTGAGCCTGGTTTGGAGCCAGCTGGAGGATCGGGCGGGCTGAGGGCCGTGGGTTCTGTCCGTGTCTCCTCGGGCCTGGTGCGTGCCGCTGAAGGGCCCTGCACTCCGACTGCTTTCCGCGGGCTCAGAGGACAACCTGGCTGCTCGGAGGGGAGGCTGCCTCTAGGCCTGGCGCTCTGAAAACTTGTTACATAAAGTTCGACTTTGTCCTATGGAAGTACGAGGGTTTCTTTTCCACATTCGCTCTTCCTTGTTTAGCATCCATTTCTCACTAACACGGTCTGGTTCTGGCTTCTCATGTCCTTTGCTGTTTTTATAGTTAGGCGAGTTTGGAGTTTACTGAAGTGAAAGACTCAGGAGTTGGGCGATTGGCCTTTGCTGTTTTTATAGTTAGGCGAGTTTGGAGTTTACTGAAGTGAAAGACTCAGGAGTTGGGCGATTGGACTCCTGCCCCGCTGCTGGCCAGGGTGTGATCTGAGCACATGTGCCCCGCCCCCGAGCCTCAGCTGCCTCACACCTACGAGAACATCCAGGGCCCTTCCTGGGAGGTGCTGTGGGGGCCGACCTCCAAGCGACATTCGGGTCGGTGGCAGTCGTCTGCGGAGTGTCTGTGCCCTCAGTCCTGGCTCCTTCCTCTCCGTGGCTGTGTCAGGACTGTGAGGGGCAAGCCTTCCGCCTCCTGGCCACATGCGCGTTAACTTTCCCACCCCTGCAGCCCCCTGGCCACACGTATGACGACTCTCCCCACCCCTGCAGCCTCCTGGCCACGTGTGTGGTAACTCCCCCCACCCCTGCAGTCTCCTGACGACATGGATGTTAACTCTCCCAACTCCTGCCCCCCACCCCTGCAGCCTCCTGACGACATGTATGTTAACTCTCCCCCACCCCTGCAGCCTCCTGACCACATGTATGTTAACTCCTACCCACCCCTGCAGCCTCCTGATCACATGTATGTTAACTGCCCCCACCCCTGCAGCCTCCTGACCACATGTGCATTAGCTCTCCCACCCCTGCAGCCTCCGCAGCTGTCCTGTGAAACTGTGAACCTGAGCCGGGCAGTGTTCTGTGATGGAACACGGATTCTGTCTCTTACCCACCTGCGTCACAAGGGAGCTAGAATAATTAGACCGTTTTCCACCTCCTTTAGGTGAACGGTGAGAGGAATTTAGTCTGTCAACTGACTCCTTTTCTTGAAGCTCGAGCATGCCAGATCATGGTCGTGATGAATTTATAATGGCAAGCGTGGCCCAGGGATGACAGCGAGGCCCGCCTGTCTCGTGGGCGGGCTGGCATGGGCGTTATTTCAGTTCCATCCGTGCTCTAAATAATGCATGGCCCTTTACATCCGGTGTTCGCGGTCCAGAGTGAGCGGGCTCCTTTATGGCTTGGTTCACTCGCTCCTGCCTTCTCTCTAGAATGATCGTGGCTGTGCTGGAGCGGGCACATGCCAGTGCATCCTGCCCGTCAGTTGCCCACGCTCACTTCACGTGCCCTGCAGAGCTGGGACACAGGTCGCACTGTGGGTTGTCTTCACGTGCATGGCTGCGGTTGCAGTAATCTACCTCCTAGGGTTTCTGTTTTGGTTGTGTGTGCACACGTTTGCTTTTTTGGTGTGCTTTATTGAAATTCTCCCTGCTAGAGAAGGCTGGGGAGCCCCACAGTACGAAAGACCCTCGGTGAAACCCTGACGTGTCCTGGGCTCCCTGACCCTCGCAGCGGCCCAGCGGGCTAAGGGTGCCTGCATCCCCGTTCCCTGACCCTCACAGCGGCCCAGCGGGCTAAGGGTGCCTGCATCCCCGTTCCCTGACCCTCGCAGCGGCCCAGCGGGCTAAGGGTGTCTGCATCCCCGTTCCCTGACCCTCACAGCGGCCCAGCGGGCTAAGGGTGTCTGCATCCCCGTTCCCTGACCCTCACAGCGGCCCAGCGGGCTAAGGGTGTCTGCATCCCCGTTCCCTGACCCTCGCAGCGGCCCAGCGGGCTAAGGGTGCCTGCATCCCCGTTCCCTGACCCTCACAGCGGCCCAGCGGGCTAAGGGTGTCTGCATCCCCATTTCCTTTTCATTTTCTTCAGAGTGCATGCACTCTGTCTCCAGACAGGAGAAAAGTGAGAAATTGTACCCCCCCCCCGGGGGGGGGAATGGCCATGCCACAATCCCTTCTTCCCTCAGGATTGTGTGTGTGCACGCAAATGCACCTGATGGGATTTTCAAGCCGTTGGGTCTGGCACTCGAGCTGCTCAGTCACCATGTGGGATCCAGCACCTGAACTACCATGTCACCGGTGGCCGATCCCCACTTTCTTCAGAAGAAATGGAGCAAAATGCCCAGTGTTAAGAGCTCACAGAGGGAGTGCAGGCCCCCGTCCCGGTGTGCCTGCGGTGAGCCATCCCGCCTGCCCCGTCTTCTCGCTGCCTGTCACCTGGCAGTATCCTGAGAGTTGCGTGAGAGGGTGTGGGTAAGGACAGACTGCACAGGACCAGCAGTTGGCGTAATGGCTATATCGCTGGACTCCCATGTGGTCGACCGCGGTTTGAGTCGCGGAGCTGGTGGCTTAAACTCACACCGGGCACGTGGGTGTGCGTGCCCGAGAGAGAATGGAGGAGAAGGGATTGTAGTGTGATCTTCCCCCCTGGGGGGTGATTTCTCGCTTTCTGTCCCTCTGTCTCTGTCTCTCTGGTGAGTGCATGCACCCTATAGCAAAAACCTCTCCAGAAAAAAAAAGAAAAGGAAAGGACAGCCTGCAGAGCACACGGTGACAGTCGTTCGTGCCATTGTCCAGGCGCCTTTTAGAGAACACAGAAGGGATTGGCGAGTCGCCTGGGCCAGCGTAAGGAGGAAGTAGCACCCAGGGGGACCTTGCAAGACAAGGCGGGATAGAGGGGTGCTGCGAACAGGCTGGGAGTGACAAGGCGGGCTCAGTGGTGGGGAGATGTTAGGAGCTTCCGCGTCTCCTGCATCTCACAGCTGACAGCTTTCCCGGCTTTCCCCGGAGCAGGGGTGCTGGCCAAGCCTCTGTGCAGGGGCTGAACTGCGTCAGGGACTCCCCCCCGGGGTGCCACAGCACCTCCCGCCTCCCGTCGTGAGAGCCAGGAACGTCCCCAGGTGGTACGGATGGCTCCTGGGAACAGGATGTCTCCTAGCTGAGACCCACTGCTCCGAAATAAAGCAAAGCTAGAAACTTCCACCCTCGGGAAGCAGAGCCAAGTCCGCGGTGACCCTCAATCAACGTGGTGTATGAGCTTGAAAGCTGTCTACACCCCCAGGGGTCACAGACATTGACTCTGAGAAGTGCGCTGTTTGCTTGTTCTCCGAGAAATCCGTGTCAGTCTTAAATAGAAACATTTTTTAGAGGTCTTTAAAAAAACACATTTATTGGGAACCAGCAGTTAGCGTAATGGCTTTGTCGCTGGACTCCCATGTAGTCGACCACAGTTCGCGTACCGGACCCGGTGGCTTAAAACTCGCGCCTGGCGCATGTGCGTGCGTGCCCAAGATCCCGAGAGGAGAATGGAGGAGAAGGGATTGCGGCGTGACCATCCCCCCTGGGGGGTGATTTCTCGCTTTCTGTCTCTCTGTCTCTCTCTGTCTGTCTGGCGAGCGCACGCACCCTATAGAGAAAAACCTCTCAAAAAGAAGAAAAAGAAAAAGGAAAAAAGAACGCATTTATTTATTTATTTGTTATGATTTTCAAGCCTCCATGTCTGGGACTTGAAACACAGCCACGTGGGAATCCAGTGCCCTAACCACCACACCACCTTCTGGCCCAAATATAACATTTTAAAATTTACCTCTGTGTCAAGGGAAAGTCGCTCTAGGACAGCTTCAGTGCTCAGACGTGAGGCAGGTGCTCAGCGATGCAGCTGGCTGGGAGGTGTCGTTTGTTTGGTGTAGCAGATGACGATGGCTGTGGGGGCGGCAGCCAAAGGAAAGCTGCACTCAGGCCTAGTCCTGTCACCTCCCTGATGCAGGCCCTGGGCTGCCAGAGCGAATTTGATGTTAACCTATTCCATGCCGGCCGGGAGCTCACAGGAGGGTGGGGAGGAGGTGGTGTGCTCCAGGCAGACGTGCGGCCTCAGTCAGTGTCGTTAACCTGGCACCTGTCGCTGTGTCCGTCACCCACACAGGGGCTTCTCCAGTGCAGTGACGAGGCAAAGCCACAGCCACCCCAGCCGGGGCTGCAGGTCTGGTCAGCTCGCCCCGGTGGCTGCTGGGCCATTGCAGTGCAGCGCCCTGGGTGTGCCAGGGACCCCACCCGCTCCTGCAGCCTCAGGCCTGCACTCGGCAGTCCTGCACACGGCTCTGCGCTGTTGCCCACCCCCACGTCCCCCTGCCGAACACCAGCCTTCCTGCTCCCCGTTTCAGACCACGGTCCTGGGGGCTTCCCTCTCAGTCCTCTGCTCCCTTCTCCAGAGGGGCTGCGAAATGCGCCGGCTGAGCAGTGCAGGGGGGAGGAGGGAGGGCGTCCTCACGCTCCTCGCTCGGGCTGTTACCGCGTCTGGAGACACAGAGCCCCTCGGCGCCAGGCCTCGCGGACTTCACGGTGAACTCAGCGTGAACTGGAATTCCTAAATCTCTTTTACACATTCTGCTGCCGAGCCATATTTCTGTCCTACACGTGTGTTAAATTATCTCGCCGTGCCTAGGGTGGCAATGGCGCGAGTGATTGGAGTGTGTGAAGCTGAGTCCTTCCCGTGCTTAGACTGATGCCGCGTGTTAAATACGTCTGCTTCTGCGAGAGACTGCTCTCCGCCGCGCCTCTCCGGCAGCTGGCAGGCCTTGCTGAGATCCGTGTAGCTGGCTCTGGCCTTTACTTTGCTGCTTCTAATCTCCTGTGGGCTGGGAGATCATGGGCCCAGGAACGGTAGAGTCGCACAACCAAGTTTTGTTTTGTTTTTAGTTTTTTTTGCCATAGGGTGCATGCGATTGCTGAAAAGAGAGGGAAAGTGAGAAATCACCTCCTAGGGATGGCCATGTCATAGTCTCTTCTCCATTCTCCTCTCAGGATTTTGGGCGCACGCACATAACGTGCCTGGCGTGGATTTTTTTTTTTTTTTTTTTTTTTGAGAGGTTTTTGCTACAGGGCGCATGCGCTCACCAGAAAGCCAGAAAAAGACAGAGAGACAGAAGGCAAGAAATCACTCCCCAGGGGGCATGGCCATGACACAATCCCTTCTCTTCCATTCTCCTTGGGATCTTGGGCATGCACACACATGTGCCTGGCGTGAGTTCAAGCCACCGGGTCCAGGACTTGAACCGCTGTCAACTACATGGGTGTCCAACGACATAGCCATTACACTAACTACTGGTCCCCTGGCATGATTTTTAAGCCACTAGGTCCGGGATTTGAACTGTGGCTGGCCATGTGGGGGTCCAGTGCCACTTGATGGCCCACGCCAGGATTTCTGCTGTGTTGAACTGGCAAGTGGCCTGCGTGTGGACCCTTCTTAGGGTACATGAACTTGGGCACATCGTGTTGGCTGGAACCATCTGTTTTGCCTCACGGTTTTGAGGTGCTGCAGAAAGTCTGTCCTGCTAAGGAGGACCCTCTGCATGGAGCACGTCTCTTCCCTCTGTGCAGCCAAGCCCCTCTCAGCTCTGCCCGTTTGGAGAACTGGGACTTCACCCTGAGACTGCTTGGACAGTCAGGCTACAGGCTTGGCCTGCTGAGCCCACACCGCTCCCTCCTCGGATGTGACACTTCAGCCATTGTGGAGAGGCTGTTTACGTGTGGGACCGTCACCGTCCTTCTGTGGCCAACAGTGACTCCATGTTTGCAGACCAGGGTCCGTGCAGTAGGGGTGACTGCAGTATCGCGAGATCTCTCCCGCGGGCTCCCCTGAGCCGTGGCCCTGAACTCTCAGTGAAACACTAGAGGAATCGAGACTGTTTGGAGACACTCTGAGTAACATGTCCTTTCTCTCCCCACAGTGTGTTGTGTTGTTGAATCCTTACAGAAAGTTAGGACCTATGCCTATTTCAGGCTATGGTTCTAGAATTAGAGATGTGAGGTTAAAGCCGCCAGCTGGCACCAGCAGGTGGCATGGTAGCTAAGGTGCTGGATCCTAAATGGCCGACTTGGCAGTTCGAGTCCTGGACCCAGCAGCTTGGAAATGCCGTTGGGTGCATGTGTGTCCCGGCCCAAAATCCTGAGAGGAAAATGGAAAGGGACTGTGGCGTAGCTGTACCCACCCTGAGGATGATTTCTCACTTTGCCTCTCTCTCTCACACAACCACAGCAAAAGCCTAGACAAAGCTGCCGGCTGTCTAGCCCACGTCAGTCCATCTCTGGGATCTAAGGATCTCACACAGGAGTTTCCCACATGCTCACCTAAACTTTACCACCTATCCCGTCCTCGCCTTTTATCAACTACGCCTCGTTGACTTCTGCTCCTCCCGGACCGGAGGGTCGGAACTGCCCTGGAACAGAACTCCTGTTCCACAAATCAGCTTTTGCAAGGTGGCCTCGTTTTTCTTCCAGCACCTTCCTAACCTGTCTAAACAAAACCCTTATGTTATGCCTGACAGTTAAGGAAAACCAACGGAGCTGGCGGGGGTGTGAGGACTAAGACCTGATACGGTAACTCGTGTAGACTGCTGTAAGTAGAACAGTTTCGGGTTGAGGACGGATTTATTCTGTCCTGATATTACCCAAATCCATCTCCACGGTTCACGGTGCTAAGAAGTGGGAAATCAGCCTTGTCAGAACGGATTCTGACGCCGACAGATTACAGTCCTTCTGCAGCTCGCTCAGTGACATGCCAGCCATCCCCTCTGATGCGAGGGGTGGGTTTGTCGTGACATGCGTTGTAGCCAGCTTGACGGTTCGGGTGGTTCCCTAATCCCGGTGGGTCTGCACGGCCGAGAAGTGGGACTAGGAGTTGTGTGGACCGGACGAAGAGGAGGCCCCAAGGGGGAGCCATGGGAGGGGCTGGAGCCTGTGGGCCCTTCATCTCTGAGCCTGCTCCTCGCTCCGTGCCTGCAGTCAGTAGAGACCCTGACAGATGCCCTCCTTAGCCGTGGTCCCAGACAGCTCGTGGCCCTCCGCACTTCCCAGTCGTCCTGTGGCGCTGTTCATTGGGGACTCACCAGCTCCGGGCGTCCGACGGGGCCCCTTTCTGTGCTGCTGGCTTACTCCCATCTGCAGCTGGGGAGGGCCGGCCCCGAGGCGTGATCAGTGTCCCCTCCACAAGACCCGGGTGAAGCCGGGCCCAGCAAGGAAGGAGGCATGGGGGTGGGGGCGACTGCGCCTGGACATTCAGCCAGGGCCGGAACCCCGAGTCTACACTCCTTCCTCCGAGACCGTGAGGAGTGTCTTTAGGCGTCCAACACATTTTCTCTGGTCTGTTCTGTAAAGGAAGGAAAGGCAGATCTGAAGTAAGTCGTGTCTACTGAACACCTTGAAGTTTGGAGAAGCTTATGAAAAAGGAAACATTGCCCCTCTTTCTCTCTCGTGCGCGTGTGCTCTCTCTCTCACATACACACATACACACACACACACACACACACACACCGCTTGAACGCGGAAGCCTCTCGTCGCAATCGGACCTCCCCAGGACTTGCACGTTGGCGGCTGGAGCAGCACCCTGCTCTTTCAGATCAGAAGCCACGAGGAGCAGACAGGCCACGGAGAGACCCAGAGCTCAGCCACAACAGGCCTGTGGCAGCCACGGAGCTAGCATGGGTCACGTGCTGCTTCCACATAAGCGGTTCTGCCACCTCTGGTTCCTCCGACCTGTTGGAATTCCACTCCCTGTGGGAGCGCTGCCGTTTCCTCCTGCCATCTGGACATGGCCCCACCCTGCTCCTGGCCAGCACGCCCTCGGGGATGCCCCGCTGTGCTGTCGGAGGGTGGAGGTGTGCCGAGTGCCGACCGTGTGCAGAACCGGAGCGGCTAAGCCTGGGCGCCCCCCTCAGGCGTGGAGACCGGTGTGGAAGCGTGGACTCCCCATGGTGTGACACGGCGCAGGGGCCACAAGCACACGTCCTAACACTTCCGTGTGCGTCTCTTCTGTAGCTTTTCAGACCTTCCTCGGGAGGGAGGGAGGGAGTCTCGGCAGCCTTTACTCCAGACCTAGCGAAGGCCCGGGCGCCCGTGCGTGCCCGGCGTGTGTGTGTCGACTGAGTCCCTTCTCAGCTGGTTCCCGAAAGGCCGTGTGCCCAGCTCGCCACGCTGGCCCCTCTGCCTGGCTTCGTGCTGTAAGAGGGGATGTACCAGGCCCACCGTGGCATGGCGGTCAAGGCACCGGGCTCCAACGGCCAGCCAAGGGAGCGAATGGAGGAGGAGGGACTGGCATGGCTGTGCCCTGGGGGGAGTGCGTTCTCACTTTCTGTCTCTCTGGCAAGTGCACGTTTATGTCAAAGTCTGCAAAAACAAGCAAGAGCTGAGGCCCAGGGGGCTGCTGGAGTGTGGCCCTCCAGCTGCGATGCGGTAACGTGCCCGGCTCGCAGTCACAGACGCGGCTCGCGGCGGTGGGATGCCGTCAGACTCGATGAGGCTTTGCTTCATGTTGTTTATCTTCGGTTCTCTAAAAGCCTGCTTGACGGCGATGGACCGGAGAGGAGCCCCGCTAAACCCTGAGTCCCGCACACACGTAGGTCCCCCGCGCCCCAGAAGCAGCCTGAACCGCCTGCTCGCACGCTCAGACCACATTGTCTCTGGCTGGAGTCGCCAGTTCTCGGCGAGCCTTGCTGGTCTCCACGTAAGAATGTAGGTTTTTAGGGCAGTGGCGCATTAATCTAATCAGCTCGGTGGGATGGAGCTGTGGCTTTATAAAAGCGGAGGTGTCTCTGCTGGCTGGTTTAGATTAAATTCTGTACACCAAATGATGACTTGTCAGCTGGGTGCTGTTGGGGCAGGAGGCTGTCAATAACTGGACATAATTAAGGTTTATTTTTGTTTTTGTTTATTTTTAATAAATACTTTTTGAAATTTAACTTCATTTATTATTATTGTTATTATTTTCCAGTTTGATGAGAGAGAGAGAGGGAAAGCGAAAAAGTAAGCCACCAGGTCTGGAGCCTGAGCTGCAGTCG